>JARHVA010002558.1:5000-15000 GCA_037957365.1 Torreya grandis | reverse complement strand
TAGATTTTAATTTATCTTGATAGTAATTATTTCATTATTTATTATTAGATTAAGCTAGAATATTGTACATGTAAGAGATGGTGAGAGGATGAAGAGGAATCGCTCAGATGAACATGAATATGCAGTCACTTTAGAGGTAAGTAGAATAATTAACTAAGATCATTATCAATAAATTATAAAGGAGAGTAGAAGATGATGTAGAAGATGGCATAGATCATGAATAATAAATTATGCAATAGGAATAACAAGAACATCTACCATCAATAGAAGAGAGGAGGGTTAGAACTTTAGAAGGAATGAATGAAGGAATCAAGGCTAGAATTCCATATTATGGGAAAAGTTTAAGACTAAAGGATTTGACAGATTGAATGAATATCATCGAAAACTTTTTTGAATGGTTAATTATGAGAGAAGACAAGAAGGTAAAGTTTTCATGCATGAAATTGAAGGGTCATTCAATTATTTGGTGGGATCACTAGTAGAAAATAAAATGGAGAAAAGGTAAGGGGAAGATCAACTAATGAAAAATGATGGAGAATAAGATGAGGGAGAAATTTATTCCTATGGATTATGCACAAACCCTATACATGAGATTGAAATTTTTTAGGTAGATGGATCATAGTATACAAGATTACACATATGAGTTTTACAAACATTCCATACATGTGGAACATGATGAGACACAAGAGCAGATGGCCACAAGGTATGTAAATTATTTTAGGTTTTCTACTGAGGATGAGTTAAGCATGCATATAATACTTTGTATGAAGGAAGCTTATCAATTATATTTAAATATATAATAAAATAAAATAGATAAAATTTTAGAAGAACGTCTACTAGGCCAAGAAGAGGACAATCCCTTAAATAAGTGGATAAGGTGGATTTAATATAAACATAGATGGGTTTAATACCACTAAACAAGAATCATCATGTGGTCTAGAAAGATAAGAAGATGATAGACAAGGGTTTAAATACTAACAAAGAGGAAGAGTATTTTAGAGAGGATGAACCCATGGTAATGGTAGAGGATGTTTTACAAACCAATGTAGTTCTTATGTTTGTTAGAAATGTGGAGAAGAAGGATATATAACATTTGAGTCTGCACGCTACTAGGATTAGGAAAGGAGGTAATAGAATATCTCAATAGTGAATTTAGTTTAACTTGAAATAGAAGAGCAAAATATTGAAGTTGGAGTTGCAGTTATTGGAGAAAACCTCATGATGAGAAGAATAATTATTGCTCTAAGGAAAGAACATGTACAAAATAAAGAAGGTAATGATACATAGATATGAACAAATATATTTGAAAAAAGGTTTAATTCAGGAGGTAATATATTTAAAGTGATTATAGATGGTAGTAATTGTGAAAACATGGTTTCTAAGGATATGATTGAGAAACTAGGTTTACAATGTGAAAAGCATCCTAATATTTATTACATTTCATGGTTAAAGAAAGGGAATGAAGTTACAGGAGATAAAAGGTGCTTAATCAAGTTTTCTATAGGTAAATATTACAAGGATGATATATGGTGTGATATTACACCAATGGATACATGCCATGTGTTATTTAGAAGGTCATGATAATTTGATGGAAAAGCAGTCGATGATGGAGTAAAGAGCGCAAGTAGTTTATATAAGGGTTGTTTGAAGATAGTTTTATTACCTTTTAAAGAATAATGGTAGGCTAAAATTATGTTGAATGAAAAATAATTTATCAAAGACATGAAAATGACATGTTGTTGTTATGCAATAATAATGAATAAAAAAGATACAAGAGTGGTGAAAATACCAGTGGAAGTATAATTAGTATTAAAGGAATATGAAGATGTTATACCTGATGAGTTACCTAATGGTTTACCACCAAAGAGAGATATTCAATATCATATTGATTTAATTTCAGTATCATCTCTACCCAATCAAGTAGCTTATAATATGAGTCCAAAAAATCATGTATAATGGAATAAGCAAGTCACTCAATTTTTGAGGAAGGGATTAGTAAGGGAGAGCATGATCCCATATGCAAAACCAACGTTACTAACTCCAAATAAATATGTAGGGTGGAGGATGCTTGTGTATAGTAGAGAAATTAATAAAATTACAATCAAATACATGTTTTTTATACCTCGTTTAGATGATATGAAGGATGTTATTAAAAGCAAAAAATATTTTACCAAGATTGATATAAGGAGTGGATACTATAATTTTTCAATTGTTGAAGGAGATGAATGGAAAACAATATTCAAAACAAGAGATGGTTTATATGAGTGGATGTTGATGCCATTTGTCTTATCTAATGCATCTAACACATTTATGAGGGTGATAAATATAGTGCTACTAGAATACAATGGTATGTTTGTGGTGGTTTTCTTAATGGTATTTTAATATTAAATAAGAATAAAAAAGAGAACTTACAACATTTAAAAATGGTATTATAATTATGAATAAAATAGAATCTCTATGTGAATTTGAAGAAGTGTAGGTTTACGTAGAATAATTTGATATTTTTACAACTTGTAGTTTAAACAAATGGTGTAAGAATAAATGAAGAAGAATTAAAGGCAATTTTTGAGTGTTTTATCCCAAAGAACATCATAGAGATAGGAAGTTTTCATTTTTTAGATATTTTTTATAGAAATTTCATTAAGAATTTTAGTAGTTTTATTGTGCCAATAAAAAAATGTATGAGAGGAAAAGAATTTACATGGACAAGGGTAGAAATATAAAGCTTTGAGTTTTTAAATAAGAAAATTATAAAAAAGATTATTTTAGCATTACCTGATTTTAGCAAAGTGTTTGAGGTTGATTTTGATGATTCATTTGTGGGAATTAGTTTTGTGTGAAGTCAAGAAGGGAATCTAATAACATATTTCAGTGAGAAATTGAATGAGATAGGAACAAAGTACTCTACGTATGAGTTTCAATTTTATGCCATTGTACAAGTATTAAAACATTAGAGGCATTAACTAGTACCTAAAGAGGTTATCTTACTTACTAGTCATGAGGCTTTGAAGTATGTGAACACTTAAAATAAGTTAAATAGTAGACATGCAAAGTGGGTGTATTTCTTATAGGTTTATAATTTTGTGTTGAAGAACAAATAAGGAAAACAAAATGAGGTAGCCAATGATTTGAACATGCAGGTGGGGTTGTTAACTACTATGGTAAGTGAAGTACATGGATTTGAATTTATTAGGAATGTATATGGTACTGATCCATAAATTATCAAGATAGGTGAGAAATATAAAAATCCTTTGACATGTGATACATACAATATTTATTATGAGTATCTTATGCAAGATGGTTATCTCTTCAAAGGGAAACGATTATACATTCTAATTGGGTATTTAAGAGATAATATTATAAGAGAATTACATAGTGGTGGTTTGGATAGATATTTTAGTAAGGCAAATACAATAGCTTTGGTGGAGGAGAAGTATTTATGGTCAAATATGAAGAGAGATGTGATAGGATATGTTTAAAGGTGTAGGGTATGTCAGGTGGTAAAAGGATATGCACAAAATACAAGGTTATAATTACTATTAAAAGTTTCAAGAGGACTATGGCTAGATTTGAGTATGGATTTTGTGTTAAGATTACCAAACACATAAAGACATAATGATTGAATTTTTATTATTGTAGACAAGTTTTCTAAGATGGTTTATTTTATTGCATATAAGAAAATCAATTATGCCATTAGAGTTGTAGAAGTATTTTCAAGGATATTGTGAGATTACATAGTGATCCAAAAATCATTAGATCAGATAGGTCTATACAAAATTTCTAGGTCATTTTATGAGGAATTATAAAGGAATATGGGGATTAAGATGAAATTTAATAGTTCATACCATCTACAAATAGATGGATAGATAGAAGTTGAAACAAGAGCTTGATAAATTTATTGAGATTCATATTTAGAGAGAAACCCAAGCAATCGGACATGGATTTACCACAAGTTGAGTTTTTATATAATAGATTAGTGAATGGATCAATAGGAAAATAAGCATTTTATATTATTTATGGGATAAATATTATTATTATTATTTTATATTTGGTACAATTAACAATTACATAATGATTTAGTGATTATGTATTAGTGTTTACATAACATATACAATAGTTATAAGAAGTTAAAAGAAAGTTGCAAGAAAACACTAAGAAGTATAAAGAAAAAATAGATTTAGAAAAAGGTCAAAAATATTTGAATAAGGATATTTAGTGGTGGTTTACTTGTGGAAGAGGTATTTTTTAAAGAGACATATAACAAGTTAAAGTACAATAAAATTGGCCCATGCAAAAATGGAAATAAAATAAATGACAATGCTTATGAGGTGAGTTTAACATAAAATTATGATATCTCTTTAGTATTTAATTTTTTAAATTTATATGATTTCCATGGAGAATATGGTGAAGGTGAAGAAGATGAATAATTATGTTGGTAGCAATGGGTGACAAAGAAGAAGAAGAAGAAGAAGAAGAAGAAGAAGAAAAAAAAAAAGATAGTGCAAGTTCTAGATAACAAGACATTTAACAAAAGGCAAAGAAGTTATGATATGTATTTAGTATAGTGGGAAGGATTAAAACAAAAATAAAATACTTAGATTACATAATTGGAGCTAAATAAGATTTATAAGAATAAATAGTAGTATTAAAATCAAAGAAACTCACAAGAGCTGAGCTGTTTTCATGTTAAAAATATTATCATTGATGTCAGAGGTCTAGCATTTTTTATGATAAAGGACCCATAGCATTTAATGGTGTTATTAATGTTCATATATTAGCTAATATGTGTTAATATTTATTTAATATTAATGAATATATTTTTGGTTGCATATAAGTCAAAAGAGGGCCCATGAAGAAGTCAAAGAGTCATCGGGTAAAGACAAAAGAGGAATGGGATGCATTTTCCCATGAAGAGTCATCTTGAGGAATTCCAAGAGTCACCAAGTGAAGACAAAAGAGGGTATGGCATATTTTTCCATGAAGAGTCATATTAAGGAATTTTAAAGGTTAAAAAACAAAGACAAAAAGGGAAAGGATGAATTTTCTCATGAAGGTTCACTGTGTGACTTTTCAAGTGAAAGGATATGAATGGTCATGCAAGTTTGGCATCATTTTCCATGATGATTGAAGGGAAACAAAGGGTGAATTCCAAAGGTCATTTGGAAAGATATAAATAAAGGCTTGAGAAGTCATTCGATAATTACAAGAGAGTGCATGGTTTTGTAATTATTTTGTATAAGGAAAGAGGAGAGAAATGAAGGAATATTGTAGAGTTCAATCATTTGTTGAGTAAGCAACATTGATAGATAATTATGTTTTATACACAAAGGTGTTGGTGATGCTATGGATTGGTGCTGATTAATCTTTACAAGGGATTGGTGCTCATGTGAGTTGGTGCTCATAAATAGTTGTTGTGTTGGTGCTCGACAAAGGGGTTGGTACTCCTACAAGTTCGTGCATATAAACTTTATAATTTGAGTTGGTACTCATTCATATACTTTAGATTATTCTCTATGGTTTTTTTCCACTTTGGCTTTCCACATAGAAATTTGGTCTCTCTCTCTCTTTCTTGTGTGGTGCATGTTATTATTTTAGTTTTATTGCATATCTTAAATGTGTGATTAAGTGGTTAAAAAAACAAATTAGATTAAGTAAAAGATATGTAGTTATTGATTCACCCCCATCATAGTATATTACATGCTTAAAAATTGGTATCATAGTAGGTTCAATTTATAATTTTTATAGCTTGAAGGTAGATTGGGGAAAACACGATGGCTAGGTCACATGAAGGTTTTTATATAAATAAGGTACCTTTGTTTGATGGGACAAATTATGATTTTTGGATCATAAGGATGATGAATTACTTGATGGCCGTTGGATTCAAAATCTATAAAGAAATGGTAGAGTAATAAAAAGAGCCATAAACACTTACAACTACTCTAATGAAAAAGAAGGCAAGTGAAAATAATGCTAAAGCTTTAAATGTTATTTTATGTGGTTTATGTGGAACAGAATTTGCTAAAGTTATGCAATGAAAATCTTCTCATGAGACTTGGGTAAATCTTGAGAATATTTACAAAGGTGATATAAAGGTTCAACGGCCTAAGCTTCAAACTTTTAGAAGACATTTTGAGATTTTGAAGATGGAAGAGGAAGAAAACATAGTGATTTATCTTTTATAGGTTGATCAAATAGTTAATTAGATTCAATGTCTTGGAGAAAATTTAGAAGAATAAATAATGGTACAATTTTTTTTGAGATCTCTACCATTGAGATATGATGCAAAAGTTTTGGCAATTAAAGAGATAAAGAATTTAGCCAAGCTAAAGATGGATGAGCTACATGGTATTCTTATGGCATATGAGATGCATACTGAATAAGAGAAACCCTCTAAGAGAAAATTTGATTTCAAGACATCAAATAAAGAGAAGGATAAGATTCAAGAATCAAGTGATAGGTTTAGCGATGATGAAGATGACAAATGAGCTCTATTTATTCACAAGCTAAAAAAGGGCACAGGTAAATATCAAGGAAAATTACCTTTTAAATGTTTTAGTTATGGAAAAATTGGACATTTTGTAGCTAAGTGCCTAGATAAGGGTAATGGTAAAAATGAGGAAGGAATGTCTAAATATAATATGAATTTAAAATGAAAATTCAATAAGGGATTTGAGAAGAAGAGTCTATCTTCTAAAGATCCTAGTCCAGCTGAAGATAGTGGAGTTAGTGATTCAAAAGAAGAAGAAAAAATATAGATGATGAAGAAGAATAATGGGATGAAGCCAAAGTGAATATGAAAGGATAACTAGTTTGTGCCCTAGAAGAGTTAAAATCACTTGAGAAGAAAAATCAAAGATTGAAGCTTCAGATTGAGAAAAATGAAAAGGAGTCAAAGGAAACAATTGAATATCTACAAGTAAGCTTTGAAGAAGCTAAGAAGAATGAAAAAGATCTAATGGCACAGTTCAAAAAAGTAAGTGAAGAATGTGAAAGGTATTTTATTGAAATTACTTCTTTAAAAGTAGATCTTGAGAAAATAAATAAAGAAATCAATGATAGAGTATCCAATGATTCAAAATTTGAGAATAACATTAATATGTTGAATAAGATATTAGAAAGTCAAAGATCAATGTCAGATAAGATGGGTATTAGATCTGAAAAAAGAAAGGGAAGGCCACTACCTTAAAAGGTAAGGTTAACATATAAAAAGGAAAGAGCTATGTTGAAGCTCTTACAAAAGAGGAAATTAAAAGAGAAGAAGTTAATATTATAAGGGACATCTCAAACAAGGAAGGTTGGAAGAAATAGAGCTATAAAAGGAAATTAGGTCAAAGATACACAAAGAGGTTCTATTTTTATGGTTAATATTTTTATTGTAATGGATATGGTCATAATAAAATAGATTGTTTGAATAGGCCTAACAATTTTAGAAACAAAGAGATGGAAACTGATGTAGAGTCAAGTAGAAACCACAACTCTTTCTCTCATCTATCAAGTTTTAATGAAGAGGCCATAATATGTTATAAGTGAAACAAATTTAGACACATATATTGGTACTATAGAATCATGTTTGAGTAAATAAATAAGGACCAAAGTTTGAAGGACCCATTCATCAAGAAGAAAGTTTAGACAGGTTCATGGCAGAAAAAACAACATGAAAAGTCTATGTTGGTACAAACAACTTTACATGCAATAAATAAAGAAAAGCCATGGTTAATTTATATTGGATCTTAGAGGCACATGATAGGAGATAAAATCAAGTTCATAGCCTTGAAGAAGATCAATGGTGGTATAGTGAAATTTGGAGATAATACTACTGCCAAAATTATGAGAAAAGGTACACTAAGTTTGGATAATGGTAGAACTAAAACTGAAAATGTTTTGTATGTAGAAGGTCTAAAGAATAATTTTTTGAGTGTAAGTCAAAAAATTGATTAGGGACACATACTAAAGTTTTATGTAGAAGGTTTCAAAATTAGGAGAAAATATTCAGATGTGTTAGTTGTAGATGCTTAGAGAATAGGCAACAATTTATAGATGTTATCGAATATCAAAGGTCAAAGATGTTGTTTGAGTTACTTTGAAGAAATTTAGCTATGGAATAGGAGAATGGGACACATACATTTTGAAAATCTTGTCAACATCATCAAGAAGCAAGTAGTCAAAAATATTCTAAAGATTACAAAGCCATCCAACATGCTTTGTGAACCTTGTCAGCATTGGAAGTAGGCTAGAAGGTGATTCAAAACAAAAGAATACTCGACCACTCAGCTACTAGAGCTTATTCACAATGATTTTTGTGGAACTATGAGAACTCAAAGTACTTGAGGTGATAAATATTTCATGCTACTTACTGATGATTTTTTATGTATGACTTGGGTAATGTTTTTAAATAAAAAAATTAGAAACTTTTAGACATTCAAAAGAATTAATTGAGAATGAAACTGGTTTGAAGATTAAGTATGTAAGATAATATGAAGGAGGAGAATGCATGTTAGATAATTTTATTGAGTATTTTGAAAACCATGGAATAAATAGACATTATTCAACATCTACAAGTCTACAACAAAATGGAGTAGTTGAAAGGAGAAATAGAACAGTTTAGGAAATGGTGAGGATAATGCTAAATAAATCCAAGACACTAAATAAATATTGGAAAGAAGAAATTTGTGCAGCAGTGCATATCCAGAATAGAGAATTATTGAGAGTGAATAGTGACAAGACTCCTTATGAGATATGGAAAGACAAATACGCTACAGTTGATTATTTCAAAGTTTTTGGTAGTAGATGCTTTATAAAGAGAATTGATGAAAAATTTGGTAAGTTTGAATATAGAGCAGATGAAGGTATATTTCTTGGTTATTCTTACAAAAGTAAATATTATAAATGTTATGAAAAATGAACCAATAAAATAGTTGAAAGTGTAAGTGTGGGGATAGAAGAAGATGAAACACAAAGAATCAGTAATCCAATAGACATTCTTGAAATCAATGAAGAAGATGATTTTGAAGAATAAAATGAAGATGAGAAGGAGGAAAAGGACACCAAAATTCCATCCAAATATATCCAAAGAAATCATAATGAAAGTGACATCATCGATAACATAAATGAAGGAGTTCACACCAAAAGAATGATGGTAAGTGAATCTAAGAAAGTTAATTTCTCTTTGTCATTCAAAATTTAACCTATAACATTTACAAAAGCTAGACATGATAAGAATTGGGTTATGGAAATGGATGAATAATTGAATCAAATAGAAAAGAATAAATTGGTGCCTAGACCAAAAGTTCAAAATGTGATAGGAACAAAATGGGTATAAAAAAATAAGTTGAATGAAAATGGTGAAGTGACTAGGAATAAAGAAAGGTTAGCATGTAAAGGATATACTTAGATTAAGGGAATATATTTTGAAGAAACTTTTTCACTAGTGGCAAGGCTAGAGGCTATTATAATGTTTCTTACATATGTAGTGTTTAAAATTTTCAAAGTATTTCAGCTAGATGCCAAGTTTGCGTTCTTAAATGAGAATCTAGAAGAGGAGGTCTACATTGAATAGCCTGAGTAATTTATTCTCTCAAATGGTAGTAGACATGTATGCAGATTGAATAAATCACTGTATCGATTGAAACAAACTCATAGATCTTGGTATGTAAGAATTGATAAATACCTACAAGATCAAGGTTTCAAGAGAGGATTTGCTAACAATAATCTCTAAATCAAAATAAAAAGTGAACATCAGTTGATTTTTATGGTATATGTTGATGACATAGTATTTGGAGGTAAAATTAAAAAGATGAAAAAAGAATTTTTTGACAATATGCAAAAATAATTTGAGATGTTTATGCTCAAACAATTGTAATTTTTCTTAAGGTTGAAAATTTTTAAGTCAGATAAAGGAATTTTCATATCTCAAAGTAAATATGCCAAATAAATGTTGAATTTTTTTTATTTTGAGGATTGTGCACTAGTTTATACACCAATGGGTATAGGGAACAAGGTA
>JARHVA010002557.1:2480000-2488451 GCA_037957365.1 Torreya grandis | reverse complement strand
AGGTAATTATAAAAAGTGAAAAATAAAACATAGTGAGCAAGGACACATCTAATCTAATATATACAAGGCTAAAAACTCACTAGTAGCTTTCACTCAGATCAAATGTAAAATATTCTAGATCACCTCCTTCATGAGATTGGTCATAGTGTGATAGATCATGCTTGGGTGTCAATTTTATTATTTCCCATATTACATTGAGTTATTTTATTGTCAATCTTCTTGACATGCTCTCAAATGGATGAAAAGGGGACAAACATGTCTCCAATGTAGAGATATTGTTCCAAGTCTTCAAACTTGATTTATGTTGGACTATAGGAGCACTTTAAATCTTCTCACTTGATCATTATTTTGAGAGTGAAGGTTGACTATCTAGGATTAAGTGAAAGATTACTAATTCATCCCAAATGGAAACTTCTTATTGGTCATTTGTAGGAGGGGTATTCATTTGAGGCACTTGATCTGACCAATCTTCTTCAAACTTGAAAACATCAGTATTGCCTTCAAGTGATACTTCATCTCATGATTGATCAACTATTGGAACCTTATTCACCCATGGTTAATTGAAGTGGCATATTTATCTCTCAGTATCCTCTTGAGGATTTTCTAATTATTCATACACCACTTTTAGCTCACTGATTGGGTCACCAAGACTACCTATAATCACCTTAGTCAAATCATAATTACCTAAAAATAACATATAGCTCACTTTCAACACTTCAAATAAGTCTTCATAGCTACCTTATTCAATTATTTACTGCACATTTGAAGCATCATCGAGGACACTTGGTTACAAATCTAATTCATTAAGCTTCTCAATCACACCCAAGATGTTCTAAAAATTATTTATCTATCTCTTTCTCTTGCTCATTTATGACCTCTTTAACATGATCAAATAATTTATAGACTACTAAAAACCATATCAATTTATGCACCTTTCTCATCTTCATCTTCAACTATACCAAATGGAAGCTCTTGAAAAAAATAAAAATTTATTTTTCTCTCAACTATAACCTAAATCCATATCTATTTAAGTATGAAACCATCAATACTACATTCAATTAACTCTACATCTTGTGATTGGTTAGCCTCTGCAAACTCATTTTAGTCTTCCATTTCTTCATTCATAGTATCATCTTGAGGGTCTTCTTTTGGCTCTATCATTTCCAACTCATCAAGCCTTTCCTCTTCAACATGGAATAGTATAACAGGTTTTGTATTCAAGAGGGATATGTTGGGAGGGTGAAAAAGTTCACTTTGCTTGCAAATTTAGATAATATCCTTCCAACTAGTGACATTGAAGGCTGTTTTAGGTGGTTCTTTGGGTAGGGAGAGAGAGTCTTGAAAATTATATAGAGAAAGCTCATTGAGATAAATTATGGTTACTTTATTCACTTTTTAAACAACTAACTCATCCTCCTCCAAGATTGCTTCTTGGACTACCTCAACTAGCACCTCATCTTTCTTCTCAATTCTCTCCTTGACTAATTTCCATGAGGGTAATGTATAGGGTACATCTAAATTATCTTCTTATTGAATGGGTATAGAAGAGGGTGATTTCATAAGAGAGGCCATGGCATAGTTAGGGTCCAAGTTGTAAGGGGTGTTTGAGTTGAGATGGTTTCAAAATATTGAGTGGGAATGGGTGTAAGGGTAGGAGAGGAAAACTTACTAGTTTGGGTTTGACATACTCATCCTCTCAATGATTCAACATCTCCTCTACTGATATTATACATTTATTTACTTGGTTCTTCTCAATGTTTGGATAACATCCCTCCTTAATGGCTATCCAAACACTCTAAAACACTTTTAGGAAATCCCTTTTCCTTTTAATGTCATGGATGGGGAACTCTTTTCCAAGGGTTGCCTCTGCATTCACCTTCATGATCTATCTCCCATGGTCTAGAATGATTTTCTTGACTCATGATAAAGATGGTCTTTGAAAAGGTTGACTAGGGGGATGAATTTGAGCTTAAAAAGGGGTAGGAGAGGGAAATTAGAGTCTATTATTGGCTGGTCTCATTCTTAAGAACAATTGATAGTCATTTTATCTCCTAGCTTGGTCTTGCCTAACAAACACTCTTCTTGAAACCTCAACTCTTACTCCTGAACAAAATCTTGGTATTCAATATTTTTTCACTACCTATAACACTCTTCCACCCTATCACTCTCTCTTAATTATCTTTAAAATAAATTCTTATCTCTCTAATACTCCTTTTTGATTGACTAAAGAGAGACAAACTCAGACAAGGTTGATACACTGAAGCTTAAGATCCACTTGGGGTAAAGCCATAAAAATTACTAATCTAATATGAAGGATAAGGGAGAAAAGAACATGAATTTTTATCAAATGACTGATAATACATAGCATATAATGATGATTAGGCACTTGGGATATTTATTCTAGATAATAAATACTTGGAGTCTCCATTGGTGTTTGTACACATACCTCGAAAGATTGATTGGATGAAGAGAACACCAAAAATCTTTACTCAGTGAATAATGTGAGTCCCACTAGGCATGTTAGAAACTATTTTATCATATAATTTAACCCTTATGGGAGATTTTTTAAGGCTCTCTCACTCCTAGATATAATATTGGAGCAACCTCAGAATGTGAATAATCCTATAATGAGGCCGAACCTTTAAAAAAAGTTGTCTTCCTATTGGTAGATCACCTAAACTAATACTTCTACTTAGAAACGGGATACAGAGGGGGTATATGATGAATAAAACCACTAAAATTGTGATGAACCAAATTAAATGACACTCTAATAAGCTTGAAACAAATACTAATTCAGCATAAGATAATCCTTGCTTACACAATCTCACAAACTAGTTAATTTTCATAAGTATTTCTTAAATTAGGCTCACTAAGAAATAGATGAAGAAAATAGGAGTTATAAAACTCACACTAATACCCCATTAATTGTGGGAAAATATTAATTTTAGAACTTTAAGTGTATTGAAAACACCTAAGAAGAGGAAGTAATGAAGGACAATAGACATAAAAGAATACTTATTCACAAAGCCATCATACACAACCTTGTTAAACATAGGTAAGAGGCAAGAGATACATGAAAAATGATCTTTATTTCTTCAAAAATTAGTTCTTAAAATTTTTATTTTATTTTTTTTCGTTGTCAAAAGATAATATATTTTAAAAATGGGGGAGAAATGGGAGAAATAGGAGAAAAGGGAAGAGAGAGAGAGGAGAAGTAAGCACTCAAAAGTCAATAAACGAGGCATAATAATCTTCCATGGAGTATAAACCACCTTTGGATATATTATCAGTAATACTTCCTCAACAAAATAACCCTCATTAGTCTAAACAATCCGCAAGCCCTCTCATTGGCTTAGAAAGACACTAGAAGATGAAAAAATTTGAGGATGATGATTTCATGATCCACTCACAAGGGAAAAGTCTCGAAAGACTTGGAAAACAAATTTAATTCTCCAATTTCCTCTCAACCTACAAAATCCCCCTCTTGGACTTCCATACACAACAACCCCCCACCACCCCCACCCCCCCCCCCCCCTCCCCGCACCCTGACTTGCACTTATAGAAGATTCTTGACAAATGGTTAGTGAATTTAGAATTTGATGCTTAACTGACCATGGAGGTTAAGTTTTAGGATTTTTATTTTTAATGTTTTCTTCTATTTTCAACTCTAAGTTTTTCCTCAAACATGTAAAAACTAGATGAAACCTGCAACTCTCACAAACTCCATTGATAGAGGTCTTAAGCTTGAGCCACCTTCAACTAGTTGTCTTAAAACCTAATCCTAAGACCCTTTGGCACCATAATAAATATTTTTGGACCTATATAATACTTAAATAAATCCATATAATTCATATTATGAATAAAATGAATATTTTTACAATCTTCAAGACCTACAACAATGATGGAAATCACCATTAAACCTATAATAATCCATAAAATGTCTGAAAACTTGGGGTTTTAACCCTTTATCTTAGTAATTAACCCCATAAACCATTATTAATAGATAAAAGTGACATATAATTATGTTTTGGGTCCCATTATGTCTCTTTCATGGCTTTAGACCATCTCTCTCTTTGAAGACCTACAAAAATATGCATTTTTGAGCCATTTTGGGCCTCCTAGGCACCCAAACGTAACAAATTATTTTACAAAATAGGTTTAAAATTATATTTAATGATTCATATCCATGTTATAGGTGGTTTAGAAGTTATTATATGTCATTTTATGGACCTATGAATCCAAAAAGCTAAAACTAGTCAAAAAGCTCCTTTGGTAGCCTAGAGAGGCTCATGTTCTCGATGATTGTTCATAAAATATAAAATCCTAGTCAAAAATTTATTTATATGTATATTTACTACCTATAAAACTTAAAATTACATGAAAATATTTTTATCCCATATGGAAGGTATGAAAAGATACATATGTAAAGATAATTGTCTATAGGGTTTGCAAGCATTCTAGATATGCTTACACTCTTAACAATTGTTCATAAAAATAAATACTTTGAAAAAAATAAATACATAATTAATTTAAATTAAATATTTTTAATAAAAACATACTAAAATAATATTTCCCAACTCCTCATGGTATGAAAGATATGAGCATCTGAAGAGGGGCTAAAATTGGGTGTCTTAGGCTTGAAAAGATTGAATTCCTTCAAAGGACCAATTTGACCTTCTTATTTATCTTATTTAATTTAAATAATCCTAATGTAAATTTTAAAATATCATAATACATATTCATTAATTCACTTTTTATCGGAATGTCTGAGAATGCCTTTTAGAAGCATATTTTATCCTATAGGCTCTTTTTACTAAAAGCTAGTTTCAGCTGCCTAGTTTTTTTAATGATTCTTAGGATCATGATTGACCTTGTGTTATTTCAAATTTTCATTATGGTATTATAATACCAATAATTAATTTATAATTTATTATTATTCCTCTCACATTTTAATTTCCCTCCATTAGTCATTTCTCAGCCTTATACACCTTAAATCCATCTTCAACCTCATACGACTATCCAAACCAAAAATATGGTTGTAGGTGCATCTTAGACTGAGTTTTGAATGATTTTATTTTATTTATGTGGTATTATAATTTTTAATTTATCTTAAATATTTTTTAACCTGAAAAAACACCTTACACATCACTCCTTGATGTTTCTAATACCTCTTACTATACATTCCAATCTGACTTGCACTACTGACAAGGTTGGCAAGATGTCTGATTTTCAAGAGTACCTAAAATATGATACAAAATATAGGATGTTTTCCATATTTTATTGATAAATTTAATACATTTCATAGTTTCATTTTATCATGCTGACCCTGTATGCTAAAGGGGAAGATCTGATCACTTCTTTAGGACCTCTAACCTCTCAATTCTCCTTAAAAGTAGCCTGAAACTTGACTATGTAAAAAGTTGACTGTAGGTTACTCTTTAAAATGGATCATGCCCTATTTATATTTTTATGATCATGATGTGTAATTTATATTACTAATTTATGATCCTTTCCTTCCATATAACATATCTAACCTTTTCTATATCCCGCAATGTAGACATTTTACTTTGACAAGCGTAGTTGGCAAGTCAGTTGTGTAGTGTGTTTTCAATATTAGAAAGGGGTGCCTATAGGTTATGATATGGGTTAAGGTTCCATATCTCAACTCCACTCAATGGTTTTTTTTATACCACTATTTCCATTCCAATCCCAATGGAATAGTTGTACATAAAATTATGCCTTTATCAGGGCTTATATCACATTAAGGTCATTTGAGGTTCAAAATCTTGTAGATGATACTAAGGAATAACAATGAATTATTGCATGAATTGTGGTATATCCATCATCATATTATTTGGCCAAACAAACTTGTTATAATTTCAAATATTAGCCCCTATGATAGGAATTCATTATGGAAACATCTAAACCATTGAATACCTTATACACTTCACTGTGAGAGGATTTAAAGAAGGGTGAAAACCTTGATTTGTAGACTTTAAGGTAATTTATCCCTAAAATTGCTTAAACAATGTAGGAGAAAGGTTTCAACATTGCATTACCACTCAGTGGATTTATTATTGATTGGTACATCACCCTTAACCCTTAAAGACCCTATGGAAGGTCAAAATAATCTTTACCATATGCCTTCCAATTATTTTGTACTCTTTATGGGTCACCTATAGGTGTACATTGTAAGACACATGGCATTGAAGGTGATAATTTGACCATATGCATGGTGGATTAACCTATGATCAAACTTAGGCCTCTCTAAAACATTCAAATTTATCTTTCCCATCTTGGAAGATGTCAAAATAGTTTCAACATCTTCATTATAATATGGTTAGTCTCTTGTAGGTCACCTAAAACCTTAATATATGCTAATGAGAGATTTTGAAAGTTGTTTATTGTTCAAGGAAAGCTTTGTATGATTTTATTTATCTATATTCATTGGAAATTTTAAAATAATGATTCCCTCACCACTTATTTCTCATGAATTCCACTCAAATGAACCTTTGGAAATTATTCATTGCCTCCTTCCACTATGAGATAGGACAACCTGATGTAGCTAGTATTTTGCCATGAAAGACTAGTCCTAATTTGAATCATCAAGGATTTGATGAAATAATGAGGATTTATGAGCAAATATCACTTAATTATGTTTATGTGGCATGAGGTAGAGTGTCCACTAGGCTTATAACCTAGGTTCTACTCCAAAACTGATCAAATAGACCATTCACAAGAATAATAAGGAAAACAAGTTTTATGCCATAAGTACCTTCCTAAGAGGAATTATTCAATTAGATAATTTTTAATATATCCTATTTGACCAAGAAATAATTCCTCTAAAACCATTATTTCTCATTGAATTATAAATTAAAGAAATAGAAGAAAACCTAGACCTTATCTGGATGAGTAGACCATCTAGACACCCCTAAACTATTAGTGATTGTTCATAAAGATGGAGAGATTAAATAAAAAACCAATTAAAAAATTGGAAGGCAATTAAGTTACCTATTAGTTCCCAAAATATTCTATCCCAACTCTGTCTCTCTCTCTCTCTCTCTCTCTCTCTCTCTCTCTCTCTCTCTCTCTCTCTCTCTCTCTCTCTCTCTCTCTCTCTCTCTCTCTCTCTCTCTCTCTCTCTCTCTCTACTATACCAAGTGAAAACCTGATGCTCTGCTAGAGCTGTACAAGATTGCTCAAAATGATTTTTCCTTAGGATGAAGAATAAAAAGCATTCCTATGAAATAAAATAATTTGTAAAGATTTAATATTCTTTAAATTAAATTTCTTTATTTATAGAAACCTTTTGAAATACTTGGACCTCCATTAATGGTAGAAAACCTATTTTATGCCTAGTTTATAACTAATAGGTTTTCCTTACCTCTGATATTTCCTATGATTGAATCTGATTTTATAGGCCTATGAGAGGTTATTATGGAAAAACATGGATAATTTAATATGATATCTAAGCCCTTACATCAATAAAATCATTCAAAAACATGTTTTGCCAAAACTCCAAAATGTATCTTTTTGCTCCAAAACTCCTCTCCTCCACTCTAAATGACTTGAAATTACCTTGAATATGTTGAAAAGGGTAAAAAAAATCCATAATTATGTATGAAGAAGTCAAAATGAATTTGAATTCCTTAAAAAGTTACTTTTTCACTTGAAATTTCTATTTTGAAGACCATTAAGTCATCTAATGCACTTTTAGGGGTCTTTAGGGAATAACGTATTATCTAAAATTAATTTTGGACTTGTTATAAACTCTAAGAATATTTTGAAACATATTTCATTCCCTTGAATGCTTTAACACCTTGAAAACTAGCTAAATCCTTTACTTGTAGTTTAAGACCTGTTTCTAGGCCTTTTTCTCAAAATCTCCAAATTCACCTTAAATTTTTCTTAAAGTGTTAAAAATATTATAAAGTAAATGAGGTATGTTAATGATGTTTTAATTATCTTAATACTATTGGATCATCCATTATTCAAGGACTATGCTTAGCTCCTCACACCACACCAAGACCTTCTAAGATACTGCACTGCATCATTAAGTCAGGACTCAAAAGAGACTAGTCATGGGGTTATAAGGATATGAAATGGTACAAAAGAGTGGCCTTATCCACCTAGGTAAAAATTTTGTGTTGAGGAATTTTTTTTCTAATAGTTACAGTAGGCCTGATCAATACTAGTAGTCAATGTTGATCGATCTAATCAAAACTGACCTTTCTAACAATGGCTATTTTATAAAATAAAACTCATCCTTATGGTCTAGCCAAAATACCATAATTTTAGTGGGATGAGTAATTATTCAATTGGATTCATATATAAAAAAATTAAGGTCTCACTAAAAAGTAACATGACACTTATTTAATATACATCTATACAGTATTGAAAATTGAGAAATTATTCCCTATTCTTCATAATTTACAAATGTGTCAATATGAT
>JARHVA010002557.1:2262500-2477500 GCA_037957365.1 Torreya grandis | reverse complement strand
AAAAAGAGACAAAGCTTTACCAGGCCACATTCGCCAAACAGACACTAAACATTGACAATTTTTTTTTTTAAAAAAGGATCTAAGAAAAAATAAGACTAAAAAATAAAACACTTCCTAGGTTTATTTATAAGGAGCTTGTTTATTTTTGATTTTATCCTTCTTCTTGATGTTGATAGGCATGCCTCTATTTTGAATCTTATGGCCTTTTGCCAAATTCATCCTATGCTCTGCCAACCCTTTTTCCTTCTCAGATCTTTATTTTTAGTTTTTAGCATTGGAATTTCTCTAGGGGATAATGAGAATGTCTTTTCATTTCTTATTATGGGTTTACACTAGTCTCAATTTGATACCTTATGCCATCTTTAGGTTTCCCAAAACTTCCCTCATTATATCCACACTATGCTTTGGGTTATTCCATTACTCCATTAATGGGACCAAATCTCTTCTCATTTTCTACAAGTTCTCATGAAATTATATTAGGTTATACCTAAACCCATCTAATAAGTTAATCATTTCAGTATCTTCATCTCTCTTCCAAACTACCTCTACTTTCATTTTGTATATTTTGAGATTGGGGTTTTCAATACCTTGGGAGAACTCTAGGCTTATGCTTACCTTATTTCCTATGCTTTTCTCCTGGGTAGGAAAGTTGTGGGAATTATTCTTTTCCCTTTTTCCTAACCACTTGGAGGTGAGGAACTTGGATGGGGGAAGGAGAAGATTCATCCTTGACATCTTTTATTGAGTTATCTATCGCCTCCCTAGAGCTTTTCCTTGCTATTATCCCCAATATTGATCTCAATGTTCCTCACAACAATCCATTTCTTGGTTAGAAGATAAATCAACCCTTGGTGGATTAATTTAGAAGAGGGGTTATAATTTAAGGATAAATCATAGGATTCTAATGACATTAGAAAATAATATGGGAGGATTATACAATGACATTTAAAATGATTTAATAACAAAAAATGATGTGAGAATATATTTGTAAAGTTTCCTTCTAGGGTTAGATATCACATTACCTGAAGGAATATATCAATCCATCTATTTGGAAGGTTAACCTTGGGGAAACTCTTTTTATCAGTTTGAAACAAAGAAATCATCTTGCAAAATTCCTATAGAAGATCCTACTTTTGCCTTTTGTCCTTGAAGGCTTTGGTGCCTTTGCAAGACATTCTAGTAGCATACCTGACTAGTTACGTAGTAACTTCAACCCTAATGACTTAGAAGGTAAATTATCATTGTTTATAACCCATAGTGAAATCCCTTGCCAACATCTCATGGCGACCTTAAATTTGGAGCATAGTAAGTCTTCCATTTTTTAGCTTCCTTTAAACTTTTTAGTTTGTCTAGAATTTTGCACAAGAGATGGATCGCATAAACCCCTACTTCCATTATGAATCAATTCTTATTTCATCTTGAGTGTTAAAGATTATATAATGTTAAATAATGGTTAGATATTATATTAATTTTTTTTGTACATATGTCGTTATTGAGAATTTTTTTTAAATGATGTACTTCATCCCTGAATTTTAATTTAGTGTCACAATCATTTCACATAATGTTACACAAGCTTCACTTAGACATGATCACCTCTCTTTCTTATGTCTCTACCACTTTACTGAAAGGATTAACTTCAAAAATCATGAGTGATAAGGGGAGAGATGTGGGGGGCAGGATATTGGAGGGACCAATCCACTTAGATAAATTAGGTCTAAGCACTCTAATGATTACTATCACATTGACAATTACATTACCCTCTTAATAAATATTGGTCATTTATCACTCATTGGTTGATTGAAGGATATTTATGGCATAAATAACGATTTGTATAATAGAGTGGGAAGGTTTTACCTTAAACAAAATGGCATTGAGTATGTTAAGTGAATCCATTTTGATTTCTAACTTGGTGATGCTAAGCTAGATTACCAACTTGATGCCCCATAGGGCATCTTTAGCCTTAGTCACATGTTTGGTTTGAACCCACATGAAACCCACATAGATTGAAATAGCATCCCCTAAATCATACATGATGACTCCCCCTCCTTTTTCTTTGTCTATATTAACCTTGGATGTATAATCTAAGTTTAGATTCATCTAGCTTAGGGGGTGGTATTCCCATTTCATGAGGCTTATAGCCATGTTAGACCTATGGGGAGGGGGTGTGAGGTTCTAGTTGTTGAGGATAGATTATTCATCATTTAAAGTTCCCAACTTATCATTGGGTATCACTACATGCTAATTATCATTAATACTAACTTGTAACCCATGGAAGGATCTTGAAGGGTTGTAACATTTATGAATAAATATATGGGCATTCTTGGTACACTAAATTTTCTAGAAAAAATGGTGGATGGGTAGGGACCAAATAAATACCAAGGATGGGAGCTTCTAGTGGGGTTTCTATTGGATGATGAGATAAATAATGGAGCTGGTCTTGATATAAGACAAGTTGAAGAGCTTAAAGAGGAAACTCTAGACTAAAGACCCAAAGGGTAAATCAAGGATAAGATGGGTCATAAATTCAAATGTAGATATACAAAGGACACACCTATTGGGGATATTCATTCTATATTTGGCTAGGTTAATACAGATTTTATCCTAATCCATGAGACAAAAATAAAATGTTAACCTTAGGGGTGAGGCAGTTAATCAAAATGTTTATCAAGTAATTCTAATCCTCTTGCTAATCTAGGTTAACTATGAAACTTGACTTCACCATGTACTCCATTATATATACCATTGCCCAAAGAATAGTGTCTTCCCTTAGGAATACCATAATATGGATTTTATGAAGTTGAGAATTGATATTTTTAATTTCCTAGGAAACTTCCACATTATCCATCTCAAAAGATAGGGATTTCCACTTTGTTTTCCCTTCTAAGGTTGTCAAGTAGTCCTTAACCTTATGGACTATGGAGGCTTTGAGGGCCTCCCTTAGGATGTTCCATGGGGAGAGGAATCTATGGGAGAGAGTGTATACCATGGATATTCATAGAAGTAAACCTTTCTACCATTACCAACCTACCATCTTCTTCCCTTCTTAAGTAGGGCTTTTAAAGATGAGATGGATTTCTAGAAGGTAGATCTATATGGGGGTCCTCTTCCCAAAGAAGGTTATCTTACTCCCTACCATCTATGTACTTTTATTTAAAAATATTCGTCCAATGGTTATCTTATTTCATTACTTTCTACCAAAATTTTGAAGAGAGATCTTGATTCATGCATTTGATTATTCTTATCCCAAGTCCTCCAAGGACCTTGGGAAGGCAAAATTTTTCCTAGGCCACTGGTGGGAATCTAAATCTATCTTATGTACCCCTCCATGATGTTTTTTTTGAATTTTATCCATTATCTCTTCAATCTTGATAGGGATACATAAGAGTGTCATGAATTAGATAGGTATACTTTCCAATGAGCTTTTGAGGAGTTGGATCTTTCCTGCCTATGAGAGTAGGGTTCCTTTCTAGCCTACTAATTTTTTTTATTCTATCTACTAATGGGTATGATAATTCCATTTTCATCTTACTTTTAAAAACATCATGGTGAGATAATCTGATGGAAGGTTACTAATTTTACATCCCAAGATGCTTGCTAGTCATTTTTAAGGGGAGGTAAGGTATTCAAGAAGTATGAATTTTTTTTGTTGAAGTTGATGCATTATCTTTATGCTTATTCATAGTTCATGAGGATGGCTTTGAGGGATTTTTATTCCTCTATTTAATCCTCTCCATGAAAAAATGTGTCCTCCATAAACTTCTCATGGGTGACTGGGACTATGTTTTATGCTACCTTCAACCCCTTCATTAATCATTATTTTCTAGCCACTTGCAAAATTTTGCTTGGAGTTTCAACCATTAGAATTAATAAATAATGGAATAGGGATTTTACTTATCTAATCCCCTGATTGGATGATAATAACCCTTTCATAATCCCATTAATTATAATAGAGTATATGGAAGTGGATATGTAGTTGTGGATCAATCCCCTAATATCTACTTCAAATCTAATCTTGTTTATCACCTTGTCAATATTTTTTATACACATGTTTCATGATCTATATGAATGATATGTAGGCCACACAAGTTTCATATTAATTGGAAACATATATGTAGGACTTTACTACACCCAGGAGCCATTTTTCTATTGTGGAAACATGATCTTACTTGGGGCATCTTATTGATTTAAACAACTTCTATAATTTTATGATTATTTCCATTGATCATATTGAGTTACTCTACAATAATTACACATGGATTCCTATGAATCATACTATGTACATTAATAGATATTGTATTTATCTATATATGATTAGGACACACATTGATTGTGTATATTAACATTTCTTATTCTATGCATGATTGATGATATTTCTTGTTTCTTGTTTGACTATGTTTGTATGGAACATTAAATTTTACTTTACTTTTGTGGCATTAATTTATACTTTGTGTATGTGACATTAATTTTCAAATTATGTGTGTGACATTAATTTTTCATTTATTTTTGTTATAATATTTTTCCATTGTGTATGTGACATTAAATTGTCTACTGAGTATGACCCTTGGCCTTGTTATTACACATTATCCACATGTTATTATACCCTATACATGGATTGTAGAGTTTTTTGTATAACATGATGCCTTTAACTACTATATTTGAGATAAGTAATTCACATGTTTCATTTCTCACCTAAAAGGGGGAACATATATAGTGGTTTATATTAGAGATTAAGCATTCATAGTTATAAAAAAACTCATATTTTTAGGCATAAATTACTTCATGATGATATAGGGTTACATAAATATTATAAGTTTGTACTCATATATCATAGTTTTGATTCATATTAGGGGCAAATTCATGCCATAAGTTACATATTTCCAAAGATTATGATAAATTTTCATATATTTTATGGGACCATTATATAGACAATAGATAAACTTTACATAGGATCTCACAATGGGGGTATATGCATGGAATATGTTCTCATTCTTTCAGAGATATCATGATATATTAATAGATGTTATATGACTTAGGTTACTCAAACCAATTATTTTAAAGAAAAAAATTCCATATTATATATATTAATACTAATATTTATTCTAAAAAATAAAAAAAACTAAGGAATTACACAAACATATCTCATACATTACTCAGATTAAATCATATATATGTCTGTAATGGATGGTTCAATACCTTACATAGAATTTAATGATTTATTGAGGCATTTATTAGACTTATTGGAACCCTTAATGTATTTAATTTAATAAATTTATTAGAGTTGTGTGGGGTTGAAATTATGCATAACATAACTTATATGCACTTCTCTATTACAATGAGGGTTGGGACATATTTATTTCAACCCATGATCTTACATAAACATTAGTTAGGAAAATCCATTGGACATGATAACTCCACTCTCATTTTTATTTCATAATAAAAGCTTAGTTTGTATATGTATTATTGACCAAATTTAGTCTACATACTAAAATGTGCCTATTCTAAAAGTCTAGAAGCTGAGCAGGATCCTGATTGAAGAAGTGACCTAATGTCATGAGAGGCAGACAAACCTCAAGTAGAGAAAATATATATTTTGAAAATTTTTTAAAACACTTAAAAAAGGCTTAAAGTGTGATCTAATTGATCTTCAAGGGATAGGTCTAAAATTATAGACAAAGGGTATAAATAGGTTTCATGGAGTCCAAAGCATTCATGAGCATGAACCAAGTTACACAAGCCTTAAAAATCATCAAATCCTTTAAATATTGATCAAAGATGGACTATGCAAGTTTAAAGAACCAAACCATCATTAGGACGTCAACCAAAAGGAAAAAAAACTAATTCACTTGTGAATTTAATAAATATACCTCAAGAACTCTTGTGAGACAAATAGCTACAACACCATGAAGTCCCTTGTGCTAAGAACATGCTATGAAAGTTTCATGTCTATGTGATCTTTCTATATTAAGTTATGGATCTTCAAATTTAGAATTTCAACATAAAACATTTGTGCAAGTGTCAAATTTGTGCTTCACAAAATGACCATTTGGGTTTAAAATTCCTTAAAAGGTTAAAACTTGGTCAATATCTAATGGTCTATATGAGCTTGCATACTAAGACATGAGATCAAACAATTCATTCTAGGGTCAAACTAGTCAAAAGGTCCCTCATTTAAATCTTGTTAAAGATTTATAATCATACCAAAGATCCTATAGTGCAGTTTGATCAAGCTAAGGTCCAATGGTGCACATTCACTGATAAGGTGGTTTAAGATAGATTAACAATCAATGTTCATTCATAACAATGATCTGATGGTGTATAGTAATAGACAAGAATATGAACCCAATGAGATATATAGCTCATGTTTCTTTATACATCTTGATCAAATGGTGCATTAGAAAGTCAACTTATCAAAGGATCTTTGTGGTAGGAAATTAAGGGCATGCATTCATTCATACAACAAGATCTTATAGTGCATAAGAGGTGAAAAGGGTCAATATCTAATAGTGGGGATCTACAAATCCAATGAGAGTAAATATAGGTTGGATCAATTTGATTGGCCTGAGTAATATTTGATAGACATGGTTGAACAAAAGGACTAGTTTTCGACCAAGATGAATAAGGTATTTAAAGGTCATCATTACACCATTAGAGTTTAATCAAATTCTAAGGAGTAGACATATTCATCTAGTTAGGTGTAAATAACATAAATGGACACCATTAAAAATAAATATGGACTTTTGGTTTGACATCTTATAGATTATAGGGTTCATTATATGACTATGTTCATTATCTTTTAGATGGAGGATTTTCATATAAATTAACTTCTCACTTATCATGGGTTTTAGATGTAGAACATGTCTCTTATGGCCTCATATAGAGATCAAAGATGAATCAGTGTGAACTAAGATCAAGAAGTATATAGGTTTCCATGGATATTGTGACTATATGAAAACAAACACTTGGATTGGTTTTTAACTATAATGGACCTGTATTCGATATTAGAGAAAATACAACTGTAAAATTGATCATGGAGAGTTTTCTCACCTATCATAAGGGTCACATTTTCATTAAATAGTTGCTGATGGCTACCCAATGTAGATGCAACATATTTCTATCAATTCTAAGACATGGTCCTCATCAACAGATCAGATAGATAATGACATGGAGTTCCAAAAAGGATACTGAGTGGATGGATAAATACAATGAGCATTAAATTATTTTATAGAATTTTTTTTATTAATAAGTTCATGAGTCAACATCCTCAAACTTGTGTTGATACATCCTAGTTCCCTCTCTCTATCCCTTTTCTATATTTATTCCAACTTTTACCACATGTATAACTCTATAGAATTTTTAGACAAAAAATCTCTTACTTTTTAGAAAATGGACTCTTATGTTTTAGCATGCTTAGGCTATGCCAAAATTTGTATTGTAACACCTTTTAATCTAATAAAGACTTAATTATATAATTTTACAAGATAGGTTGAAGTGTTTTCTATGAATTAAAATACTACAGTTAAGTGAATGTATGTTCTTTGTCTATTTCTAAGTTTTATCACCTTTATGAAGTGTTTTATAGTTCTCATAAGTCGTTATAGGTGTAATTTATTGTTTTTTGTTTAGCTTGAAAGTGGATATCTTCCCTCTCTTTCTAGTTTGATAACTGATTCATGTCATATTTTGAAATAATCTTATGGAACTGATCTTATTTGGTCTTGAATGTGTCTCATATTGTTTCTTATGAAAAGTATAAGTGTTCCAATTACTGGTACATTACCCCATTATTATAGGCTTTCATATATTACTTTATCTCTCTTCCTTTTCCATGCAAGAGCTATTTTAGGTTTAGTATATGTGATAGATCTAGAAGGAAGCCAACCTTCTTATAAGGTCTAATTCATTATTAAGATACCTATAGCCTAGGATAAGTCCCATATTGGACTATATTTGAGTAAGAGGACTTGAAAAATCCCCTTATTTAGCTAGGGTGAAAATGTAGGACACCAATAGTTTTGGCATGCCCAATGGGAAAAAGTTTCTTTGGCATAATTAAATTTTGAATATTGGGAAAAATAAATTGCAATAGATAGAGAGATTTACCATCATCAAATTTGAATTTCCTTCAATTTTTATGCTTATAGCATCATATTGATAGTTATTTCATGTTAAAAGTTACTAGAAGATCATCAAGTAAAGATGTTCCTTTTGAACACATTGAATAGCCTTATATTTCTTATAAAAAATCAATATTCATTAGGATAACTACTTATCCTTAAAAGAAGCATTCATATTCTAGTCGTCTTATTATTTTATTCCAAGTTATTATCCCCTTTAGTCAAATCACTTTTACCCAGATTGTTTTCAAAAATCAAGTGTTCATTCCATTTAATAGGGTAGTCCCCTAAATTTGGCCCAATATGATAATATCCCTATGTATATCTTAAATATTATCTCTTTATTCTTAAGAGAATGGGATAAAAATACTGTTATTGAACATATTCAAGATGATGCCAACCTTTTATCTATTCACAATGTTACTCAAAATAATGTGGCTATGAGACTACATACTACTTCCTTCAAGGGAAAAGCATTACAATGGTATATGAATCTTCATTTGACCTCTATTGATACTTGGGATGAGTTAGGTGAAACCTTATTCAATTTGAAGACAAGTCTAATCATTTATATTTGGTTGAACAACTAACTATCATACAAAGGTATCCCCATGAGTTCATGTTTGATTTTAACCTTAGATTCCAAAAGACATGGACTAGCATCCTAGCATTGATTAGACCATCCCTAGAGTATGCATTTTTGTACTATTTAAAGATTCTCAATTTTGATATTATTTTCATGATACAATCAATGGGTGGTAATACTTTTCCAAATGCCTATGAACTTTCAATAAGACTAGAAAGTAGCTTGATACAGGATGGTGAACTTAATCCAAGGCCTTTAATTCCCATATTCCTAGAATTTCAACCTATTCCTCCTCCTAAGGTTTTTTAGATTCCATCTATATCTCATATTCCATATCAAAAAACCCAAGTTATAACCCCTTAGAATTAGACTTGTGAGATTGGAGATTTGAAAAGTATGCTATAAGATTTTTTTGGGAATGAGATCATTCAACTCAAGAGACAAAAATATCAAGTTATACCTTATCAATAGAAAAACCAAAACACTTATTAGTCCTTTAGTAACCAAATACCTCCTTATCAAGGTTTCAAGGACAATAGGCAACCTTATCAAAATCAAGGGGCCATAATCCAGACTAATTAATATGCAACCCTTGATCCTAATTTACCTTCCAGTTCAAAATATATTATTACTCAAAACAAATTAATGAAAGATTTAGGTTGGTAGCTATTCAATCCAAATTACACTCAAAACCAAGCCTTAATATCATAAGATATTACTATACCAAAAATGACATAAGAAGAGCTCTCTCTTCAAGGTAGTCAATATCAAGACATGAATATGGAATTCCAAAGAGAGGATTAACAAGTTAAAGGTCAGCCAAATTACATCAATGTTAATTTAAAATTGGATGATCATATTGCATTCAATGAAGTTGGTGAAACTATCAACACAATGGTCATGTTTCAGCTATGAATAAAGCTAAAAGAAGAGCAATTGAGGAAACTCAAGATGTGATCAATAATTTCAGTTCTAAAATTTTTCCCAAAATTTTTAAGGACCAACCTACTACTCATATATCATATAATAAACAAAATATAGAAGCAGCGAAGGCTCCTAAAATTCCTCTAATTAGAGGACAACTAGTGGTTCAAAATTAATAGCCAAAAGATAGTGGGGCCTCATTCAGCATAATAGATCAAATGAAGAAATCAAATGTTAGAATTAACATGTGGAATTACCTTGATATTCTAGGGTAAAAATACATGCTCATTTAAGAGCTTTGAAGTTTCAAATTGTTTAAAGAACCAGTTGAGAAACAAAGAGTTATCTTGGCCAATTTAGACTAGCTTATCAAACACCTTGATCATCAAGTACATAACATGAAAAAGGTGGATAAAAAAATGTAAAATCAAATAAAACCCCTCCCTTTTATCTCTTTCTTATTATTCATGATGGTTTAGACCATCATTTTGTGGTAGATAGTGGAGCTCATAGCACTATCATGCCCAAGCAAATTGTAGACAGGCTTGGTCTTATCTATGAACTAAATACCAAGGGATTATCACAATTAGATGGGTCACTAATAAAGATAGTATGAATAATAAAATATATAAATTTTAAACTAAATGTTTTCCCAAATGTCATTATTCAATAATATGTAGTTATAGTGGACTTGTCTCCTTATTTTTTTGTGTCCATCAAGGGACTTTAATTCAAAGATTGGAGGATATTTGTTAGCTGATTCGACATATTTTATGTTTAGGACCAGGTATGATACTAAGGTATAAAAACATTTTGAACCTATTTCAATCTTTCATTTGGAGCCATATATGCCAAGTATGGTGAACACTAATTTTTTTATCTCAAACAAGGTAGTAGAAAATAGTGAGGTGGAAACTGAGTCACCTCTAGATGGAGTTCTAGATATTTACCTTGATGAATAGGCCTCTAATTTGGATGATCATGATCCCTAAAAGTTAACTTAAGAAGAAGGACTTGGTTTATATTGCCTTCATGAAAATGATACACCAATTCTAGTATTGATGAAAGAGGATCAACCTAGTGATGGCTTATGGAAATTATACTTTCATGGATCCAAGAACAAACAAGGCACTAGGGTTGGAATGATGTTAATGTTGGAATGATGTTAATTTATATAGGCAATCAAAGATATTTTTATTATCTCAAGTTTTAGTTTTTTTTCCAATAATGTTGCTAAATATGAAATACCAGTCCATGGTTTACAATGCATATGAAAGATGAAGGTCAATACCTTACAAGTCTTTGGTGATATTGAACTTGTATTTCAGAAATTAAGAGGAATTAATATATGTAAGAACCCACTACATAGGTATTATAAGCATATAATATGGGACTTTAATACTTTCAAGATTTTAATATTCAGGCCATATCAAGAAATAAGAACAACCATGTAGATAGGGTGGTTGCCATTGGGTCACAATTCAGTATCCTAGATGATATAAAGAATGAAAAGGTTTGATCACACATAAAGATTATTATAAGGCCTTATGTCTTAGACAACCATGATAGTTGGAAAGTATTTGAAGATGATAATCAAATTATTAGGTTCTTACAAGAGGAAGCTAAACTCTCCTTAAGTAATAAATACAAGCACTTGTAGCAGTTGGTGACCAGATTGTGCAACTAAAAATAAATAAGTTACCTAAAGGGTTGGTCACCCTTGAAAACATATTCAATAGAGATGATGATTTGAGAAAATAAAAGTTTTCTTTTTTAACCAAGGAATAACATTATATAAATGTGGAGATTGTAACTGGTAAGAACTTAAATTTGGGTAAAGTTTGAACATTATTAGATAAAGAAACTTTTATTGAGTTATGTTCAAGTTTAATAGATGTATTTTCATGGTAGTACAGTGACTAAAAAGTATTTGATCCAAGTATATCTCAACATATCATTGAGTTAGAGGATGATACTAGGATAGTTAAATAAAGACAAAGTCCTATTAACCCAAAGCTTGAACCATTGATGAGATTTGAGATACATAAGATCATTAAGTTAGCCATAATATTTTCAATTAAGTACTCAACTTGGGTGGTAAACCTTGCTCTAGTATGAAAAACAAAATGATGAAATAAGACTATGTGTTGACTTATGTGACTTAAAAAAGGCCTCTATTAAAGACCACTATCCATTTCCATTAATGGAGTATATTTTACACTTAGTTGAAAGTTTAAAAGTGTTCTCCTTGTTGGATGGATATAGTGGTTATAAACAAATTTTGGTCAAAGAAGAAAACTAGTGTAAAACATCCTTCACCACAAAGTGGAAGAATTTAAATACATAAAGATGCATTTTGGTTTATTCAATGCTAGACTAACTTTATATAAAGTTATGGATATGTCATTTTAGGGTCTCCTTAACAAATTTATACTTATTTATTGAGATGATATAACAATGTTCTCTAATAGTGCATATGAGCATATGATTAACCTCAGACAAGTGTTTGAAAGGTACAAACAATTCTAGGTGTCTTTAAATCCTAAAAGTGCATTTTTTCTATTCATAAATGTATGCCTCTTGGACATGTAATTTAAAAACATGGTAAATGCATAGATCTTGATAGGATAGACTCAATTCTTTCACTTACCTTACCTAAACACAAGAAATCCTTATATATTATTTTAGGCAAGATCAATTTCATAAGGAGATACATTTTAAATATTACTACTATAGTTAGGCCAATGATAACCATTATAAATAAGGGTTAGAGTTTAAACTAGTCTAAAGGAGTAAGAACTTTTTAAGAGATCAATAAATTTATAGCCAATGATCCTACACTCCTAAAACCTAATTTTACTAAGAATTTACTCTCATATACTAATGTTAACATTGACACAATTTTAGGTATTCTCATGTATCAAAATAAAGAGACTTTATAATATCCAATAGCCTTATTCAGTCAAGGCTTAGAATAATAAGAAACAAGGTATTCTTTTATTGAGAATCATGTACTTTCAGTTATAAAGTCTCTAAAAGAGTTTAGGTACTTATCCAATAATAATATACATTTGATGGTTTCACGTCCAAGTGTCAAGGATTTAATTTTCAACAAGGATATAAATGAAAAGAGATATAGTTCAATAACCAAGGTCATGGAATATGATGTTGAGATCAAGGTCACAAAGCCGGTTAGAGGCAAAGGACCTTGTGAACATCTAGACCAATATTTACAAGAGACTAATGGGGTGGTTATGGTATCAAATAATGAATAAGTTGTAAATGATCAGACCTCATATTCTATTTGGTTTTAAGATATGGTAACATAATTACAATATTGTATTTATCCTTTTCATCTAACCCCTTCAAAGAGGAGATATTTCAGATTACAATCAATTCCTTTTTTTCTTGTTGATAATGTGTTGTTCAAAATGGATATCAATGGCATGTTGCTAAGGTGTATAGAACTAGGTCAAACATAGAAATTTCTAGAGTAATTCCATGATGGACATGGTGGATTTCATTATTTATCAAGGATCATAGCCCAAAAGATAATGAGAGGTGGGTATTATTGTCCAAACATATTTGGTAATTATCATGCATGGACTAGGAAATATAGACAATGAGCTATGTTTGTTGGGAAAGTTAAGCTTACATCCTTACCTCTCCAACCAATTTCAGTAAATAAACCATTTTTCTAATGGGTATTATAATTTATTGATCTCATTAATCCCCCTTTAAGCTCAAGACACAAATGGATCCTAAATACCACATATTATTTTACTAGAAGAACAAATGCAGTAGAATTAAAAAAAGCTAATGAAACTGATGTTTTAGACTGATATAAGGGTTTTTTAACCATATTTGGAGTCCATTCAACTATTATTATTAAAAATTATATGGATTTTGTGGGGCTTAAGAGTAGATAGTGGGTAGTTCAACATATGTTTTTATCAGTACCTCATCAAACTATTATCCACAAGGCAATGGCCTTACTGAGTTTACTAAAAGGAATTTGTTAAAGATAATTAGGAGGATTATTAAAGACAATCATAGGTCATGTAATATCAAATTTAAGTTAGATTTGTGGTCTAATAGGATCACATATACAAGGTTAATAGCCAATTATCCATACAAGATATTATATGGTAAGGAAGCAAGAATGCCTATTTATCTTGAATTCATTTCTTTTGAACCAATGCATCAACTTGAGATTTTTGAGAATGAGCCAATGGAAATAAGATATTCTAAGGTAATTTATCTATAAGAGACAAATCATCAATTCATGTTAGCTATGGAAGCCCATAAAATAATGATAAAGAGAGATTTTGACAAAGGAGCTTTTACAAGAAGTTTTAAAGAAGGATATTTGGTCCTTAAGTGGGATGAGGATATAGATAATCTAGGAAAACACACAAAATTTGATTATCTCTAGAGTGGTCCATACATATTCTCCATCTAAAAATCTCAAAATACTTTCCAACTCACAAGGATGAATAGTGAAGAGCTTCCTATCCCAGTCAATGGGATACATCTAAAGCAGTGTTATTAAGGAATTTAAGTTCCCTATACATAGTTAGTTGATCTTGATATTCTATAAATGTTTTTATAACACATTAGTTTCTTTTTATTTTATCCTAAATAAGTGTTTTTTGTGCACAATTATTTAATAGATTAGTTGTCTTTACTTTATTAGGTTAGTTTCCCATTCAAGTTTGTTTCTTTCCCTATTTGTAGGAATTATTTGTCTTTGCAAGTCAAGAGGATATCTTGTAGTCATGTAAGTGGTCCATGTATCATGTAAATGGTCTAAGAGTCCTAGAGATGGTCCAGGTTATCAATCATAATAGGCATGCTACCCAACCAAGCCACCAAAGATGTTGACCAAATTTGATATACATAGTAAAATGTACCTAGTCTAAAATTCTAGAGGCCAATTAGGATCTTGAATGAAGAAGTGAACCAATGTCATCAGGGGTAGAAAAAACTCAAGTGGAGATCATATATCTTTTGAAAATATTTTGAAACACTTTAAGTAGGCTTAAAGTGTGATCTAGTTTATCTTTAAGGGATAGGTCTACAATTCTAGATGAAGGGTCTAAGCAGGTTTCATGGTGTTTAAAGCATTAAAGAGAATGAAATAGGTTTAAAAATATTTATAAGACCATCAGAGCCTTTAAATATTGATCAAAGATGGATTGTGTAAGTTTAAGCAACCATAACATCACTAAGATGTCATTTAAAAGATAACATACCAGTTCACTTATGCATTTAATAAATGCACCTCAATAATTCTCATGAACCAAATATTTACAATTACATGAATTCCCTTATGCTAGGAATATGTATTACAAGTTTCATGTCCATGTGAACTTTCTATCTCAAGTTATGAAGCTTCAAAGTTGCACCTACAACATAAGATGTTCATGCAAGCATCAAGTTTGAGCTTTGAAAAATGACCATTTGGATTCAAAATTATTTAAAAAGTTTTAAATTGGTCAAGATATAATAGTCTACATGAGCTCGCATACTAACACATGATATCTAATGGTTCACACTGGGGTCAAACTAGTTAAGAGGTCCCTAGTTTAAACCATATTAAAGAGTTATAATCATACCAAAGATCTTATGGTGTAGGTTCATCAAGCTAAGATCTAATGGTGCATGTTTACTAAAAAGAAGGTGGGTTTGAGATAAATTAATGATCAAAATTCATTTATACCAATGATTTGATAGCGTATAAGAACTAACAAGAAAGTATGCCCAATGAGATCTACAACTCACATTACTTTGTATATCTTTGATCAAATGGTGTGTGAGCAAGTCAACTTATCAAAGGATATTCATGGCATGAAATTAAGGGCCCACATTAATTCATATAATGATATCCTATGGCATAAAGTAGGACAAAAGGGTTAATATTTAATAGCAAGGATCTGTGAATCCAATGAGATTAAAGATAGGTTGGAGCAATTTGATTGGCTTGAGTAATATTCGATGGACAAGATCAAACCAAAAGACCAGTTTTTGACCAAGATAAAAAAGGTATTACAATGTTGTAATTATACCATTAGATCTTGATCCAATGTCAAGGATTAAACATAGCCATGCAATCAGTTATAAATAACATAAAGGGATGTCATTAAAGCTAAATATGGACTTCTAGTTTGATATCTTATAGCTTACATGGCTCATTCTACAATTGTGTTTGCTATTTTTTAGATGGAGGATATTCATATAAAATAGTTTCTTAGTTATAAAAATTTTTAGATGAAGAATGTCTCTTATGGATTAATACAGAGATCAAAGATAGATTAGTGAGTGTGAACCAAGATCAAGCAGTTTGCATGTTTCCATAGATATTGTGATTGTATGAAAACCAATAATTGGATTGTTTTTCACCTATATTAGAATTATGTTTGATATTGGAGAAAATAAATATGTAAATGTGACCATGGAGAGGTGTTTTTCCTATCATTAGGGTCACATTTTCATTAAATAGGTTTCGATGGCCACCTGAAGTAGATGTGGCATAATTCTATCAATTCCAAGACATGGTCCTCATTATAAAATTAGATAGATAATGACATGGATTTATAAGAAGGAAATTAGGTGTATGGATAAAGAAAATTAGCATTCAATTATTTTAATAAATTTGTTCCTTATTATTAAGGTCATGAGTTAGCATCCTTAAACTTGTGTTAATACATCACAATTCCCTCTCTCTCTTCCTTTTTTATATATGTTACAAATTATACCACATGTATAACTCTATAAAATTTTGAGACAAGAAATATATAAAATTTTAGAGAATAGACTATTATGCTTTGGCTTTCTTAGGCTATGCTAAAATTTATACTATAACATATTTTGATGCAATAAATACTAAATTATATCATTTTGAAAGCTAGATTGAAGTGTGTTATATGAATTCATATACTATAGTTAAGTGAATGTATATTACTTGTTTGTCTAATTTTTCTCACCTTCATGAAGTGTTTGGTAGTTCTCAAAGATCATTATAAGTGTAATTAATAGTTTGTTGTTTATCTTGAAAGTGGATATCTTCCCTCTCATGCTAGTTTGATAACTGATTCATGCCTTATTATAAAATACTCATGTGGAACTGATCTTATTTGGTCTTTAATGTGTCTCATAGTGTGCATTATGTAAATTATAAGTGTTCTAATTATTGGTACATCACCCCATTGTTACATGCTTTCATATATTAGTGTATCTCTCTCCCTTTTTCAACCAAGAACTTTTTTAGGTTTAGTATATGTGATAGATCTAGAAGGAATCTAGCCTTTTCCAAAGGTATGATCCATTATTAAGATAACAATAGCCTATTATCAATCCCATTTTGGTCCATATTTGAGTAGGAAGACCTGAACAATCCCCTTATTCAGCTAGGGTGTAAATCTAGGACACCAACATATATACAGGTGTTTTCATTCTTTTTTATAGTTCATTTTCACATATGTTCAATGTTATTAATTTTTTAAATTTTAAATAATAATTAAATACTATTATATACATGTTTTATTATATATTTTGATGGATTAAGGCATAAAAAATAGTAAATTCTTGAGCATAATCATTGTGTTTATCCTTAGGTATGACCTTTTATCCTTTTACACTATAAATTTTAATTAGTAGAATAAAATGAGTGAAATTATAGACACTCATATTTGGTATTAATAATGTGACAACATGTAATTTGACTAAACTTTAAACTATTTAAATTATACTCATATATAGGACCCTTATTTGTTCTTCCTCTAGCCATTCTCTCATATATGTGCTTCACCATTGAAAATTAACATTAATATTACATAAAAAATACCAAGTAATTTTATCAAACAACTTTATATCATTCTTAGATTGTATCCCAACCATGGTCCACTATTTTTTCTTTCTGTATAGGTTTGAAAATATGAGATACTTTTGTTATTGTGTACTTGCCCACATAGATTTAACTTGTCCCTCCAGCCTTTAAAGACTAGTTTCTAAATTTTAAAATTCTCTTAAAGGTTATCCTATAAATTTTAGTTTGAATTAAATTAACCAAATATTCCAATATGTACCACATAAATCCTAAGAATTTTTATATCTATCATTGATCAAATACATGCTATCAAATCACACTGCACATAGAGAGTAACCATAAAATATCTTCTAGATATAAAACACCTTAAAGGATAAAGACTTGAGATAAGTAAGAATATTATTTACTAAGTAAAATCATATATTTTTAAGTGTATAAATATATATACAATATTTCACAACATATTAACACTACAAAATATTGGAGACACTCAACTAGGTGGGAAAACTATATATGGTTTGATTCCGTCCTTGGAGTATTGGATATGTAGGAAACACTTAGTCATGAAAGACTGACTAATATTAGTTTAATATTTATTTTTCACTCATTTTACTAGTTTATAGTTGTTATATAGTGTATAACTTTGGTTTTAAGCAAATAAATTGAAAACATAGATCTCCTTATTGATTTTTTAAAAATAGGGCACATAAGCACTCTCATCAGATATAGGTGTAGTGGATGAAAGTGTCACAAATTGAAAAAAATTAGTGGATAATGTGTGTAATTAGAAATTCATCAAATATATAAATCAATCTTGGCTTAGAGAGGATATATCCTACTTACACTTCTGATTAGGGATAAACTATATAATTAGGAACATTACCAATATGTGGATCCAATAGACCCAATTAGGGGATATTTCATCATAACATTATCATTAGGGAGGGTTCCAAATCCTTGAGTCAATAAAAACTATGCAATAACCATAACTAAGTCCTATGTTTTCATATTCACTAAACTAATAACAAGTAAAACAAATAAATCTAATCTAGTGCTCACTAAATCTTGTGGGACAATATGGGGGTAAGTAAACAAATAAAAGTAAAAATGTATAAGATAATCCTAATTAGTTTATGTATAGATGAGACCCTAATGCATGGAAAAGAAGAGTAATATCATTAAAAATCCAATACTTATGCTACTTTTATCTATTAAAGAGATGAGAAAAGTTAGAGATACTTACCTAGAAGATGAACCCATCAAGACTCAATCTAACCCTTGTCTAAAGGTGTTTCACAAGAAGTTGTGGTTTATAAGGATCACTACGAAAGTCCACAGCATCCATCACTTCTCCAAAAGAATAGATTCTATAAGTATAAACCCTAAGATAAGACTCCTTAATTAGAATGGTGGAATAACATATTATAAAGAAGTGAAAATGAATAATAACTCCTGATGTCTCTCTAATAATGGTTAAATGATTTTGTATATATAGGTAGATTTAAACCTAAACCCTTCTGAAAGTTTTGATTGATAGGGTCAACTTGATTGACCTAGTATCGTTATTAGCAAAAATTTAGTAGGTCATAAGATAAGTCAGCCAAGAGCTGACCTAGACCCTAAATGCATTTTTCTAATAAGAGTACAAGGTTGACATAGTATACCAAGTCATGTAAACTACCAAAAGAGGTTTTAGGTTAGGAAATTGGTTAATGAAGGTGTTAAATGACTTAAGGAGTGTGAAAAAAAGGAGCCAAATCTTAGGGTAATGTTTTAAGATCTAGTTAGATTAATAATTAGTGGTAATAGGGGATAATAGTTGTGTGAAGCACTAATGGTCTACCCACCCATTTTGTAGTACACCCTTTAGGGCATTCACTCTAAGAGATTAACAATCGATGGGTTACTAAAATATAGAAAGAATCAATAATTGATAAAATTTAAAAATAATATGTGTACACATATTCCCCACTTTAATCTCATCACGTGTCATATAGGTGCAATAAAGGATGGTGCTTTGAGAAAGAAACATAGTAACGCATAATGCTGAGGCTAAAAAAAAGTTGCAGTATTTGAAAGCATAAATAACTAAAATTAATTGATTGAAAGGGAAATAACTGAAAATTAAATGTGACACATACCTTGACTTACCTTTATCATTGGATGGTTGTTTGCTATATTTGTATTTTTGATTATGGAAGTCATAAAGACTAATCTTGACAAACCCAAGAATACAAAACTAGAGATTAAAAACAAACAAATCTAGGAAAGATAAGATAATTAGTGCTATGTGCATGGGACATACTTATAAATTTGGAAAGATGGGGTGACAAGTGCTATGTTAGACCAAATGACCAAGTTAAAATTTAGAGTAAATTGGGTAACCAAAAATCCAAGGCTACTAAAGACCAAAAAAATCAAAAAGTAAACCTTAAGTAAGAAAGGAAAAGTCATGAATTCAAAACAAGGATACATGTGAAAAAGGATAAAAATCAAACATAGATATAAAATAAATAAAAATCCTTACTTAAAAAACTATGCGCAAGCAAACATGGTAAAACAACATTGATGAGTGAGCAATAACAATCCTTACTCAAACATCAGTGGAAAAAGTTGCATATAAGGGAAAACAACATTGAGGAGTGATAAGTAACAAGCCAATCTCACTCAGTAATGGAAAAAGATATAGGAAAGTATAAATGAACTTCAGTGTCCACAAAAGGGTTAGTACAATAATAAAAAAGAAATTAAGGCATGTCCAAAAATGTAAAGCCATTGTGTAAAGAAAGTAATCCATAATTTCTCAAACATATGATGTTAGTCTAAGGATACATGAAATTAAATCAAAGTAGTGTTAGCATGTTTTTAAGATGTTAATAAGAAGGAAGTATAGAAGAGGGAAAAAATATTTAGAATCACAATTTGCCTATCAAGGGGAGAAATGAAATAGATGGAGGGGAGAATGAAGAAAAAAATAAGGTAGAGGAACTCTTTATCAAAGTCAAGACACTCAAATTAATTTTTTGAAACCAAAATACTTTCAACCTTATGGACCCTAAAGAACTTATCTTAGCCACACAAGTCTTAGGTCAATAAATGAAGTATGTAGATCATCTCATGAAGGCTGTATACATGAAAGGTAAAATGGACCCACCTTTCCACAACATTTTCTCCATTCCTCATGACCCTTTATAGATTTGTTGGTCTACTACAAATATTGGGTACTTATGTGAGAAAGTAGGTAGCACCATAGAGTATTTTTAATTCTCCTATTCTAATCTACTAGCCTACCACACCCCAATGGACCTCAAATTTATTGTTAGGCTAAATATGGAGTTTAAGCTTTGATTAGACATAGTATATGTGCTTGTAATCATGTCTTTTGGTTTGATTTTGACTTTTAAGATTTGTTTATTGCCTTTTGTATATCATTGCCTTTTATTTCAAATGATTTGGGTTTCAACTTTCATGATGGCTTTTTCTATTCCTCCTCCATAAAAATTGGGAAAACCAAACATGGATGTTAAATATAAGTTTCATTTTAATATTTTGGACTTGGTTATGAAGAGAGGGAACTCAAAGAGCATGGTGTCTAAGAGTCTCGTAAAGTCAAGTGAAATAAAAGTGTTAGGTTTACTTCGACCTTATTTTATCCAATGTGGAGTGAAAGGAAAGGAAATAAAGAGGAATGAAATAAGAAATGATTTCAATTACTTCAAATTGTAAAAAATGTGACAAAGGGTGAAAAAAGGAGGGATACAATGATAGTAAAGTGTGATTCCTTACCATAAGAATGAGGGAAATGGAGGAAAACAAGCTAACATATATTGTTGTGAAAATTTCATATATTTAAAAAAATTCAAAAGTTAAATCTGAGAACAAGATCGAAAAATCGTATCTATTTCAAAACAAATTTGAGAAAAGGAATCATAACATGGTGAATTTATGAGGAAGGACAAGTCATATCTATGGCCTTACACTGCAACTCATAAAAGGGAAACCTATGAGGGTGACAAAAAGTATTAGAAAAATAGATGGAATAAGAAAAATATGGTATTTGTGAGGAAGGCTAGGTTCTATCCATGGTCTTACACTACAACTCATAAATGAGAAATCCAAGGGGTGTAAGAAAATGTCTAAAAAGTATGAAAACAAAGAGGTTTATAAGTATATCATGAGGAAGATCAAGTCCTATCCATGGTTTTACAATGTAACTCATGAGAAAAAGGGAACCCAAAAGACTAATAAGAAGGACTAAGGTTTGTGAAAAGAGATAAATACTATAGAGGGTAAGACCCATGTAAGTATCCTACAAAAAAGTGCTAGATAGATATTATATAAGTTATGAAAAGAAGTGAAGGTTTAGGAAACATAATTCTTGAGAAATTTAATGTTTGGGTGCTCTTTGAAAACATGGACTTCATTGGTTTGAAGGCAATAAGTACTTTGACCAAGGATATCTTTGACTAATTAACGACCCCACCATTTTTGGGTGTATTTACCTTCTTTGCCATGAGTGCAATCTAGTTTAAGGATAAGATCACCAACATTAAATCTGTGAATTTTAACATGTTTATTATGTTTTTTGGTAATATGGGACTTGTATTGGTGATTATGTTGTAAAGTAGAAAGATAATGTTCATCAAGGAGATCAAGAACATGAAGGCAAACTTCACATAATTCTTCATCAGGTAAGATGACATGAAGAGATATATGGAAGGACTGAATCAAGACCATAGACTAAAGAGAATGGTATTGCCCCAATGGTAGTACATATGTTAGTGTGATAGGCCCATAGATCAGGATAAAGATGAAGGAACTAATATATACGAGTCCTATGAATTATCTTCTAGAGAATTTTATTAAGAATAGCCTTAGCTTGGCCATTACATTATGGATGATAGGGTGTGAAAAATTTGGGACTAACTTTAAATTTATCATAGAGTAGTTAGACATCTTTATTTTTGAAATTACCACCATTATCTAGAATGATAGTATAAGGGACACCAAAGTGGAAAATGATTTGATTGAGGATGAATTTGGAGATGGTATTACTAGTGACGTTAACAAGGGGAATAACCTTGACTAATTTATTAAAATATTATATTGTTGTGATTATAAATACATGCCCATCTTGAGATTGAGGTAATATTCCTATGAGATCTAATCCTCACATGGGGAATGGATAAGGAGATTCGATGATTTTAAGATAAATTGGAGGTGAATAAATTAGATCATCATGAATTTGTCAAGGAGTACACATTTCATCAAATCTAATGGCATATTTTTCAAGAGTGGGGAAAAAGTATCCCATATGTAGGCATTTATAAGCTGCAGCATGTCCACTATAGTGCCCACCACAAATGCCTCAATGTACTTGTTCAAGAAGAGGAGGAACCTCATCTTTCATTAAATAATGGAGTAAGATGCCTTCAATATTATGATAATAGATTAATTTATATCAAAATATATTCTTACAATCTTATTTATGAATATGAGTCTTTTCATGGTTGTCTATGTTGGGATGATAAGTTTGATGTTCCAAAAATTGAATGATGTATTTATAGCATGGGTTTTTTTAATGGTGATAGCTTCCATTTGGCAGATAAGTGAATAATGTGGTTAAATATAGGATGGGTATTTTATTATCTATTTAATAAATTTGGGATCAATAAGAATTTAATTTAAATGAAAAAGAGATGCTAAATAAACAAGGGAATCAACAATAAAATTTTAATCTTGATGGATAGGCTAGATGGTAAAAGAAATGAGATATTTGGTGAGAGTAGTTGAAATTTGATTATAATAAATGAGATTATCAATTTTCCATTGGTAATCACCATTTATTTGGGGGAAAATGAGGTGAGAATCACCTAAAGCATGCAGGTTTTAGATATCTAAATCAATATCATCTCCCATGCATAATATTAAAGCTTCATACTCTACCATGTTGTTAGTGACATCAAATGTTAATAAAAATGATAAAACGATGATTTTTATAAGAATAATTGTAACAATACAACCTAACCCATCTCCTTGAAGGCTTTTAGTGCCATTAAAGTGAAGGTTCCAAGTATCCTCATGTAAATCAACATTAATTTTAAGAAGTTCTTCAATAACTACTTTTGGTTTAGTAGTACTAGAAAAGATAGTGAATTCATCAAGATTACTTGCTTCAAGATTAGTAGTAAATTTATTAAAGTAATCTTTAAGAGATATGACCTTATTTAGGCCTTCCATATAAAGAATATTATCATCAGGAAGACTATCTTTAAGGTGGTCAATAGAAGGCACAAAAGTTTTAGCAAGTTGATCCGCTATGATTTATCCTTTCATAGATTTTTGAGTAATAATTTAGAGATCAAATTCCATGAGAGGTACCATATGCTTGAAAGTATTTAGATAATAAGTGGCATAAGACTTATAATTTATCTCTAAGAAGAAAGGCTTTGGACAATAAGTGGCATAGGGGGTATGAATGAATGATGACATAAGTGGTCTGATAAAACATATAATATCGAATATTTTTAGCTAAAATATATATGGCAAGGAAATCACATTCAAATTTTATGTAACATTTCTCATAATAGATGAGGCCTCAATTGATTTAGTAGATGGCATACTCTCTTCTGGTATCATATTATTAGTCAAACATTTCCCCAATGGTTTGGGTGTAGAATAAGAGTATAATATCAAAGGTTGATTGTTAGAAGGATGGTAAAGCTTGGGTGGTTAAAGCAATGATTCTGTCATATTATAAAATAATTTTTTTAAATAATTCATCCATTCTAGAGCATTACCTTTCTTAATAAGAGAATTTATGGAGTGAATATGGTAAGCCATTTTGAGGATGAATCATCTAATTTCCCCAAGTTTACTAAGATAAGTGTGAATACCCAAAATAGACTGAGGTATGGGTATATTGATAATATAACTGAGGTATGGGTAGTGTCAAAATTGATGTTATATAGAGAGACTAAGAATCCTAAAAGTTTTCTAGATGTAATATCAAAGATACATTTGTAAGGATTTAGTCTTGTATTAGGATTTTAAGATCTATATAAATTAAGTATCCTAACTCAAAACTCAAAACTAAAACTACCTATTAGTATGGATTCTACAAACAAATTAGAATGAAGTAGAACTTCTAAATTCTTTGTTTCATCTCACCTCCTTATAGGACGTTCAAATCGATGATTGATTACGTATTAGACATAGATTTTTGGCATTTTGATGGCATGAAGTTGGATGTTAAATGATTGGATCAAATGATAGTTAGACATGAATTTGATATGGATTCCTAAGATGGCCCCAATGGATTAGTGGCCTTTCTTATATATATTATGGAGGGAATGATCAAGGGTTGATATTTGAAATTAGATGAGGAGATCAAATGGATGGGGAATATCCAAGGAATTTAAAATTCCTTGGAAGCCTCTAGAATTAGAGGGTTATAGAAGAGAGGAGGAGCTGTAGAGAAGGTTCTATATTTGGAGGAATATAGAAACCTTCTTAGAGACTCATGATGATTAGAGATAGGTTAGATGGGTTTTAGGTGGATAACTAAGGACTAGGGGTGTAGGAGAGCCTAGGAGTAGGCCTAATAGTCGGTTAGGTGGGGTCATGCAAATTTAAAATTCCCAAATAATAGGTAAGTGGGATTAAAATGGAATAATGGGGATTTAGGATAGATTAAATAATTGGTGGGGATGAATAATGTTAGGATATGACGAAGAATAAAGGATGGGGATATTAGATAAATGGCTAGAATTAAGATAAATTAATGGAATTAAGGAAGATATTAGAATGGGATGAATTATAATAAATGAAATTAGTATAATTAGTGTCGACTAATAGGGATATTAGTGACATTAATGGAGGAAAGTGATTTTAGGTGCATAAATTTTTCCCCTCTTTTAAAGGGCATTATGAGTGGAGTAAAGAGGAAGGCGTAATGGTCTTTCAAAGAAAAAACATGTCATAGATGAATGTTAGTAAATGATGTTAGGGGATATGATTCCCCCTCAAGGGGACATGAAAATAAGAATGAGATAGATGCCCACTCAAAAGAAGAAAGGATGGGTGGTATGATATGAATAGACAAGGGGATAGGATACAATATGTGAGACAAATCTGACTTAAGAAATGAGATATAAATTGATGGTTCCCCTAGTAAAGATACATTCAGAGGGAATAGATATGATGGGTGTCATGGTTGTCAACAAATTCCAAGGGGAATCAAACATTACATGATGATGGTAGGATTAAATGGTCATAATTTTTAGATGTATCCAAAGTAAGGACACATGCAAGGGAAAGATATTAGATAAGATAGATAAAGATCTGATAAAAATAAATGATGGGTGTAGCTCAAAGCTAGAGTTAATCAATATGATAAAGATGATACACAAGAATTGATATAGTTGAGTGATCAAAAGACTACATTTCATCAAATCAATGAGTCATAATGTGATGATTCCCCTAGCAAGAACACATGTAAGCGAGTGATGAAATTAACCAATCAATGATTAAGGGAATAAAAATATAGATGTTGTAAGTTATCAGGGCCAATTGATGGGTGGAAGTGATTGATGGAAAGATTAAGGAAATGATGATGAGGATGGTGATTGATCAATAGATTTATTGATTAATTATTGAGACTATAGATCAAATATTTGACAGATGTAGGACTTGAAGATAGATAAGTATGAGAGAGATGGTTACCAAGCTATACTTGGGCATTGAAAAGTGTCCAAGTATTGCCTACATAATCTTAAAAGACCTTAGGTTGATGTTGTTCTGAATAAGATATGATTATGATGATTAATAAATAGAAAGTGATGATGATAAGGATGATTAGACTTAGTGATTTAAGAATATTATTTAGATGATGAGGTGAAGATGATAAGGATAAAATATGGGATGTTAGTTAAATGAGTCAAGAGGATTAAATTAGTGATGGGAATAAGGATGATGTGATGATGAGAGTGTAGGTGATCAAGACATTACAATTTTCATAAGGCTCATCATAGTATAATTAATCCATTAAATATGGCACTTGGTAGTATGCCCCATGATATAAACATGACCAAGAGGATGTTGTGCCAAAGTACATGGGAAAATAGCTAACTCTACATCCTTGAGGGAGCTTTTAGTGTCCTCACATCATCCCTATTCAGTACTTAATAGACAAAAAGAGACATGACAAACATAATACAAACAATATATATACATGATAGTCAAACAAGATAAACATAACATATAAGTAACATGCACAAGTATCTACATGTAGTGTCCCAATGTCTTGTATAATTATGGGATGAGTGATTTGATTATGGGTTGGATGATCATGATGTGATTTAAGACTTAGGATGGGCTTGAATTTGGATAAGGTTATCATGATTAGGATTAGGATAAGATGTTTCCCCTAGTTTAGGATAAAAGGATGGAAGATGGGATAAGCTCTTTCAATACTAATTTGGTCTTACAATCAAATTGAAAAGTGACCAAGGAAGGTGATTTAGAGAGGTGATGACCAAGGATTATAAATAAAAAATGCCTTAGAAGAGTCCAATCTAGCAAGAAGAGGATTGATGGGGTGAAATACCTTTTAGACTAGTAAAAAGTGATTTGATGGGTGCTAGTTATGAAGAAGTAATGATGAAGATGGTGATGGGATCATATAACTTTCATACTAGAAAATAGGGATTCGGTGGGTGTTGGATATGAAGAGGCAACAATAAAGAAGTGATGGTGCCAGATTAAATGGCTTGACAAAGTGATGCATATTGATAAGACTTAGTCAAAAAGATGAGGAAGTTATGTGGAAATGGGTGACCACCCTGATTTGGTTCCAAGATGGAATGTGGTATCCAAATATCAAGAGATATGAGATGGATGGGGATGGATGTGACTAGGGGATTAGGCATGATATAAGACATCATGGCCTATTTTTGGCTTTTTCAAGTTTTATGATTTTTAGGGTTTTTGACATATATCAGAATTTTAGCAATTTTTTTGAATATTTATGTATAATATACAAATGGGGTTACTATAAAAAGGAATACCAAGCCTAGAAACTAGGATGAGGATAGAGGGAATGATGGATGGGATGAAAAAAGGATGAGGATGATGCAAAAAAGGAGAATGGAAGAATGGACTATGGATTTCTAATAACCACATCATGGAGGAACCAAATGTTGAGTTCCCTAAGTATCCATTGGAGGATATGCCAATATGATTGGAGAACATTTTTCAAGACACCTTCCACTTCCTTATAAAGGTTAAGATGAGAAGGAAGAACATAATGGATTGCATGATATGATGATGGTAATGGGTAGGAACAATGGACTGAAGGATGAAATGGATGGGTGATAGATAAGAGATGGATGAATTTCTACACTAAGTGTTGAGTAACAATCTAGATAATTGATTATTTTACCATGACATCAGAAATTGGTTTTCATCATGGTACTTGCCCAAGGCACCAGAAGACTACTTTTCACCATTAGACAAATGAATTTTATTTTAATTTTATTTGGGCATCTCAATTTGTTAGAGAATGATGAGATGTAGGATTTATGATACTAGAATGATCTATAACCAACACCTATTATAAAAATGTGTGATGATAGGATCATGTCTTGGTTTCCTTTATTGATTCTTGATTAAGCATTCTCTAGACATGTTGACTAGGTTTCCCTTTAACCCCTATGAGGAACAATGTTGCCCAGGGATGGGAGATATGGTATGGATGGGAGGATGAAATGATTGTGATGATGGTATATAGGATGGGAAGGAGGGATGTGATCTTTAATTATATGATGAGAAGTTTTAACAGTTACATACACTATTGGAATGGTGGAGGGGATTCTTTATATTGATGCCATGAGATTATAGGATGAAAAACCTTTTGATTTATTGATTATTTGACCCAAGAATTAATAATATGGTTAGCCTTATGATTTATGATTTTAACTATTGATTGGATTTGATATTGACTACCCCCTAGTGCTAGATTTTGGGATTCACCAAAGGAGATTGATTTTTGACTTGATATATGAATATTTTGACTTTTATATGTCCCTAGTGCCATAATTTGGGATTTACTATGGAAAGGAACTATTTGATTATGCTAATGGTTTGATTTTTTTTAATTTTGATAGATAGGATTGAAAATGATGTGACCATGACTTATGAATTTTAAAATATGGTCTTGGATATTTGGATGTGTGGTACATGATTTTGAATGTAAAGGGGAATGCAATGATGCATGTTCTTATTCATTATTGTTATATAGTAGGATATAGGGATTATGGAGGTGAGGTGGATGAGTAATGTTGGGTGATGGACTAAGGGGATAATCAATATTATAGTACTCATAAAGGTCACTAGGATCCCTAGCCTTAATTTTGTAGAAAATTTCCTCAAAAATTTAAAAAATATCACTACGACACATATCTAAAATGGGATTATATCATCCATAATAATTAGATAAAGCATTCAAAAATTTAGTTATGACTTATTCATCCTAAGTGGGATCAAAAGATATGCCTGCTAAGTATTTATCACCTTGATTGTGTGATCCTTCAAAAGAGTAGGCATTATCATCATCTCTCTAATGTTGATGAGGGACGATGTTTCTAATGAGGAATATGACTTAGATGCTAGTGCGGAGCATGACATTGATATAGATATGACTTTTATTGGGGATGATGCTAGTTTCAATGTATATTACATGATGTTATGAGTAGAGGAGTGATATTACATGATTGTCCTCTCAACATGGGGTATTTGATGTGATGGGTGAGAGGGAAATGATGGATGAATGATGGGATGAGAAAAAAGAGGGCCATGGAAGGATTCATGAGATATAAGCATATGATAAATGGAGTTATGGTTGATGGAGGATTGATCAATGATGGTGGGATTATGGATGATAGATAGGATGTCTTGACCTTAGCTTGGAAGGGGAAAGACTTGATCATGATTAATAATGGAATCTTGGAATTCTTCTTATTATTCACCTAGGGAGACAAATTCATATTGTTCATCCTCAATTACTATGTCACCATGTTGATGAGGTCTTAGACATAATCTCAAATATTTTGACATCATTTACTGGAATTGCCCCAAGTTTGATGATAGAGATAGTATCAGTTTGATTTATACTAGGAGGGCTTAGGCTTGGTGGGATTAAGCTATTGTATGGGTTGGTAAACCATCATATTAGTAGTGATAAGTTGTTGGAAAAGTGCTTCCAAAAATATAATAAGGGGATTATAAGGACCTTCTTTTCTATTAGATGTGGAAGTATTAGAAGTTAGATCATATGGAGTTTGACATGACTTGGTGGATGGTCTGGTGGTAGTCGAAGTGGATAAGATTGAATTCACTTTTATAGTAGGGGAAGAGGTAGATGATTGGTTGTGACTAGTGTATGGGGGATTTGTATGGGAATCACAAGAAGGGGGTTGTGCTAGAGGTGAAATAATTTGAAGAGGGTCAAAACCTTCAAGAAGTGGCACACCTATCCTAATGAACTATAAGAGGACTTCATCCTTTTTGGAAACTATGTATTGATCTATGAAAGTGGGGTCTAACTTAATGCTGGTGGGTGATAAAAGATGAGGGAGTGGTGATGGATAATGACTAGTAGATGAAGGATTTGACTATGAATGGGTATGAATTGGTGCTAAGGGGTTTTGAATAGGGCTAGTTAATGGTGGAGGGGAATGGGATAAGGGTTGATGGTGGAATATTTTGGGAGGTAGCTTTAGGATTATGGGGTCAAGATCATCAAAATAGTGAGCACCCATATTCCATATCTAAAAAATGAATTCATCTTTATTCTCTATTATGTTTTGATTGATTAAGGTGATTACATTGAGGAAAGTTGAGACTAATTTTATGGGTTTATGGGATGGTGATTTGGGGTGAATGGGATAAAGGTATTAGGGTAGGTGAGAAACTAACTCTAGTGCCCAAAAAATGACTTCATCCTTATTGGTTAGGATGTATTAGTCTACAAGAACTAGGTCCAAATCCATGGGAAAGATGGATGATGATGTGAAGGTAGATTAAGGATTTTTTGAACAAAGTAAGGATGAAGGACTGAGCTACCAGGATGGATGATAATGAGGATGGGATAGACTTAATGAATTAGAAACTATGATTAGATTTCAAACTAGTAGTTTAATAGGTGCTAATGACCTGTCAATGATGTCTAGTTTTCAAGCTAGCAAAAGGATTGGAGATTTTATGGGTGCCTAGGTTGAAACTAGCAATATGATGATTGGATCAATATTAGTTATAAATTTGGTAACATGATTTGACTAGAGATGATTAGATTGATGATTGATGCATTTTCTAGATTGAGATTGATAGATAGATAAGATGCTAACAAGATAGTGACTGGGTATGAGATCTAACCAAATGATGAATGATGGTGTATTAGGATGATTGCATGATATTGATAGATAATAGGATAACTAGCTCAAACCTTGGATTAATTTACTCATGTTAGGATGGGTTATGACTATGTGATGAAGATGATAGGATAATGTGACAAGAATAAGTATAAATGATGATGAGATGGGCATGGTATTAGACTTTAGTGATACCTAAAAGGGCCAACTAGGATGAGATAAGATGATGTTAGACTAAATGGGTGATGAAGGAAAGGTCAAGATAAAAGGATACATTATGGATAGAGTGGACTTGATGGAGATGATGAGATGTGATTATTATATGTGATGGGGTATAACTAATGACTAGTGAGATAAAGATAGGATATGACTAGAAGGATGTACAAGGGGATGATGATAAGAATGTTCAAGATGAAGTGATATACAAGATGATGTTTTTAGATATACAAATGATAGGTTGGTATAAGGATAGGATATCAGTAAGATAATAAAGATATGTATAAGAGGGTAAGATGTAAGGATATATAAGGTGATGATCAAGCTATGTGACTGATGGGGTATGATTAATGAAGGGTGGATATGAAAGGGATGAGGTGACTATGTGAAGGTAAGTAGTTGATTATGTGTACTTGGGTAAGGATGTAAGATGTGATTAGGCTATTTAGGTGATAAGGGTATGACTAAGGATGGGTGGATATAACTTGATTAAACTGTGATGAAAACAAGGTGAAAATTAGAGATGGGATGGGTAAATGAAAATGACATACAAAGATAATATGTATAATGAGAGGATGATAAGGATAAATAAAATGGAATGAAGAGACAAGGATATAGATGATATGTACAAAATGATGATAGATTGGTTATACAAAGACCTATATAGGAGAATATAGGCTTGGGTAATGGCTCATTCATCTCACAAATATCATATGTCTAACACAACACACACATAATAAATCAAACAACAACCTATGATTAGTAAACTCAAGGGTGTCTAACCCGATGTCCACACCATCCAATGACACCATAGGTGAGGCTATAGGCTAGTGAACCCACTTACACATGATGGCTAGTTTAAAACTAATACTGACTCCAATAGCAGTACACATGTTATGGCTGAGAAGTCTTATGCTTGGTTTAATGGCCTCTCTAGGGGAGTCCCCTATAAATGTGAAGGTAATATGGGGCTCAAGTCCATATAGGGTGTTGTCTAATGCTTGTTTTAGAGAGTTAAATCTTCTCCTTCATGAATGACCTATATGGGGTCAACCACTTAGCCCAATGATAGTTATCCCTAATTTTTATAGTCTATCAAAACACATAGTTTTCTCAGTATGTGGTGTTGAAATCCACAACACTAACCCCTATAAACTAAACTCATGTATGGGGATTAATTCCAAATCACATGCTCTTTTAGGGGGCCTAACAAATAGGCAAACACATGATATAATTAATTAACTAATTTAATTACCTATGTGAGGGGAATAATATAATGATCATTTGTAGGTTAACACACACACACACACACACACACACACACACACACACACACACACACACACACACACACACACACACACACACACACACACACAAGAAAGTATATATAAAGAATGATTTTTCATAACAAAAATGTATACACACAATAAGATGATTAAAGATAAAAATGATTCAAAATGGATTTAAAAGTGTCAAATGGAGTCTTTGATAGGCAACGCACAAGTACATGGTTAGTAGTTTAGGTGGAAGTCAAAAAGAGACAAACTGTAAGAGAAAGATTTTTTTTTCATGATTTCTACAAAATCACATCTTTCTACAAAACCACCCATGGAGAGAGCAAAACTACAACTAGAGATGGTAAAGTCAAAACTCGTGGGTCAAAATCATGACTTGTGACTTATGATTTTGTAGTTGGGATATGATCATGATAGTTACTTGTAAAAATATAGTTATCTAGACAAAATCATGACTCAAGTTGACAATATCACTACTGACATTTAGTTGATAGTTATGGTTTTGTCATAAACCACAAAACTATGACTAGAGATGACAAAACCCCTAATTTGAATATATTAATAGTTGTGGTATTGTTATAGATGATGAAACCTTAGATTTGGATATCCAATAGAAACAAAATTATTCTACAAGTAGTAGATTGATTTAAATTCCAAAAAGATTATTTTTAGATGGCCATGATGAACTATAAATTGATGTCTATAACATTTTTAAATTTTTTGACTAAAGGGTAATAACATGAGAAATTAATCTAAACTTGACAATAATATATAATTTGGAAAGAGTGATTTTAGTGAGAATTATTCCTCAATCTACCCCTCAGGTTATGAAATGATGCTCAATGATCAAAATGATATAGTTACATTTAAAACTATAAAATCTCTACTATATCAACAATATCGTGATTCACCATAACAATATTATGGCTTTGAAAATGTTGAGACTCATAGTTTTTTTAAATATGAGGAAAGGGATAAGGTCTATGTTTTCATATGTTTTTATATATCTCCTCCTATCTTGGTCTCCTTTCCTACTATAATACTACAAAAGGATCACATAGCAACCACCTAAAGATAAGATCTTATTACAAAACTAATGTTAGTTAATAGATATGGATTTAAAACAAGAAAAACCCCAAAAATATTAGGTGGAAGATTATATTAAGAAAAAAATCCTTGTAATGACATAGAATGTGAGAATGGACCTCATAGATTAACTAACAGAGGTCAATAATCACTAGTTTTATGGAAGACTGCAATACCATGACTCAGGTTTAATACCATGATTACCAAGGTAATATCGTGAATAGATAAGTAATGATATTGTGACTTAGGTCCTACCTAATAAATTCATTTCCAACCCATTTTTAGCCTTAGTTCTTGCACATAGAGGGTTAAGGATTTAACAAAAGACACAAGAATGAACATAATAATCATATAGGGGGTCAGATAGGATGATAATCAACCCATGAAATCATTAACCCTACACCTACACATATAACCTATAATATCACAACTATCATTGTCAATAAATACTTATTTCAAGACAAAGTCATGACTGGGTAAGTCATCATTTTGTCAAATGATGGAAACTTCCTAGGACAAACCATTAGTAGCTAACAAACATGCAAGTCGAATATTCAATATCACAACTTAGCCAACAAAATTAAAAGTATCGAGTAATGGGTTTTTCAAAAGGTATAAAACCTACATAGTTAGATAGATGATTAGTGGTCAAGGATATAGTTAAGGCAAACTCATGACTTATGGGGATAATATCATGACTACATAGGATAATTTCATAGTTACCAATGTAATATCCTAACTACAAATTGTACATGGAAAATTACAAAAAAATTGAGCTTTTCTTGATCTAATTGACCCTACAAGTTAGCAAAAAACACATCTAAAAAGTAAAATCGATTAATTTGGGAACAAGTCCCACCATGGTCACCAAAATGTAATAGGATTTTGAGCTCTATATGAATTAATCTACCTAATTTAAAACTCAAAACTCAAAATACCTATTAGGAAGTATTCTAAAAATAAATTGAAATGATATAGAACTTACCAAATTCCTTATTTCATCTCACCTCCTTCAAAGATGTTCAAATAGATGATTGATTTTATATTAGATAGTTTTTTGACTTTATGATGGCATAAAGTTGGATGTTAGATGATTGGATCAAATGCTAGTTAGACATGGATTTTGTATGGATTCTATTGACATAATTTGATGTTGTAGGTTAAATTGGGACCCCTATAGGTAAAAACTTAATTTATAGATGTTTTAGGGGTCTAATATTCTATCATGGAGTATGTTATAGTCCATTTTATATAATTTGATTCCTTTTTATCCTTAGTCATGGTCCAATTAGTTATATTTCATTTCGAGTCACTTAGTAGGCTTTTAGGGGTCATAAATTCAAGTGGAATATTTTTGAAGGTGTCTAAGTGTACTAAGTTCATTTAAAATGTCTAGTAAATCAGATTCCTTATTAGAAATTTTAGTCCCATCTAAATCTTGTACGTTATCTAACTAAAAATTATGAAATCAACTAAAAAAGGAGGAGTTTAGCACTTGTACAACCCATAAGGGAAGGTGACAAATGGGAGAAGGTCATGTAACATCTCTTAATCTTCATAAAACTCATATACATTCTTCAAACACTTTATAAGTTCCAAAATTTAGCTAAAACCTTTATGATCTTTCTTCACCCTTCTAGACACAGAACCAATCAACAACTTTATGCTTGGTACAACCAGTTGAAGAGGTTTCAGGCCAAAAACCTATGGGAGGTGGTATTAAAATTAGAGAGATTCATTTATAAAATAATATTTCAAGTATTTTTTAACCATTCTTTATGAACCATCTCTAACAAGTTGACTATGTTTTTATGCTCACTATTTCCTACACCCTATAGGTTTTGCTCTATTTTGGATAGGTCCATAAAATCTAGTTGGTGATGTTCAATCTAAAGGTTTTTGTATCTCTTCAAAAATTATATTCATTCTTGGTTTCATGTTTCATGGTGTTTTTATGATTAAGTCATCTCATGTTGTAGGAAGGTGTCACCATGTGAGGTCTCAGTCAAAGTTTTCCTTGTTTATAAAATTTTGTTTCTCAACAAAATTCTCACATATATTTAATATGATGTTCCACATGTATTAATTCCATAATATGTACATTAATCCATGATTGGTTTCATCACACCATGATTTGATATAATTTTAATCATGATACTCATAATTAATTCCTTGCTCATTCTAACTTATAGTCATAGGGAATTACGTGTATGAATCTTATTGAGCATGATTCATGGAAGTGTAATGATAATATCAAGATGTGGAAGACACTATAATACCAAGGACATTAATTATAAACCTTCACTTGTCAATAATAAGAGACTATGATAGTTAAGTCACACACATAGTCATACAACAAAGAGATATGCCATTAAGCACCTACAAGAAGTGAAGCCATAAAAATGAAGTGTGAAAACTTGTTTCAAGATATAAAACATCATATTGTTCTATGTATATATAGTAAGGAATATATCATGTCATTATGAAGGTATTTTACTAGGTACATGGGTCATTTCATGTTCATTGCCTGCATATAGCTCATACACACCTACAAGAGACTCTCAAGATGATGTCATGATGAGATAGGATTTTTTTTTAGTTTTGTTAATATTTTAAAATTATAGGAGTAAATTTTAACCCTTGGTGATGGATTTTAATTTATCATAGACCTTTATATCTTGCATATTGATCAAATGTGCTTATTGTCTGTATATATACAAATGGCCACCTACATGTGGTACCATAGAAAGCCAAAGAGTCATTTAAAGCATTGAAACAAGTGGTAAACCCTTATTTTTAATCATAACATGTGGGTTAATATTTAAACACCTATGTGAAGTGTCAAATGGGAAAATGGAAGTGTAAATCACTTTCAAATATGTGATGACTAAGTTCAAAGAGATTTTCCCAAAAAAGTGAAAATAGAGGTCTAGGACAGTTTTTGAATATCTTATAACAAGGATATCAAGAGAATTGAAGCATCTAGATATATACACTTTGTAGAATCCATGAAATAAAACATCTCTAAAAATAATGGAGTCAATAGTATTAGTGAAAGGTAATTTTTGGGGGCCTCAAAGTTGTTCATTTAGATAACGAGTTTCTCCATTAATATCTATAAGTTTGAGTCAAAAGAGTCTTTTTCACCTAAAATTTCAAAACTAGACCATGACAACATGTGTGAATGGTTAAAAATAGTGAAATTGGAATTTATGGTCTAAAATATTATCAAATGAAGATTATATATAGTTTTTCAAGTCCTACATAAACCTACAAGTGTCCCATCATGCTAAATGCTCACCTATAATTGACTGAGAGGTGACAGAGAACAAGAAAAGTGATTGGAAGGTATAAATATGGCTTAGATTTGTATATACATAGATTATTATGGTAATAAACATATTTATATGATCATGAAACACTATACATAGGTTTCAAACATGCATTAACATCTATAGGAATCACTTTTGAAGAGCAAACATAAAATACACAGTCAACTAACTATGACTAGTCTTTGGAGCAATTTAAACACCAAATTATGAGTTAAGAAATGAAATAGATGAAATAAGTATTGAAATATTTTATTAATAATCATAAACTATTTTAAAGGACTAAAACATGCAATATCACCTATAGGTATGATGCTTAGAGTAAAACACAATCAAATCCGGCACACTATTTTATGAGTTCATGTTTTGTGTAAGGGTATATGGAAGCGTAGAGCAATGAATGGATTGGGATACATAAATTATTAAAATATATTATTAAATATTATATAATAATATTAAAATCATGTATAATATGGATTCAAAATAAGCATCATATAACCTACATCTTAAAACCCTGCACAATCTACCTCTATAGGGGTTTGTTTTGGAATTTGCAAGAATTAGGTCATATGACCTAACCAAGGAATAACATATTGTAAAAAGAATATCCATGACTTGGAAAAGCTCATAAAATGACAAAATTATCTGTTAAAATAGAGGAAGTACCCTCTATTTTATCTCAAATAGAGGGTACTTCCCTTTAGAGAAAACCTTGTAGTTTAGATAAAGTATATAAAAGTTGAGAATAAAAACTAAAGAAACCATTAAAGAAGGTGTGAGTAGTTGAAACACATATTAAATTATTAATAAACTTTCATATAAGGAATAATCCCATCCTAGAGGTTTATAACCTCAAATATGCAAATAAGTCTATTAGGCCTTGAAGAGGCCTAAAGTGCAATTAGGGGTCAAACTTCACTTCCAGCACTTAGTGAGAATTATACACTATTGTATCAGGTTTATGGGATGAAATAAGATGTGAAAAAACTCTTTTTATGAATAAAAAACATAGATAAATCCATTTTAGGCTCAAATACAGTCCAAGACTACAAAAAATGGAAGGAAAAGCTTGATAAGGTAACTTTGAGTGCTCATATTTCCCTTGGCACTTTTCATGGAAATATAATGAGTTTATGGAGGTTGATAGAGGTATTTAATATTGATATTGTGAAATTTTTTTGCAAATTCAATGTTGAATATGCATGAACAAATGTTAAGGGCAAAAATAGTCTAAAACCCTTGCAAATCCTAAATAAGGGCCCAATTAAGGAAATTAAGATGGTGAGCTATCCAAATGGGCCTGAGTGATCATGAAAGTGCTTGAATATTGTACAAGACTCACTAATCCTCCTCCCCATCCTTTTGGATTGTATAAAACTATATATATGGAGTATAAAATAGGGTTTTTTTTTTATAATTTTGTACATTATGTAGGTTTTAAGAGATTTCAAGAGATGAAATCAACTATAGAAGCAATCTTGAGACTTAATCTAACTTCCCATGTCAATTTAATGCCTTGGAAAAAATATTAAGTGTGCCTACTAGAGCTCTCATCTTAGCTAGTATGAACTGACATAGTGAACATGATATTGAGAAGGGTGAGAACTTTAAGTCGATGCCCTTGTAAGGTGTTGCTTAATGCCTCTAAGAACATGGAGGGTATTAAAAATTTCCATCCACCCCATTTTATGTATCTTCATAAAAAATAAATGTATTTTGGAATACAAGTGTGTAAGGTGTGTGAAAAAGGAGTTTCTTTGATTGCAGTCACTAATGGCTCACTTCTAGAAGATTTTAGATGACTAGGAATGCAACCAATGCATAGAGAAGCATGTCTGTAACCCTTCCTTTTGAATCTAATAATTAGACTTATCCCTAGTTAGTTTTGTGATGTTAAAATAGGGATGAATTATGAAGGTAATTTCCTTGTGCAAAATGAGAACTCCTATGCCATATTTCAAGAGATTTATTACTTGGGGTGACGTTTGTGCTTCCTAAATTTTCATGATGAGTTTCACATTCCATTTTCATGCACATATAACTCATTTTATCAGCTTGACAAGTGTTCTTATGACCTTTGTAATTATCTCTTCTTTTCTCTCTCTTAGGTTCTATAAGAACTAGCCATTTTGGCCTTTGTAAAACATGTTCCACCTGTGTATGGTGAAGCCTTACTCACTTGCATATCATGGATCAATAAATAATAATAATTTTTACCTCTTCTATGAATATTCATATTATGTTCAATTAAATGATTGATCTTGCTTATGTGATGACTATTGTTTCCTTAGCATTTTAATCTCATTATTACACCTATTTTCATCTTGAAAGGTTATTACTATAGGTCATGTGAAGTTTTTTATGATGTTTCAAGGTTGAGTGAGTTAGTATATTCAAATAGTTCGAAACTAGGCCTCTTGTCTAGTCCTCCTAGCCTAAACATTCATCACAACCTCATAATGAAATATTTATGTGAGAAGATTCAAATTGGATAAGTGTATGTTTACTTAGTCTTTTGGTCTCATGTGTGAAATTCATCCAATTGGTAGTCATAAATATATTTGGTGTATCACATCCTTTAGGATTTTTTAATTTTAGTTTTATCTCCTTTTTCCTTGCAAAACATAGGTATAGTAGTGATATACAAGTGGTACATCAAGGAAGATATCCCTATCTATAGATTCAAATAATTATTAGACTACCCATAGCTTAAAGGTGTTTAAATTGTGCCACATGCATGAGGAGAGCTGGTACATCTCCACAAAGGGTGAAAATATAAGTTATAATAGTTTTTGGCATGCCTAATGGGACTCTTAGTCTAAGAAGTTGAAAGATTTTTGGTGTTGTATTTCAACATATCAACTTTTGGAGGCATATATATAAACATCAATAGCTACTCTGAGATTACATCAACTAGTCAATCAGCTTAGGTGCTCCTTTTGAATATTGTTTATAATCATTCCTTATGTTCTTGCTTCTTAATGAAGTTTCATGGCTAACTTTGGTGTTGATTATTATTTTACGCAACTTGGTGAGGTATATAAAGATTATGGAATTCCATATCATCATTTTCATGATCCTTACTAACTCTAATATGATCCTTATTAGCCTTTTCATGAGTTGTATCAATCTTATAACTAGCCTTCTCAATACCTTGATTCTCCTAGTCAACCTAGCCACTTCTCAACTCAGTCCATTTCAACTTTCAAGAAAACTTATTTTGGCTATGAGAGGTACATGATAGATCTTATAACACAAAGGGTACATGGTCTAGATATTACTATTCATCTCATTCATAATGTGACAAATGCATTATATCTAGTCAAAATAGAGTGGGCACTTATTGAGAGAGCAAATTGGCAAAGGCTCATAAGTGAGATGCTAGATGTGAGTGGCTTGGTTTCATCCTTAGAATATAATCTAAGAATTCATGAAGTAAAGCCTCACAAAATATATCATCCCTCATATCCACTTCCCTAATATTTATAATAGTCCTACATGATTGCTACTCATGAACCTAATCAAAATTATCAAAGTCATCCTTTTCCTAATCAGTTGGAAGAGACAGTTGGAAAAACAAACTTGGTTTTTGAAGTAAACCTTGATAGTAATATTGAGTCATCCAATAAAAATATTCTTTAGTCCATCTCATTCACAAAGGAATTGGAATCTAAGCTCTCATTTCCCTCTCTTATTACATCTCCACATCAAGAAGAGACCTCTAGATATGAGAATCCAAGTTAGAGACAAGGTGGAGAATCCAAGCCTAAGGAGATCACAAGTTTTTTAAACACTTCATCTACTCCCAAAATTGAATCAATACCTTAAGAAGAGACTCATAATCCTAACATCCTAAGCTAGAATAAGATAGTGGAATCATGGGAAAAAAAGAGGATAAAAGCCTAGATAAAGAGTGTGAGGTTGAGAAAGAGATTGATCCTATGAAAACCCCTCCCACCCTTCCTCAAGATACCTCTTATTTTATATGTCATTCCTATTGTACTCCTTATACTCATAAATATTCATATAAAATTCAATAGAGACTTTTTCAAGAGAACCTAGCCAAGCAAATTGAAGAGTTAGAGTCTAGAATTAAATTGTTGAGTCAAAGTGTGATGGAAGGTTTATATCCAATAGAATATCCTATGCTTAAACACACCCCATATAACCTTCCTAAAGATATTCCCCAAGATAAATCAGATTTTAAAAAAGATATTTTCAAATGGAAAGAATAAAACCAAGATATTTAGTCCATGGTCTACCTCCCCTTCCTCAAGAGCTCCCAAAAGGATCCCCTACAATTCATCCTCAATCCGATGTTGAGTTTTATGTTCCACTTCAACCACCTAGTTCATATTGTCCTCACCCCATCACCCTTTGTATTAATGGACCTATCGTATGGGCACCTAAATAGGAGTAGTTGGTTGATAAAAATTTTGAACTCTTGCATAAAGTAAATATAGCTCTTTGGCAACCTAATTGGACTAAATCACCTAATTTCAAGATGCCTAGTTTTGGCATCACCAAGAAGGAGAAGGAGATTGAAGATATTTCAGCCCTTAAAAAGCAAATTCAGGTAATGATAGTTGAGATGCAACTTGAGATCCCTTAAGAGGTCCTAAATAATTAAGAAGAGTTGAGTCCTTGTGTTGAGTCTTCTTGTTGTGTTGATAATAAGGAAAGCCTTCTTTATGTCAAAGAAAAAATCTTGGATGAAGTCCTTTTGGATTCTAAAGAAGAGGATGAAATAGATTATCTTGTTTTTCCCCTTCGTGGTGTTGATCACAAAGAAAATGAGGACTTGTGGCAATAGTTTTTAAGCATTTGTAATTAGTTTGAGTCTCTCAAGGGGTCTTCAACTTCCTTAGAGCTGATTGCAAGTGATGGTAAGTAAGATGACATTTTTAAAAATTTAATAGATGAGCCAGATCAAATTTCACCTCAACATTTAAATTTCAAAACAAGCTTCTTTTGGCACCAATATTCCAAGGAACAAGAAACTACTATTGAAATCATACATACAAAGAAGATACAAGTTGATTATGGGATGAAGAGTGGGAAAGAGTATGAGGTATGTGTATAAAGACACGAGGAATAAATTTACATTAGAAACTTATTTGAATATGGTCTACTTCAGATCATATCAAGTGAAGTGCCAAGAAATAGGCCTGATCTATCAAGTATCTAATCTAAAGAGCAACATACTTGGCACTATGATTCATCTTGTGAAGAAGGAGATGGAGGGAAATTTCCTTTTGATTCTAGAAAGGGAAGTATTATTAATGGTTAGTTTTACATATTATTATTTTTTTAATTACCCTAATTGCTTTGAGCATATGCATGTGTGTCTTGCTAGTTTGTTTACTTTATTTTGTGTGTGTCCTTTGTTTTGTGTGGTTAAGGCAGTCAATTGGTCTTATCTTGATCAAAAATTGTTTTCAATGGTAAAAATAATCTTGTTATGTTTCAGAATTTAGATGAATCCCTAAGACCATGGATAGGATAAGTTTACTGATCTTTAGCATAACAGGCATACTACCCCTATGACTCACCAATTTGTTGACTAAATTTTACCCTATAGGTCAAATTGGGACCCCTATAGGTAAAATATTTATTTTTAGATGTTTTATGGGTCTAATATTTGGTCATGGAGTATTTTATAGTCCATTTTATGTAATTTTATGCCTTTTTATCTTTAGTCATGGTCTAATTAGTTATATGTCATTTTGAGTCACTTAGTAGGCTTTTAGGGGTTATAAATGCAAGGGGAAAAAATTTAAAAGTGTATAAGTGTCCTAAATTCATTAAAAACATTAAATAATCCATATTATCTATCATTAATGTTATTCCTATATAAATATTGTAGGTTATTTAATTGAAAATCAAGAAATCAACTAAAAAAGGAGGAGTTTGGCACTTGTACGGCCCATGACAGAAAGTGACACATGGGTTAATGTCATGGAATGTATATTAATATTAATAAAACTAATTTACATTCTTTAAATATTATTTAAGTTCCAAATTTGAGTTAAAACCATTCTAATCCTTCTTCACCCTTCTAAACACACAAAACTAGTCAGCAGGTTTATGCTTGGTACAACCAGTTGAAGAGGTTCTAGGTCAAATGCCTTTAGGAAATGATAGTAAAATAAGATATATTAAATTAAATAATAATATTTCAAGGATTTTTAAACCATGATTTATGAACCATCTCTAACAAGTTGACTATGTTTTTCTAGTCACTATTTCTTACACCCTATAGGTTTTGCTCTATTTTAGATAGGTCTATAAAATTTGGTTAATGATGTTAAATCCATAGGATAATTGATATATTATCAAATTATAATCATTATTGGTTTCATTTTTCATGGTTTTTTATTAGAAAGTCATCTCGTGTTGTAGGAAGGTGTTACCATGTGAGGTTTTAGTCAAAGTTTTCCTTATTTGTAGAATATTAGTTATCTACAGAGGTCTCATGTAGATGGAATATGATGTTACAAATTTATTAATTGAATAATATTTCCATACTTCCATTTTTGGTTTCATCACACCATGATTTCATCAACTTTTAGTCTTACTACTCACAGTCAACTCCTTGCTCATTCTCACTTGTAGTCATAGGGAATCACATGTATAGAGCTTGTTGAGTATGATCAATGGAAGTGTAATGAGAATATAAATATGTGGAACACAATATGATACTAGGTACATCAATTATAATCCTTAACTTGTTAATAATAAGAGACTGACAGTTAACAAGTCACACACATAATCATATAATAGAGAAATACACATTTAGGCACCTACATGAAGTGAAGCCATCAAAATGAAGTGTGTGAACCTGTTTGGAGATATAAAACATCATTTTTTTTCTTCTAGATATAGTGAGTATGATATAAATTTATTATTAAGGTAGTTTCCTTGGTACATGGGTCATTTCATGTTTATTCCCTGCATACAACTCATACACACTTACAAGAGACTCTCAGGATGATATCATGATGAGATAAGAACTTTGATAGTTTTGTTAAAAAATTAAAATGATAGGACTGTATTTGAAAATTTTGTGATGGATTGTAATTTTCCATAAATCTTTATATATTTTATATTTCTCAAATTCACTTATTTTTTGTATATATGCAAATGCCCACCTACAGGTGGTACCACAGAAATCTAAAGAGTCATTTAAAACATTAAAATAAGTTGTAAAGCTTTCTTTTGAATCTTATAAAGTGGTTTAATCATGATAGACATATGTGAAGTGTAAAATAGTAAAATGGATGTGTAAATCACTTTAAAATATGTGATGATTGAGTTTAGGGAGCTTTTCCCAAAAAAGTGAAAATAAAGGTTTAGGGCATTGTATGGATATATTATAGCAAGGATATCAAGAGATTTGAAGAATATAGATATGTACACCTTGTAGCCTCCATGAAATAGAAAAGATATATAAATAACGGATTCAAGAGGATTTTTTAAAGGTGATTTTTTGAGGCCTCAAATTTATTCCTTTAGACATTGAGTTTCTCCATTAATATCTATAGGTTTGAGCCAAAAGAGTAATTTTCAACTAAAATTGAAAAAATAGACCATGCCAACATGTGTGAATTGTTAAAAATATTTAAAGTGTCATTTATGATCTAAAATATCATTAGAGTAAGATTATATGTAGTTTTTTAGGTCCTACATACACCTACAGGTGTCCCATAATGCCAAATGCTCACCTACAGCTGATTGAGTGGTGAAAATAAAAAACTAAAGTGGTTGGAAGGTATAACTATGGTTTAAATTGGTATATACATAGATTATTATGGTTAGGAACATATTTATAAGATATTGAAACACTCTACATAGGTTTCAAACATGCATGACCACCTACAAGAGTCAGTTTTGAAGAGGAAACATAGAATACACAGTCAATTAACTATGACTTGTCTTTAGAGCAATTCAAACCCCAAAGAATTATTTAAGAAAGGGAATAGATTAAATAATTATTTTAATACTTTATTAAGGCTTATACACTATTTTTAATTCCTAAAACATGTAGGATCACCTACAGATATGATGCTTGGAGTAAAACATAGTCAAATCCTGCACATAACTTTGGGAGTTTAGGTTGTGTGCATGGGTATATGAAATCCTAGAGTAGTGAATGGATTATGATGCATCCATTATGATAACATAATATTAAATAGGATATAATAATATTAAAATAACTCATAACATGGATTCACAATAATCATCATACAACCTACATCTTAAAACCTTGCATAATCTACCTCTCTAGGGGTTTGTTTTGGAATTTACAAGCATTATAAGGTCATATGACCTAACCAAGAGATAAAATATTGTATAGAAAACCTCTATTACTTTTATAATATAATAAAATTACAAATTTTTGTATTAAAATTAGGGAACTACCCTCTATTTTGTCTCAGATAGAGGGTACCTCCTTGAGAGTAAACCTTGCAGTTTAGAGGAAGGTATATAAAGACATGAGACTAGAAGCTAAAGAGACCCTTAAAGAAGGTATGATAAGTTTAAAATCACCTATGAAGTTATGAATAATATTACATATAAGGAATAATCCCTTATTAGAGGTCTATAACCTCATATATATATATATACATGTCTATTAGGCCTAAAGGAGGCCTAGAGCCCAATTGGGGGTCTAACTTAACTTCTAGCTCTTAGTGAGCTTTCTACCCTATTGGATAAGGTTTATGGGATGAAATCAGGTGTTACCAAGCTCTTGGTATGAAAATAAATATAGATAAATCTAATTTTGGCTCAGAGACAGTCCAAGCCTACAAGAAATGGAAGGAAAATCTCGATAAGGTAACTTTGAGTGTTCATATCTCCCTTAGCACTTTGCATGGAGATCTAACAAGTTTAGGGAGGTATTGGACAATGATCTTGTGAATTTTTTTTTGTAAATTTAATTTTGAATCTACATGAATAATTTTTAAGATAAAAAATGGTGTAAACCCCTTGCAAACCCTAAATAAGGACCCAATTAGGGAAATGAAGATGATGAGTTATCTAAATGGGCTAGAGTGACTATGAAAGTGCTTGAAACTTGAAAAAGAATATCTCAAGCTAATCCCCATCATTTTGGACTATATTAAACTATATGAATTTAGTATAAAACATTTTGTTTTTGATAGTTTTGTGATTTTTTTAGTTTCTAATCTCCCTATGTCCATTTCATGCCTTGGAAAAACTCTTAAGTGTGCCTACAAAATATCTCATATCATCTAGTTTGAATTGACATAGAAAACATGATTGTGAGAAGGGTGAGAACTTCAATTGGATGTCTTTTTAAGGTGTTTATTGATTCCTTTAAGGCCATGGAAGGTCTTAAAAAGTGTCATACACCCCCTTTTACATATTTTCATGAGAGAAGATTTAGATTAGAGAAGTGTGTGTTTGGTTAGTCTCTTGGTCTCATGTGTGACATGTAGCCAATTGGTAGTCATTAATATATTTTTTGTATCACCTCATTTAGGATAGTTTACTTTTATTTTTATCTTTATTTTCCTTGAAAACGATAGGTTTAATAGTGATCTACAAGTGGTACATCAATGGAGTTATCCCTATCTAGAGATTTACCTCATTCTTAAGCTACCCATAGCCTAGAGGTGTTTCAATTATGTGAATTAGATTAGGAGAGATGAGACATTCTCAAAGGGTGAAAATATAAGTGATAACATATTCCTAATATGGCCCCAATGGAGGAGTGGCCTTGCTTATATAGATTATGGAGGGAAAAATCAAGGGTTGATATTTGGATTTGGATGAGGTGATCCAATGGATGGGGATTATCCAAGGAATTTAAAACTCCTTAGAAGCCTCTATTTATAGGCTTATATATGAGAGTGGGAGGTTTAGATAAGGTTATAGATATAGAGTAATTTAGAAACCTTCTTAAGGACTAATGATAATTATAAAGAGGTTAGGTGTGGATTAGGTGGATAACTAGGGACTAGGGGTGTAAGAGAGCCTAGGAGTAGGCCTAATAGGTGGTGAGGTGGGGTCATGGAAATTTAAAATTCCTAAATAATATAATTGGTATTAGGATGGGATAATGGGGATTGAGGATAGATTAATTAGTTGGTGGGGATGAATAAGGTTAGGAGATTATAAAGAATAAAGGAAAAAGATATTAGATAAATGGCTAGAATTAGGATAAATTAATGAAATTAAGGAGTATATTAGAATTATATGAATTAGATTAAATGGGATTAGTGGATTTAGTGTCAACTAATAGAGATATTAGTGACTTTAATGGAGGGGAGTGATTTTAGGTGCATATAAGTCTAACTCTTTATTTGAGAAGACATTTGAAGATGATGGAAAGATCGAATAGATTAGTCTTGCAACATTTAGACTTATCAATGAGGTCATCTACATAGGTTTCTACAATTTTTTGAATAAGATCATGAAATATATGAGTCATTTCTTATTAATAACTTGCTCCAACAGTTTTAAGGTTGAAGGAAAGCTTAACATAATAATAGGTGCCCTATTACATGGTGAAATCGGTCTTATGTTGGTCTTTAGGAGCAATGTGAATTTGATTGTATCTCGAGAATCCATTTATAAGAGACAACATTTCATAACTAGCTATGGAATTGATAATGGCATCAATTGAAGGTAGACAAAAATTATCCTTGAGATAAGTGAGATTAAGATTATAGAAATCAATGTAGACGCAAATGACCATAGTGACCTTTTTTGGAATGGGAAATATGTTATAAACCCATTCAAAATAATCCACTACTTTGATAAAATTAGCATTGATAATTTTGATGAATCATGTGTGACATAAGGTGGAAACATCCAGTGGAAATTTCTATTGATTTTGATACACAAATTTGGCATCAAGATAAGTGATGATATTGTGCACTAAGATTCTAGGGTCAATACCAAGAATGTACTTATATGAGTGTGCAAATATCTCATGATATTTATAAAAAAATAAACTAAATTTATCATGTTTAGTATGTTAGAGTTCATGAGAAACTATAATTGGTCAAGGGCATGATGGATTACCATATTCAATGTGATTATTTTCTTAGATAAGCATCGTATTTCCATATTGGAAATGGTATGGTACATTGGGTAAAGAATAAATTAGATTAGCTTTAGGATTGATGCTAGAGATGAAGTTGTTAAAATAAGGGCTTTATTTTTGAAATTCCCAAGTTTGTAATGTTGTCAATGGAGTTGAGGTTCTTGAACATGAATAAATTCAAAAATAGATTCATTACTAGATGAAGTGGTAAGAGGACCATAATACGCAACATCTACTTCAAGATCAAGAATTTTATTACCATAATGATCATATTCATAATGTATCTGAGGGACATATGTGGTTTGGCATCTAATGGCATCTCAAGAGTAAGATAATTAGATGGATCAAATTGGCTTGGTGTATCATTAGATTCTTTAATGGGGGATGAATCATATTTAGTGATGGGATCTATAGGTGGTATAGAAGATGTAAAAATATCTAGAATTTCATAAGGTGTGATTTATTTTGACACCCAAGGAGTGTCGAGAAGGGGAGAATTAATAGGAGGTATATGACCTTTAGGATCTAATTCATGATTCATGGAAATGGTATGAACATCCCAATTGAAAGCATGCATTTGAGATAAAGTTTTTTGCTAATGTCGAACATCGAAGTCTTAAGATTGAGCTTGGGCCATGATGTAATTATCATCATAAGTTTAATAAATTATACATGATTGAGATTCAGAGGGAGTTTCAAAAGGTGAAATCCCAATATTACTAAATTTACATGGAGACATGATTAGAGGGCCTTGAAATAATTTGGATATTCCATATTCATTGCATGTAAAGTAATATTTTGGTAGATAAGGATCTTAAACATTACATGGAGGGGTAAAATTGATGATCTCATCAATGAGAGGTATAGTACAGTCATTAGGTAATAAAGGAAGAAGCCACTCTAATATATAGGTAGGTAGTTTGGTATTATTGTAAGTATGTTGTAATTCATTAGGTTCATCAGAATAAGAATCAATAAGAGTGACTTGTAAGTTTGGATTGATGTTAATGAACTTAGGTAAGGGGAAATTATTGATGGTAAGAATGGTAGGGAATTGATATTGAGATTTTGGATTAAGAAGTTAAATACTCCAAGGGTTGGGATCAACCTCATGCTTATACCATTTTCCATTGTGTAATAATTTAATGCATTGGCTACTAAAATAAGTGATGACACTCATTTTATGAGTCTATGGGTAACTAAGGAGTATGTTATAAGATAGGGGTGAATAAAGTACCATAAGTTGAGTTTGAATAGTCTTAGGTCTGACTATTAGGGGAATCTAAATACAACCAAGTGAATTTTTATTAATTTTATCAAATATATGATAAGGTAGGTTTCCTTGAGATGGTCCTTATTATATCAAAGTTATTGGATAATTCATAATGATGTCACATTAATACCATATCCTTCATCAACTATGAATTTACAGATAAGGGTAGTATTAATGTCTATTTTAATGAATAGTGGTGGATCATCGATGTGAAAAAGGATTTCCTAATTAATCATGTCTTCTTAAATAAATTCAATAGACCATTTGGAAGAAGGATACATGGTTTAAATGGTATGCACATTGGTAGGTTGAGGTTCCATAGAGGGTGGTTTTTCACCTATAAGAGATGGATCTTCAATTTCTTATAATTGTTTCATAATGAACTTGAGATGATATGGGGAAGTATGAACTAACTCCATAAGTGTAATTTTACAAGGCATGGAGTTAAGTTTTTCAAAAAAGTTCTAATAGGATTTAAAAGAATAACCAGTGTGAGTTTTGGAAAGTAAGGTATATTCTAAAGGAATGGAAGTTAATAGTGGTTCAACAAGAGGAGTGGTTCCTCATGGGATTTCAAAGATAAATTAGTGGTGGTAGTATCTTTGAGAAGTTGTTCTTCTAAAGATAGTTTCTTAGGTTTTGTCATAGGATCTTTGTGACCTAGTTTATGATAGTAATTAACCTTAGCTATGTTAACATATTAAGAATTTTTATAATATTGGTAATAGTCAACATAAATAACACAAACATCCTTAGTATTTTATTTATTATTAGCTATGGAAAAATATTTTTGGTTATTAGAAGGAAAATATTTTGAAGCTTGTCATTTTTTTGTAGTGTTGTACTCTTAATGATGAAGGTTGATCATGAATTTTTGATTGAATGAGTCAACAAACATGTAGGAGACAAAAAAATAATTAATCCCTATATAATATTCATGGGAATGACTAATGTTAGCATGTAAACAATAAAATTTATTAGGGTCGTACCACTTTGGAGGACTATTAAGATAAGTAAAGGGTTTAGATGGTGATAAGAATTGTTTCATTTGTTGCATAGTAAGTGGTATATGAGAAGATGGGGGAATGTCAACTTTGTAAACTCTTGGTTTGGTTTGAGGAATATTTTTAGTGATAGCATTGGTAAAAGTTTGAAAATATCCTTAAAGGAATTTAGGATTAGGTTTGATTTGCTTCATGATAGAGTCTTGATGTTTAGCTTGGCCAAGAGCTTTATTAAGTGTTTGGTGAGCAAAAGTTTGAACCTTATATTGAAGAGGAGATAAAGAGTTTAAAAAAATTGTCATCAGTCATATTATGGTCAGCTTTATAGGCCAAATATTTCCATATTTTGATAAAATAATGAGTTGATTTAGTTGGAAATTGCTTAGGATTGATGAAATGACTAAAGCAATTTTTGGGAAGATCATTATGTTGAAACTCATTGACTAAAGGATTTACTAAATCCTCAAGTTTACAAATGTAATATTGGGGAGGTTGGTTTTACCATTAAAATACACTATTAGTGAAGGTTTTAACTATAAGTTTAGTTGTGCTAAAATTGTTAGTTTGGATCTACTCTTTGTAAATATTGCTAAAGGGTTTGAGAAAAGATGCAGGGTATTTAGTTTTATCATAATTGATAGTTGGAGATATATTACCAATATCAATAGATATAATGAAGGGAGATAAAGGCTCGTTTTAGATGTTTTGAAGGACCTTTTATTCATAATAGGTTGATTAATAACATTTATTGAGGCATCTCTAAGAGGTGGAGGAATAAAATTTGGGTTGGATGGAATATTGATAGCCAATGTCGATTACAAATATTAATCAAATTATGTTTTAATTAAATCATTTGAGAGGTGTTAGAAGTTTTCGTTATGTTTATTTATTATATAAATTATGTAAGAATTTTAGTCATATCAATTTGTGTGTTGGTGTTTATAGGAGAACTCCCCAGATTGGTATGAGGGGGAGGGTTATTGGAAGGTGGGTTAGTAGTGGTATTGTAGGATAGACTTGTGTTAATTGATCCCACATTATATTAAAGTATTTTAAGATGAGAAATGTCTTGATAGGTATAATAAGGATTATATCCACCTACTTCCTCTTAATGTGTGATTTACACCATAGTACAAGCCATAGATGGAGGAGAGTAGGTGCTCCAAGAGTGAGTGTTTTGTTAGTGTCCTCGATTTGCACCCTAGTTGAATAAGGGGATTATTCAGGTCCTACTCAAAACTAGTCCAATATGGGACTAATATTATGTTGTGGGTATCCTAATAATGGATTAGACCTTTGGAAAAGGTTGGATTCCTTATGGATCTATCACCTATACTAAACCTAAACTAGATCTTTCTTGGAAAAGGGAGAGAAACACAATAATATATGAAAGCATGTAATAATGGGGTGATGCACTAGTAATTAGACACTAATAATTTTCACAAGACACACTATGAGACACATTAAAGGCAAAATAAGATCAGTTCCACATGAGTATTTGATAATAAGGCATGAATCAATTATCAAACTAGCATGAGAGGGTAGATATCTACTTTCAAGCTAATAGGAAACTATAAATTGCACTTATAAATACCTATGAGAACTACCAAGAATTTCATAAAAGTGAGAAAACTTAGACATAGACAAGGAACATATAATCACTTAGCTACAAAATATGAATTCATAAAACACACTACAATCTAGCTTGCAAAATAGTAGAATTTAATCTTTATTGCATCAAATGGTATTATAGTACAAATTTTGGCATAGCCTAAGCAAGCCAAAGCATAATAATTTGTTCTCTAAAATGTAAGATATTTCTTGTTTAAAAATTTTAGAGATTTCTACATGTGGTATACTTTGGAGCATATATATAGAAAAAAAGAAGAGAGAGAGAGAGAGAACTATGATGTATTAGCATAAGTTCAAGGATTTTGACTCATGAGCTTATCAATAAGGAATAAGTTTTGTAAAAGAATTAAATTCTCATTGTCCTTATCCATCCACCCAGTGTCCTTCTTATAGTTCCATGTCATTAACTATTTGATCTACTGATGAGGACCATGTCTTTTATTGACAAACTTATGCCACATCTACTTTGGGTGGTCATCAATACCTATTTAATGAAAAAGTGACCCTAATGATAGGAAAGAAATATCTATATGATCAAGTTTATGCCCTTATTTTCTTCAATATAAAATAGAGGTTGATTATAGGTGAAAATAAATCCAATTATTGGTTTTCACATAGTCATAATATCCATATAAAACTTCAAATTGCTTGATCTTGGTTCACACTCACTGGTCCATGTTTGATCTCTATATTAGGCCACAAGAGACCTATTCTGCATCTAAAAACCTATGAAAATTAATAAGATATTTTATATGAAGATCCTCCATCTAAAATATAGTGAACACAATTATGGAATGAAACTTGTAGGCTATAAGATGTCAAACCAAATCTTCATTTTTAGCATTAATGGCATCCCTTTATATTATTTATACCTAAATGTATGGTTATGTCTATTAGTTGTCATTCAATCAAGATCTAATATAAAAATTATGATCCTATAATACCTTGCTCACATTGATCAAAAATTGGTCCTTTGGTTCGACCTTGTCCATCGAATATTGCTTAGGCCAATCCAATTGCTCTAACCTATCTTTACTCTCATTGGCTTCATAGATCCCCACTATTATATCTTGACCATTTTTACCTCTTGTGCACTATAGGATATCATTATATGAATAAACATAAGCCCTTTATTTCTTACCATGAATATCTTTTGACAAGTTGACTTGCTCACACACCATTCGATCAAGACATATGAAGTAATATGAGCCATATATCTCATTGGGCCCACATCCCTATCAGTTCTTGAACAACATCGAATCATTGGTACACATTAATGTTGATTATTGTTCTAGCTTAGACCCATCTTATTATTATTAAATGAACATTTTTGGATTTTTACTCAGTGAATACATGTTGTTAGATATTTAGTATGATTGTAGCTATTTAACATGCTTTAATCCAGGGACCTTTTGACTAGTTTAACCCCATCATGAATTGTTAGATCTCATATGTTAGTATGTGAGCTCACATGCACCATTATATATTGACCAAGTTTAAACCTTATAAGTAATTTTAAACCTAAATGGTCATTTTTCAAAGCTCAAACTTGATGCTTGTGCAAACATCTTATGTTGTAGGTCTAACATTGAAGCTCCATAACTCCAGCTAGAAAAATTTTGGGGGCATGAAATTATTATAGGATGATCCTAGAATGTATAAATCCATGGTTCTAAAAATATTTGTCTCACAATAGTTCATAAGGTGTATTTATTAAATAAATAAGTGAACTAGTCCATTTATTTTTAGATGACATCCTAGAGATGGCCTATTTTTTAAAACTTGCATAGTCCATATTTGATCAATTATTCAAGGATCTGATGATCTTATAACACTTGTGAAACTTTTTTAATGATCTTAAATGATTTGGACACCATGGAACCTGCTTAGACCCTTCATCTATAATTTTAGACCTATCTCTTTAAGATCAATTAGATCACACATTAAGCCTACTTAAAGTGTTTTAAAAGATTACTAAAACATATATGATATCCATTTGAGGTCCATCTTCTCTTCATGACATTAGGTCATTCTTCAATCAAGATCTTGCTTGACTTCTATACTTTTGGACTAGGCATATTTTGGTATGTAGACCAAATTTGGTCATATTTGGTGACTTGGCTAGGTAGGATGCCTTCTATGCTTGAGAACTAAGACCATATCTATGACTCTTAGACCAATTATATGATACATGGATAGTTTACATGACTAGAATATATCCTCTTGAATTGCAAAGATAAAGAATTGCAATAAACAGGGAAAGAAACAAACTTGAAAGGGAAACTAACCTAATAAAGCAAAGATAACTAATCTAATGAACAACTATGCAAATAAATAACTTATTTAAGATAAAATAAAAAGAAACTAATTCATTATAATAACACTTATAGAAAATCAAGATCAACTAAATATGTACAGGGAACTTAGCTTTTTTAGTAATAGTGTTGTAGATGTATCCAATTGATTGGGATAGGAATCTCTTCACCATTCATCCTTGTGAGTTGGAAAGAATTTTGAGATTCATAGCTGGAGACTATGTATGGAACACTCTAGAGAGAATCAAAATTTGTGTGCCTTCTTATCTTAGCTCTTTCCTCATCCCACTTGAGGACCAAATCTCCTTTACAACTTATTGAAAAATCTTCTTTGTTAGAATCTCTCTTTACCATTTCTTGATGGGCTTCCATAGCCAACATATACTAATACCTTATTTATTATAGTTTCATTAGCTTACGATATCTTATTTATAATGTCTCATTTTCTAAAATCTCAAGTTGATGCATTAGTTCTAAAGTAGGGAATTCTAGATAAGTATGCATTCTTACTTCCTTACCATTTATTAACTTGTATGGAGAATTAGATATTGACCTTTTATAGCCATCCCTTAGAGTTGACTTTAGTCTAAGATGCCATGACATTTGATTATCTTCAATAGTCCTCCTAATGATCTTTAACAAATTCTTGTTAGTAGACTCAGTAAGGCCATTGCCTTGTAGATAATAGTTTGATGAAGTATTGAGAAAAACTATGTTAAACTACCCAATAGCTGATCTTAGACCCCACAAAAGCCCTAACATTATCACAACTAATAGTTAGAGTGACTTCAAATCTAGTAATCAAACCTTCATAGACATTCATAACATTGGTTTCATTGGCTTCTTTTAATGGTATTACTTTTATCCATCTAGTAAGATAATATATGGTAATTAGGATCCATTTGTGTCCTAAGATTTAAGGGGGGTTAATGAGACCAATAAAGTCCAATCCCAATTGGACAAAGGGTTGATTTACTAAAATTGGTTGGAGAAGTAAGGCTAAAATCTCAACTTTCCTAATAAACATAGTATATTATCTACATTTCCGAGTCCATGCATAATAATAACCAAATATAATTGGCCAATAATATGCAAATCTCATTGTCTTATGGGCTATAATACTTGATGAATAATTATCTCCATCATTTCCATCATTAAATTGTTGAAGTTGTTTTTATGTTTGACCTAATTCTATGCACCTTAGCAACATGCCATTGATATCCTTTTTAAATAATACATTATCAACAAGAACAAAAGGAATTGATTTTAGTATAAGATATCTCCTCTTTGAAGGGGTTAGATGATAAGGATAAATACCATATTTTATCTTACCATATCTTGGAGCTAACTAGAAGATGAGGTCTGATCATTTGCAACTTCGTCATCATTTAACACCATAACCACCCCATTGGTCTCTTGTAAATCTTCAGATAGATGTTCACAAAGTCCTTTGCCTTTAACAAACTTTGTGACCTTGATCTTAACATCATATACCATGACCATGGTTATCCAACTAGCTCTTTTGTCATTTATATCCTTGTTCAAAAGGAAATACTTGATACTTAGATGTGCAACCATCAAATGTATCTTATTATTGGAATACAAGTACCTAAACATTTTTAGAGACCTTATAGCTAAAATTAAATTCTTATAAATAAAAGGATACCTTCTCTCATATTATTCTAAGCATTCATAGAAGAAGGCTATTGGTTACTCTAAAGTCTCTTTATTCTACTACATGAGAATACCTGAATTTGTGTCAATGTTAGAATAGGTGTTTAATAAGAAATCCTTGGTGAAATTAGGGTTCAAGAGTTTTGGATCACTATCTATAACTTTCTTGATCTCTTCAAAACTTCTTACTCCTTTGGTCTAGCTAAAACTCTGACTCTTTTTTAGCATGGTTATGAGTGGCCAAGGTAAAGTAGAAAGTTTTTAAATGTATCTCCTTATGAAATTGATCTTGCCTAAAATTCTTTGTAAGGATTTCTTACGTTTAGGTAAGGAAAGTGCAAGAATTATGTCTATCCTATTTGGATATATTCTTGTACCATGTATTGAAATTACATGTCTAAGAATCCTACCTTCATTAATAGAAAAAACATAATTTTTGGGATTCAAAGACACCCCAAATTATTTGATACCTTTTAAATACTTATATTATGTGAATCATACACCCATCAGCACTATTAGAGAACACTATTATATCATCTAGACAAACAAGTATAAACTTGTTAAGGATACTTTAAAATTCCATATCCATAGCTTTATGGAAAGTTGATTTAGCATTGGATAAACTAAAAGCAATATTTTTGTATGCAAATGTCCCCCACATTGTGTTGAGGGTTATTTTTAACTTATCTTCTTCTTTGACAAAAATCTTTTTATAACCACTATATCCATCCAATAAGGAGAAACTTTCTAAACTTGCAACTAACTATAAAATATGATCCATTGATGGCAATGGATAGTGGTCTTTAAGAGAGGCCTATTTCAAGTCATGAAATTTAATACATAGTCTTATTTCACCATTATTTTTATGTACTAGAACAAGGTTTTCCACCCAAGTTGACTTTTTAATTAGAAATATTATAACTAACTCAATGAGCTTATGTAGCTCATCTCTCATCAAAGGTTTATGTTTTGGGTTAATAGGCCTTTGTCTTTGTCTAACTGGCCTAATCTCATCCTCTAACTCAATGGTATGTTGAGATAAACTTGGATCAAATCCTTTAAGGTCACTATGATATCATGTAAATACATCTATAAAACCTGAACATAACTCAATAAAATTTCATTTCTCTAAAAAATTGCAAACTTTAACCAAATTTAAGCTCTTACTAGTTATAATCTCCTCATTTATATAGGGTTCTTCCTTGGTTGACAAGGAAAACTTTTATTTTCTCAATTCATCATCTCTACTGAATATGTTTCAAGGTGACCATTCCTTTAGGAAACTTATTTGCCTTTATCTACACAATCTAGTCAACATACTGATATAAGTGCTTATCTTAGTTCTTTGAAGAGAATTCATCTTCCACTTGTAAGAACCTAATAATCTGATTATTATATTTAAATACTTAATAATTATCAGAGTTTTCTAAGATAGAAGGCCTTACAATCACCTTGATGTGTGATCAAATATTTTCATTCTTTATGTCATCTGGGATACTGAATTGTGACCCAATTGTATCTAGCCTATTCACATGCTTATTATTATCTTTTGATAAGGCCTAAATATTAAAAACCTAAAATAATTCAAGTGAGTCCCATAATATATGATTATAGGACCTAATCAGTGGGTTATTTCATACATTAATTCTTCTTATTTGGTGATCTACCAATTCACTATCACCAAACACTTGTAAGGTAATGACTTTCACCTTTCTTTCCCATTTTAATCCAAGCACTAATTCTTGATATTGAACAACATTATTGGAATAACCAAATTAAAACTTGAGAGAAGATAAACACCTTTGATTAGTTAAATAAATTAACATCATTTTAGGCCCAATGCCATGCTTGTTTCTTGATCCATCAAAATACAGTTGCCATAGGCCATCACTAGACTGATCATCTTTCATCAATACTAAAATTGGTGTGTCATTTTCATAGGGAAATAGACACCAAATCCTTCTTCTTCACTTAACTTGTAGGGATCATGCTCATACAAATCAGAGGTCCATTCATCAAGGAAAAGATATAGAGCTACATCTAAAGGTGACTTAGTTTTCACCTCACTATTTTCTAGTACCTTGTCTAAGATAATATAATTAGTATTCAACATACTTGGAATATATGGATCCAAATGAAATATTGAAATAGGTTCACATGTATGTTACATTAGTACCATACCTATTCTTGAACATTAAATAGGTCCAATTAGCTAAAAAATATCCTCTAATCTTTGATATAAAGTCCATTGAAAAACACATGGCAAAATAGGGAGGCAAGTCCACTACTATTACATCTTGTTGAATGGTAACATTAGGGAAAGTATGTAATGTCAATTTTAGATCCTTGATTATGCCTAATGTATTTATTTGTGACCCATCTAATTGAGAATTAAAATTTATTACTTCAAGCTACCATTGAACTTGTTGAGCCTCTCTTTGGAATGCCATATTCATGTCTTGATACTAACCACCTTAAAGAGAGAGTTATTCCTGTGTCATTTGTGGCATAGTAATATCTTGTGATACTAAGGCTTGATTTTGGATATCATTTTGATTAAAAGGATGTGAAATTGAATCTTTAACTAAGTTTTTTTAGGAACATTAACTTTTGAACTAAAAGGTACACTAGGATCAGGGGCTGCATATGGCTTAGTTTGGGTTATGGCTCCTTGATTTTGGTAAGGTTTCCTATTATCCTTAAAACCTTGATAAGGAGGTCTTTGGATATTAAAGGATTGATAAGTGTTCTATTTTTGCTACTGATAAGGTCTACCTTTGTACTAATATCTCCTAAGTTGAATGATCTCATTCCAAAAAGCTTGTAGCATACTTTTTAAATATCCAATCTCACTAGTCTTATTAGAAGGGGTTACAACTTGGGATTTTTGAGATGGAATATGAGCTATATATAGAATTTGAGGAACTTGAGGAGGAGGAACAAGTTTTAATTCTTGGAATATGGGCATTAAAGGTCTTGGATCAAGTTTACCAGATTATATCAAGTTATTTTATGCTCTTATTACAAGTTCATAGGCATTTGGATAAGTATTACCACCTATGAACTGTATCATGACACTAATATCATAATTAATGGACTTTAGATAGTACAAAAATGCATACTGTGGAGATGGTCTAACTAATGTAGGGATCTTATTCCATGTTTTTTAGAATCTAAGGTTAAAATTAAACATGAACTCATGGGGGTACCTTTTTATGGTAGTCAATTGTTCAACCGAAGATAGATGATTAGACTTATCTTCAAATTGCCTAACTAAGAGTGCACCTAACTCATCCCAAGTAAAAATGGAGGTCAATAGAATATTACTATGCCATTGTAATGCTTTTCCATTTAAGGAAATAATAAGTAGTCTGATAGCCACGTTATCTTGAGTAATATTGTGAATAGAGTAAAGGTTAGAAACATCCTGAATATGCTCAATAGAAGTAGTTTTATCCTATTCTCCTGAGAATAAATGGATACTATTTAAGGAAGACATAGGAATGTCATCATATTGGGACAAATTTAGGTTACTATCCCTATTAAATAGAAAAACACTAGATTTTTGACCACCATTTGGGTAAAATGGATTTGGCTTATAGGGACAATATCTTGGACTAAAATAATAAGATGAACAAGAGGTGAAAACTTTTTTTGAGGACAAGGTTTTGTACTATTGAATATTTATTTTTTTAAGAAGTAGAAGACAATTCAATGTGTTCAAAGGGAATAGCTTCACTTGATGATATTGTAGTAACTTTTGGCATGAAAGTACTATTTAGATGATGCTATAAGTTCTACAGGTTAAAGGATATTCAACTCTTGATGATGGTAGATCTCTTTTATTTCTTAAATTTCTTCTTTTCAATATTCAAACTTCTATTATGCCAACAAAACATAGTCCTGTTGGGCATGCCAAAACTTTTGGTGTCCTAGATTTTCATCCTAAATAAATAAGGTGATTTTTTCAGGTCCTCTTACTCAAATCTAGTCCAACATGGGATTGATCCTATGATTTGGGTATCCTAATAATGGATTAGACATATATACAAGGCTAGCTTCCTTCTGGATCTATCACCTATACTAAACCTAAACTAGCTCTTGCTTTGAAAAGGGAGAGATATATAATAATATATGAAATCATGTAATAATGGGGTGATGAAATAATAAATGAAACACTTATAATTAAAAAAAACACACTATGAAACACATTCAAGACCAACTAAGATCAGTTCCACATGAGTATTTCATAATAAGGCATGAATTAGTTATCAAACTAGCATGATAGGGAAAATATCCATTTTCAAGCTAAATAAGGAATTGTAAATTGCACTTATAATGACCTATGATAAATACCAAGCACTTCATGAAGGTCAAAAAACTTAGACATAGACAAGGAACATACATTCACTTAACTACAATATATGAATTCATAGAACACACTTCAATCTACCTTACAAAATGATAGTATTCTTTTTTTAATGCATAAAAAGGTGTTATAGTACAAATTTTGGCATAGCCTAAGCAAGACAAATCATAAGAGTCTAATCTATAAATTTTATATATTTCTTTGTCTAAAACTTTCAAATAGTTATACATGTCATAGAAGTTGGAACATATATAGAAAAAAAAAGAGAGAGAGGGAACTATGATGTATTAGCATAAGTTTAAGGATGTTGAATCATGACCTTATCAATAAGGAATAGATTATGTAAAAAAATTGAATTATCATTCTACTTATCCATCTACCTATTATCCTTCTTAGAAATCCATGTCATTATCTATCTGATATGCTATTGAGGACCATGTCTTGGAATTGATAGAATTATGCCACATATTCTTGGGGTGGCCATTAGTACTTGTTTAATGAAAATGTAACTCTAAGGATAGGTGAGAAACATCTCCAAGATAATGTTTACATTTGTATTTATTCCAATATTGAAAACATGTCCATTATAGGTGAAAACCAATCTAGTTACTGGTTTTCACACAGTCACAATATCCATGAAAACCTATAAACTACTTGATCTTGGTTCACACTCATTAGTCCATATTCAATCTCTATATTAGGATATAAGAGATCTATTATATATAAAAAACTATGAAAAATAAGAAGCTATTTTATATTAATATCTTCCATCTAAAATAAAGAGAACATAATCATGAAATGAACCCTGTAGGCTATAACATGTCAAACCAGAAGTCGATATTTAGCTTTAATAGCATCCCTTTATGTTCTTTATACCTAAATGTATGGTTATGTTTTCTCCTTGATATTGTATTTAGATATAATTATGTAATTATGAACCTACAAGACGTTGTTCACCTTCATCAAAAACTAGTCCTTTGGTTTAACCTTGTCTATCAAATATTGCTCAGGCTAATCAAATTACTCTACCCTGTCTTTGATCTCATTAGCTTTATAGATCCCTGATATCAAATCTTGACCCTTTTAACCTCTTATGAACTATAATATATCACTATATGAATTAACATGGGCCTTTTTTTTCTTGTCAAAAAGATCCTTTGATGAGTTGACATGCTTGCACATTATTTCATTAAAACATATGAAACAATGCGAGCCATAAATCTCATTGGGTCCACTTCCATGTCAGTTCCTGTACACTATTAGATAATTGGTATGAATGAATGATGATAATTTTCCTAGCTTATACTAACCTTATTTTCAATGAATTTTCACCATTGGATCTCTACTTAGTGAATATGTGTCATTATATATTTGGTACAATTGTATCTCTTTAACATGATTTAAACTAGGGACCTCTTGACTAGTTTGACTACAATGCGAACCATTAGATCTCATATGTCAATATTTTAGCTCATGTGGATCATTATATCTTTACCAAATTAAACCTTTTAATTAATTTTGAACCCAAACAATCATTTTATGAAGCTCAAACTTGATGCTTGCTTGAATGTCTTATGATTTAGGTCTAATTTTGAAGCTCCACAATTTGAGCAAGAGATGTCCTAGGAACAAGAAAACTTCTAAAGATGATCTTGGCATATATAAATCTGTGATTTTATAATTATTTGGCTTTTGAGAGTTCATGAGGTGAGTTAGTTAAATGTAGAAGTGAACTAGTCCATTGTTTTTGGTTGATGTTATGATGATAGTCTGGTTCTTTAGACTTGTACAGTCTATCTTTGATCAATACTTCAAGGATCTAATGATATTTTAAGGCTTGTGAAACATAGTTCATAGTCCTAAATGATTTTCACACCATGAAACCTACTTGGACACTTCATCTATAATTATAGTCATGTCACTTAAAGATCAATTAGATCACACTTTAAGATTGCTTAAAGTGTTTCATAATATTTTCAAAAGCTATATGATCTCCACTGGAGGTTTATTTTCTCTTCATGACATTAGGTCACTCTTCAATTAGAATCCTTCTTAGCTTCCAAAATTTTAGACTAGACCCATTTTGGTATGTAGACCAAATTTGGTCAATAGATTCTCTTGAGAAGAAAAGAGAGGGATAAATGAACATCCTATATAGTATCTAAATGGATTAAGGTTGTCCAAGAGGATTATAATATAGTACTTCATGATATTTGGGAAAAATTAATAGAATTCTAAAGAAGGAGAAATAAAAAACTAAGTTAGATAGATGGGATAGGCGGTAAGAGTACATAGTTGATTCGGTCAACCTAGTATTATGAACTAGGGAAGATAGGATTTATTAAGAGTAAAAAGTCAAATAGGTCAATCTAATAATTTAATCTGACTGGTAAAAGAGATACAAATTTTATTGGGTCAACTTAGTACTACAAGAAAGAAGGAAAAATAGTATATAAGAGACTTTGTTGAACAAAATGATATTGTACTAACAATAGGGAAAGATTTTGAAATGTACTTGAAATTAAGAAATTAAAGTAAGAAAAAAAACAATTGTGTTAAAGAGATTGATCCAATTGAGGCACACAACACAAAACCTTGCACCGACACTAGTTAATGCAATTTTTTTAAATACAACATACAATAACAAAAGGGCAAGCAATCAATATAAAACTAAATGATAAATAAGTGGTCATCTTGATTGTCAGATTATTATGAAGTGTTATTTTAAGTGCGATAGGGAAGTTGTCTAAAAGTAGGGAACTAGAAAGCAATCTATCAATGGTTTTAGGATGTTTAGGGTGAAATGGATTTTTATTATCAATGGTACTAGCTTGGTACTTGGGCCTACCTCCTCACTTCACAATCCTATAATAATAAGGGTGTCAAGTGTTTTTCTAATCTATACCATTAACCATGTGTTTATACTTGGATAGAAAACAAAGTTGGCTTCCCCCCTTGGTGATGAAATACAAGTACGTAGGCCTTGGATAAATGAATGTTTAAATGTGTTTTGAAATTATGTGATTTGGTAGTGTGTGAAAGAAAGAGAAAAATAATAAAACTGAATGGTATATTGAAAAACCATCTAATTATACTATGTGATCTACTCTAAGCATGCAAATAGCTAAAAGTAAAAATGTGAAGTAATTACTAGCATTTAATTGTTAATTACTAATTTAAACATGGTAAAGAGTTATTTTAGACTATAGTAAATGCAAACATTACAAAATTGAGTTGACAATATCATTTATATACTATATAAGTGTCCTTAGGAAGTAAGTTAAACAAGTTGACCTAGCCTTTTAGACAAAAGATAGAATACATAACTAGGTTAACTAGTCGACCTAGTTTGTTGTATGATGGTAGTTTGAAAGATTACAAACTTTACAAAATAGAACTCTAGAGAAGAACTGAAATGAAAGAGAGAGAGATAGAGAAAGGAACCTTGGTGGGTTGGAAGATGCTAAGGATTGTGAAATTTCTATTGAATTGCCTTGAATGTTACTTGCAAATTCTAACAACTATGTTGACTAGGTTGACCCAATTCTACAATTCACTATTTGCTAAAAAATGTTAAGATGAATATATCATCCTGATCAACCTACTATGTTTTTTAGAATATTTTTGGAATACTACGTTGACTTGTTTGACTTAGTTTGTTATCTATAAGTGAATAAGAGTACTATGTCAACCTGTTCGACATAGTAACATGTATTTGATGAAGATCTATACAAAAAGAATAAAGTCATTTTTATGAAATTATGTCTTAAACTTATGCACAAAATTTAAAAACTATATCATCCATGTTGACCTAGTATTGTAAATATATAAAAATAATAAATCAAATGATAGAAAATTAAAAATGTGAGATAAAACATACAAGGGTTAGATTCACATTAGGTTCATGATAATGTTTTCAATCATTAAGGCATCATATCTATAAATCAATCCTAGCTTAGAGAAGACAGATAATGCTTAAACTTCTGATTGGGGATACATTAGATAATCAAGAACATGACCAATATGTGGTTCTTCTAGACTTAATTAGGGTATCTCTTATCACAAAAATATCATTAGGGAGGGTTTCAAAGCCTCCAATAAAGTATAATTATAAAATAACCCTAACTAAGTCTTATGTTTTTATAGTCACTAAACTAATAACAAGTAAAGCAAAGAATTCTAATCTAGTGCTCATCAAAGCTTGTGGCACACTATGGGGGTTAGTAAACAAACAAAATCAAACATATATAAGGGAATATTAATATATATATATATATAAGATGCTAATTCATGGATAATAAGATTGCTATTATTCAAAATTGAATGCTTATGTTACTTATATCTACTAAAGAGAGGAGCAAAGTTAGAGATACTTACCTGGAAGACAAACCCATTGAGACTCAATCTTTCCCTTAGCCAAAAGTTTCTTTCTAAGAGTTTTTTATGGTTTTTAAGGATCATTAATAAAGTCTAAAGCATCCAAGACTTATCCACAAGATGAGATTCTCTAAATATAAACTCAAAGATAAGACTCCTCACGTAGAATGGAGGAAGAGTAGATTGTAAAGAAGTGTAAATAAATAATAACTCTTGATGTCTCTCTAATAATGGTGAAATTATATTGTATATATAGGTGTATTTAAACCTAAACCCTTACAAAAAATTTGGATGAGAGGGTCAACCCAGTTGACCTGGTATCATTATTGGAAAAAAATCACTAGCCAAGAGCCAACCCATAACCTAAATAAGTTTTTCAAATAAGAGTACAAGGTTGACCTAGTCATGCAAACTACCAATAGAGGTTTTAGGTTATAAAAAGGGGTAATGAAGGTGGTAAATGATTAAAGGAGTGTGAAAATGAGGATTCAAATCTAAAGGGAATGTTTTAGGACCTGTTTAGATTGATTATAGGTGGCAATAAGGGACAACAATCCTATGAAGCACCAATGGTCTACCCACCCCTTTCCTAGTGCACACCTTAGGGCATGCATTCAGAGAGATTGAGACTCGATGGGTTCCTTTCAGACATAAATCATTATTAATTGATAAATTTTGAAGTTATTATGTGTATAAAGATAATTCTAAATTTTAGTAGATAATGTCACATTGTACATTTGTTTAGAGAGTACAAACTTATCTAAACATGTGTAGAGATTATGTTTTTACATCAAAACATTAACAATATTTTTATAGTGTATTTTAGATGAATGTATCAATTCTAAAAACCTACATTCATCCAAAACAAGATAAATACATCATTCTCCTAGTATTTTTTAGAAAAAAAATTATTATATTTATCTAATTAAAATTATATTTATATAACTATTATACATATTTAACAATTTGATTTATTCAAAAAAATTATACTATTAGAGTCACATTAATCCGAATTTCATCAAAACACTAATATGTTTAGTTGTGGAAACAATAGGGAAGTTTAACCTACAAATTTTTTATCTTAAAGGGAGATATTGGTTCTTAATGTCATGATTATGTTAAGAGGTAGGTATAAATTGGGAAAACCATAACCAACATGCATAAAATTAATGCATGTTGGCATGGCAAGTTTGGGCCCCACCATCTTCCCAACAATGTTGAAAAATATATAATCCCTGGACATTGTTAACCACCTAACACCAATGTAAAATTACATAAAAACACACATAAACATAATGACGTTGAATGACCACTATATAGTAACATTTTAAATGGAGTGATCAACATGAGAAATCGATGTCAATCATTATTAAAAATTATTTAAGTTTTAAAAAATTAAAATGCAATTTTTGTTGTATGATTACAAATATGTGTGCCTCGTATGAACCATTTAAATCTTTCCTAAACTGGTCCTTCATTAGTAAAAAATTTCCAAGAATCTTCAGTTGCAACTTGGATCAAATACATTAAAATATGTTATTCCTAAGCATTGAAGAATTTTAAGTGTGGTAGAGACCAATGTTATCATATATAATTGAGTAAAAAGTAATATTGAGTAAAAATTAGATTATACATCAGACCATCATTCTAGAAGATATCAAGCTTGTGAATGATGTTGTAAAAGGATTAAGTTACGAGATGATAAATTCATTTTAATTTCATTTTGCATGGTTTATTATTGTGTTGGATAAATGTAATCAATCAAGATAGAAGACTTAGGTTTAAACCCATGCAAATTTAAACCAACATGTTTAGTTAAGGACATATTTTCCTCAACGTTCGGTCTTAAAAATCACACAACATACATAGTTTAGTCATTAGTGAAATATAATACCATGTTATTGTCTAAATGAAATGTTTTATACCAACTACCTAATGCCTTAGTGAAATTTAATTCCATACAAGTGTCTGAAAAAATATCTTAGTGAATGTAGTTTAACATGCAAAGTTTCTTCACCTTAAACCTAGGTTTCACATGTAATACTAATATTTTCTGTATATTATCTATTTTTAAAGTTTTTTTGTTGAAAAAAAATTTAATAATAATCTTTTTTATATGATCTATTTTCAAATCATTCCTTTTTAGATGAGTAGTCAACCGTGGGTTTTTTAACATGTTAATAGGTATATGATGAGGTTTTTTCTCCAAAATACATGGATGCATATTATTCTTCTCTCTATGTAATTGTTAGGTTCTAAGTAGTACATGTTCAGTGATTATGGTGAATGTCATTATCCAAAATGACCTCTGTATGTCTATCATGTGGTGGCATTTCCTTTATTACATTGAATGACCATTGATGCTTAATAAGGTTCATTCATGTGTGTAATATAGTTTATTTTATTATAATTGGAATTTTATGTGGAATAAATATATTACATACCCTATATTACTAATCTTATCCCATATATATCTAATAATGAGATAAAAGGTATATGGATTGAGTTCATATATTTATAAAAATTATGTGTAGTTTTTTTTGTCATTTACACATCTATTATGTCATGAAATACACACATTGTGTTTCATTCTTTGCATCATCAAACAATACTATAATATTGGATTAGTTACTAGGTGGATGTGCATAGGTGTCCCCTCATTACCTTAGTGGGTTGTAAATCTTAAAATTATGCTTATTGTATGGAATGTTTATATTGATATGTATTTGTTTTTCATTTTCAAATAATCCTTCTATATTAGAATTTTTAATTTCCAAACAAGATTGTGATATGATGGAATGGTTTAATTGGGGGATGTGAATGGGTATCCTACCATAACTTAGTTTGGTTTGTTGAATTATGACATTCTAATGAAAATATCTTCTATCTTGGTTTCAAATTGATATAAAAGAAATAACATCTAAATGTCAAAAATGATAATATTTTAGATTCATATCTCCTCAAATATTGCTACATGTTATATATTCACATCCTTTCTTAGAGATAGTTACCTTTAATGTATAATACTCATGGATTTAATAAATATTCATTTAAATTGAATTATATTGGTATTAGTTATATTATTTGATCAATTATTTCTATAACATATTGAGTTTCTAAAATTTAATGTGTTATCCACCAAATTCCAAGTTATAATTTATATCATAGAGGGATTGGTTTATTTTATTACAAGGAATAAATAAACTAATCCAAGTCCCTCTCTTAACATCCATAGTCAATGATCCTCCAAACTTAAAGCTAATAATATGCATGTGTTGTTTCCACCTAAACTAAGCACAAGGTAATGTATCATTACATCCATGTTAGTAATGAGAAAAATAAGTACAGGGAGGATTGATGGTGGATTTTGTATGTGTGTTTATTGGGCGGGGGGGGGGGGGGGGTGTCATCTAACATATCAATCACCTTCAAGACTAGTAAATTAAGTAATAAACATATGCTTAACACACTAAAAGTTGAAAAAATACTAAAAATGAGGTAATCAAATTTGTAGACCTAAAATTTCCATAAAAAGGTGTTGTATTTAAAAGTAAATACTTACCTAAAGGACTATTTATTATAATTTGGGCTTATCAACAATCCAATTTTTAAAAAACTATCAGAAATAAATTAGATTGTATCTAGATTAAATTATACTTATTAAAAATAACTCATATCTGTCTAGTGTATTTGTGATAAGTCCAAATTATTTAAAATGATCATAAATAATTTATTTATTAGTAGTTTAAAAATATTATAAATAAATTAGACTTAATCAAGAATTACTTGGACTTATAATAAATAAATCACATCTATATTATATATTTGCAATAATTCCAAATTATGTGACCATTCAAATTGGTTCATAAACCATGCATTTACAGATATTATAAGAATTGGTTATATATTTTTTAAGGAAAAATAATTCATACATAATTCACATGCTCGATTGATAAGTGATTTAGAACACTTGGGATGATTGGGATGCCACATGTCATCAATTTATTGGATCATGATCTATCTATTTAATTTGATTTGAGTGGCATCCTTGTGAGTGTTAAAGTTTATCTCATATTTGTGTCAAGTTACCAAGATTGTGACATGTGTGTCAATCTTAGGTGCTCACATTATTCTAGACTTTTATTTGGATTGGTCATCCTTTTGCATAATGAAATTATGAAGATTGTGCCACATATCTCAAGTGCCACATGAAAAGATGAATAACATTCATCGATACACAAAATATGAAGAACAAATATTGATGCATAAGTGGAACATTCTAAGGCATAAACCCTGAATACCTTTTCACATACACAAGAATGTCAAATTATATTTTGGAAAACACAAAATCTATAGTTCATTAGATTATCAAATGTGTAAATTATGAAGACCTTTTGTTGAAGATCATTTTTAAGGATGAAAAAATGTGAAGTGGATGGCCCAATAGTCAAATGTTATTAAATAGATGCACAATTACCAAAATACTGAATTATCATAGTAAAAAATATAAAACTTAAATGTCAAGGTGTATTTTCCAAGACCTAAAATCTGAAGTGACACTAAAAGTAAATATAAATAAATAAATAAAACATTATACATTTGTTGGGGGATCAAACCAACAATAGATTACACTTGTGAAAGCAATAAACGCAGAAATAAATCAGATAGATAAGTAACTGAAATGATAAATAGCATAGAACAAGATATACAAGAAAACACCCTGAAAACTTGTATTAAAACTCTTTACAATAGGAATACAATGAAGAAACTTCTTTCTTCCACACCTCTCTCAGATGCACACAAGATCTCTCACTAGATCTCTATTCCTCAAGAGCTCTCTCTCAAGTACACTCAAATCCAACAACCTGGATTGATGCAACTCTGTACTGTCACTATACAATCTGCAACTCCCATGCTCCCTTCCAAGCTCTTCCATAAACCGTGTCATCCATATCATCTCCTTGCTAGCTTCTGTGGCTGCAATATACTCTGCTTTTGTAGTTGACGAGGCAACAACCTTCTGCAACTTAGATATCCAGCTAACCGCCGTTCCACCTACAGTAAAAACATAACCTGTGGTGCTCCTCCTGCCATCCAAATCCCCTGCCATATCTGAATCTACATAAACATGTAAAGAATTATCTGAACCTCCATAGCACAAATGCTTGCTGCTGGTGCCTCTCAGATATCTAAGGATCCATTGAACCGCTTTCCAATGTTCCTTACCTGGATTGGCCATATACTTACTTACTACTCCCACTGCTTGGGCAATATCTGGTCTAGTACACACCATTGCATACATCAAACTCCCTACTGCGGAAGAATATGGAACCTTACTCATGTACTCTACCTCATCATGTGAATCGGGACATTATTCTTTACTCAACTTAAAATGTCCAGCCATAGGTGTACTTACCAGTTTTGCATCCTGCATATTAAACCTCTCCAACACCTTGTTCACATAATCTTCTTGAGACAATATCAACCTGTGATTTTTTCTGTCTCTCCTAATGCTCATGCCAAGGATCTTCTTCGCTGCTCCCAAATCCTTCATAGCAAACGTTTGAGCTAACTTCACCTTAAGCTCAGAGATATCCTGCATGTGAGACCCTGCAACCAGCATGTCATCTACATACAACAATAGAATAATATATCTACCGTTATCAAATCTCTTGAAATATACACAATGGTCCGATTGACACCTACTGTAGCCATGCTCAGTCATAAACCTGTCAAATTTCAAGTACCATTGCCTTGGAGCTTGCTTGAGGCCATACAAGCTTTTCTTCAACCTGCACACAAACTTCTCCTTACCCTTGACCTCAAATCCTTCTGGCTGTTCCATATAAATTTCCTCATCCAAATCTCCATGAAGAAATGTTGTCTTAACATCTAGCTGCTCGAGATGCAAATCCTCAAAAGCAACCAAAGACAATACAACCCTTATTGAAGTCATTTTAACAATTGGAGAAAAAATCTCACCAAAGTCAATACCTGGCTTTTGTGCAAATCCTTTTACTACCAATCTGGCCTTATATCTCATCTGTCCATCCTCACTTTCCTTCAACCTGTAGGTCCATCTGTTCTTCAGTGTTCTCTTACCAGCTGGCAATTCAACCAAATCCCATGTTTGGTTCTCTCTTAAGGACTCCATCTCCTCAACCATGCCATGCTCCCACTTAGTTCTGGACTCCACCTGTAATGCTTCTTCAAAACTCTCTGGTTCTCCACCATCGGTTAGCAATAAATAATATAAGGAAGGACAATATCTAATTGGAGGCTTACTTACCCTTTCAGACCTCCTGAGGCAACAATCTGTCCACCCAAATTTTCTGACAGTGACCGACCTCGGCCACCTATAGACTTGTTACTGGCTGATGCCGGTTCTTTCTGACCGACATCGGTACCTAGTCTGCAGATGTCGGTCTCTGTATGACCGACATCGATTTTTGTACTGCCGATGCCAGTTCTTAACCTGTTGACGTCGGTCTCTGTGTTTTCTTGTAAGTGATTATTTATTTTTCCCGCAAGCTCATTTTGGACCATAACTTCATCCAATTCACTATTGCTCTGCCCAGATTGATCTAGCTTCCTTATCTGATCACTGTACATCACTCTTTCATTGAAAACAACATCGCGACTCCTGATTACCTTATTAGTTCCTAGATTCCAAAATTTGAAACCAAAATCATCTGAGCCATAGCCAATAAATGTGCACCTCATAGACTTAGCATCAAGCTTCTTTCTATTTTCCTTATCTATGTGCACAAAGGCTTCACTACCAAAAACTTTGAGATATCAAAGATCTACCTTTTTACCTGTCCATGCCTCTTCTGGAATTCCACCATCCAGAGCTGTAGAGGGTCCTCTGTTAATCAGGTACACTACGGTGTCAACTGCTTGTGCCCAAAACTCTAAGGGTAACCCTGCATGCAATCTCATACATCTTGCACGCTCCATGATAGTTCTATTCATCCTTTTAGCAATACCATTCTACTGAGGTGTCTTTGGAACTGTCCTTTGCCTATGGATTCCATGTGTATAACAATACAATTTGAACTTAAGACTGCAGAACTCACCGCCATTATCAGATCTCAGGCACTTTAATCTTCTGCCTGTTTCATTCTCAACCATAGCTTTCCAAAACTTAAAAGTCTCAAAAACATCAGATTTCTTTTTAATATAGTAGATCCATACCTTTCTTGTGGCATCATCTATGAATGTAACATAGTACCGTGATCCGCCAATAGAGGCTAACTGAGCTGGTCCCCACACGTCTGTGTGAACAAGCTATAACTTCTGCCTTTTCTTAGTAGACCCAATCTTGAGAAAACTAACCCTTTTCTATTTTCCAAATACACAATGCTCATAAAATTCTAGATCCATACTTTTTAAATCTAAAAGCATACCTTTAGACTTAGGAATTGACATCCCCTTCTCACTCATGTGGCCAAGCCTTGAGTGCCACAATTTACAATCCACATCTGAAGTAGATAAAACTGAAGGAGATTTGTTAGTAACACAATTACACAAATAGAGAGTACCTTCTCTCTTACCTCTGGCCATAACTAGTGCACCCTTGGTCACCTTCCAAGAATCTGCTGTGAGAGTTACTGTACAACCCTCATCACCTAGCTTACCTGCAGAAATCAAATTTCTCTTCAAACTAGGAACATGCATCACATCTCTCAACACCCATGTGTTGCCATTCTGCATCTTCAGCTGCACTTTACCTTTGCCAGTAATCTTACAAGGCTCATCATCCCCTAAGTACACTATTCCAAAATCTCCATGGATATAGTCACTGAAATATTCTCTGTTAGGGGTAGCATGGAAAGATGCACCAGAATCTAATACCCAAGATTCTATGTTATTATGCAAAGAGAAAATTAAAGCATCTTGTGCAATACCTGCAACCTTGGCTTCTTCCTTTCCTTCGTGCTGATTGTCCTCCTTAGGCTTTGACTAGCAATCTCTGCTTATGTGCCCCATCTTTCCACAATTCCAGCATTGCGGCTTCCTGCCATTCCTGGATTTGGATCTTCCTCTCACCTTCGACTTAGATCTTGATCTCCTCTTGCTCTTTTATTTTTGCCTTCCCCTGCTCTCAAAATTTAAAGCATTCCCAGATGTCTCTTCTGTGCTTTTCCTGCGTATTTCCTCATTCAAGATAACACTAACAACATCCTCTACTTTCAAAATATTTGATGCAGATGCAGTATTAGAAACTACCATTACTAAGCCATGCTAGCTTTCAAGCAAAGAACATAATATTAAAAGAGCTTTTATCTCATCTTCAAATACAATATTGACAGAACTTAACTGATTAACAATTCCATTGAAATCATTCAGATGAGTAGAAACAGATCCACCTTCATTCATATGCAAATTAAATAACTGCTTCATAAGATATACCTTATTTGAAGCTGAGGGTTTTTCATACATATTTGCTAATGTAGTCATCAACGCTACCATTGTTTTTGCCTGTGACAAATTAGATATCACAGTGGAGGCCAGACTCAGTCTTATAGACCCCAGAGCCTTTCTGTCAAGAACTTCCCATTCTTCATCCTCCATGTCCTTGGGCTTCTTTGCTATCCCACCTAATGGTAAGTAAAGATCCTTCTGATACAGATAGTCCTCTATCTGCATTCTCCAATGTTGGTAGTTCTTGCCATTAAACTTTTCCATTCTCAACTTACTTTCTTCTACCATTGCTTCTCCCACTCAAATAGAAATCCCTGTAGAAATCCCTGTGAGCAACCTGTAATCCAAACACACTACACAGATCTAAACCACGTGTTAGTGAACCTGAGCTTTGATACCAATTATCAAGCTCTGAACCTGTAACCAAGGCTCTGATACCACTTGTTGGGGGATCAAACCAATAATAGATTACACTTGTGAAAGCAATAAATGCGAAAATAAATTAGATATATAAGTAACTGAAATGATAAATAGCACAGAACAAGATATACAAGAAAACACCCTGAAAACTTGTATTAAAACTCTTTACAATAGGAATACAATGAAGAAAATTCTTTCTTCCACACCTCTCTCAGATGCACATAAGATCTCTCACTAGATCTCTATTCCTCAAGAGCTCTCTCTCAAGTACACTCAAATCCAACAATCTAGATTGATGCAACTCTGTACTGTCCTTCAAACATTCACAATGTTCTACTCTCATAGTTCTACACTCTTCTACTACACTAAGCTAAGAAGATCTTTCCTACATATAGAAATAGGAAACTTGAGCATGCTCTTACAACAAATAGTTAAGCCTCTTCAACAAGGGCTCTAAAAATAACATTGCTAATAATAGAGATGCGAGCTTGAGACTACAACTCAAAATCATCATGCAAACACTCGCTTCTGTCCACGGAAATCACTTTCTGGACACACAGGTAACCGACGTCGGTTCCTGCCTGTTCGCCTGTGACCATCGTCGGCCGACCCTACTACCGACGTCGGTGCCTCTGCATCTGCTACTGACCGACGTCGGTTGCTCTTGACCGACGCCGGCGTCTGTGTAGACCCGAACCTATTTTAGTATGCTCCTTGGTGAAGCTTTTAGCTCCACACCCTAACAACATTCTCAAAAATATAGACTAAATTTTGAAAAAAAAAGCATTCATATTCTCATTCCAAAATTAAGGAAACACCATTTAAAATTTCCCAATATTTTTATCACTATTTTTGTTAGTGTCTAGTGGGATGATGCATTCAAATCATCTGTTACAATGATTTTCAAAAAAACAATGAGAACAAGTGTATGACCTCTCTAATTTGTATTTGGTTTCCAAGTGTAGATGATACTATCTATGAGTATGGATGATAATGATGTGTTAGTTGGGTTTGGCTTCCATTTATTGTCCAAAAAACTTGAATAAAGTTTTGCTTCTTCTACATATTTTTTTCCTTATATGAACTGGGATAAACCAAGCTACATTGACCATTAATTCTATATTCCCATTTATTTGTAGTATATCAATATTGATTTTAGATCTAGAAAACTCATACTATATAGTCCACTCCTATAGAATCATTAGGTCTGACAAATAACATATCTTTGATTTGCACATCTAATGCTAGATCAAATGTAATTTTTATTCTTTTACTTCTTGGACCGACATATGTATCTATAGATGCAAGTCCAAAATCAAGGGTGATATCATGAACTATTTTTTGTAGAACTCTATGCAAGTTTATGTCATGAAAATTTCTAGGCCAAAAATATCCTATGTACTCAACTTTAGAATGGAACATGTATTCTTTGATTGTGTCATGGATGTTTTAGAAGTAATATGCTATATCTTTCCACTTACTATTTTTGGTCAAACCAAATTCTTTGAATTGTTTTACATACTTATTCAAGTTATATTTAATTTCTTTTTCACTCTTTTTTCCACTTCTATTTGAGTGTTTAGCAACAATGGAATCTTGAGACATTTCTCTATTTTTCATGTCTTTGAAATATATTTTTATTGGATTACTTTCTAGAACATTTAGCTCACCATTTTATTTTGTTCCCCATAATGTAATTAGGGAGGACCAATTTATATCTCTTATAGAGTTTTTGTAATTCATAATGGGCTGACCTTACTCCATGTATAGAAAAAAGTATTGACCTTTTTCCAAGTCTACTATTTTATTTCTTCCCTTCAGCTGGTAACTATTAACACACACTTTGAAATATGCTACCTCTTCAATAAAATATGGTGTGAAGTTTCTTGTATGTTCACATGTCCTATAAGTGTCCATTATTTTTTCCACACTCCATACATCTTTCCTCCTTATACATTTAGACAAGTTTCAAAATGTGCCATCAATGTCCTCATGGGTATGTCATATAGCCATAAATTTGACCTAGACATCAAGGAAAACACCTTTGTAGATATGGAGAGATAAATATTTCAACACATACCTATACAAAAGACATGATTTTGTGAATTTGTAAATGTAAAATTAGTTCCATATAAGGTTATCCATTTTTTAAATATAAATATGGATAGAAGTACCTATTTTTATTATCCCCATAACAGTTGTCTAGTTGAAGGTATAGACTATAATGAAGTTTCTTGAAGGCACCAATTGATTGTGCTTCTTCTCTATATTTCTTGAAATTAGGGTAGTAGTTTTTAGACAAAATTGCATCATATAATGGATATTTTTAATATCTAGGTTTATATAGTAAAGATCCATAAGTACCTAGCACTATTGTTTCCATATCCATGAAGCACATATTTAATGAGGTGATACTAAAGTTACACCCTATAAGAATGTAAAGTAAAAAATGCCCATATCCACCTGTATCATGACCATGTGTTATAATCCCTACCATTAACAACTCTAATATTCTATCGACAAGTGCTTTGATTTTTGTCACTATCCTTGACATAAATGTTTTTTGACATTCCACCTTGTCATGAATGACAATGAGGCATTCTTTAAGGTATTTTTCTGACATTATTTTATGTGTGTAATACATTTATCTTGGAAAAAGTATTTAATTTGAGTACATCATGAATTTTTTATCACTACACTCTTCTTGATCTCTAGAGAGGGACCTAGAACATTTTTATTGAGTCAATAAGATATATGTTTTACACATAGTGAAGTCATCAAATGTGGTAATGGTCATATCATTAAAATTAGTTATCCACATGTTATTGAATTTTGGCTAGAATATTGGCTCATATTCCATATTTTCTAGTTGTGCATTGATGTGGAACCTTATAAATTATTGAGTGAAAGATGTTGGAAGATGTCAAATATTTTTGTGTGTGTCATCTATATCCACCTGGTATGTTAATCATGGAGAAACATCTACAAAATCATCCACCAATTGGTCTAACAAATATTTAGATGCCATTGTCTTCTTTTGTGTCTTTTTTCAAAATCTCCCTACATGAAGTGCATTTTGTTCCCCCATTTTGTAACAATTTGGATTGTCAAAAAATTTACCTCTCTTCAATAGATATATTTTAAGACAAGCTTCCAAATAGATCTCTATACCCTAAAAATCAATGCTAGTTTTGTTTTTATTTTTCTTAAACAAACTGGCAAAAAGGGAATCCAAGACATGTTGCCTCCTATCTGTTATTATGGAATCAAGAAACTTCATCTTTGTAGATTTTAGAATCTCAATTGACAATATTCAATAAAAATATTTTTTTGTGAAACATTTATCCTCATACATTATTTTAATATCACTACCTATGCTTTCATGAAATTCCACATGCCTGACTTCTTTTTCAGCTCAAGTATTTTTAGGAATGAGCTATTTTTTTTTGATTCCTTTTCATTAGGAATGCTAGGTAAGGAGTGACTTCATTATACACTACACCTAAAATGTTTCCAATTTATTTCTCCCTTAGTGTCATGTATGGTAAATTAATTACTCTACAAGTTTTAGTGTCCACTATTTTATTGGAAGGCCATCTAACAATATATTTTTCAATTACCTATATACTATAGGTCTAACAATGTTGTATAACATGCCTTATGTAAATTCCATATTCATTTTATAACATTAGGATAGGAATGAAACCAAATATCTCCCCTGGTTGTGAAAATTCAACATAACTAAAATAAATTTTTTCATCATTTGTAAGAGCTATATATTTGTTCAACAAATGTACCCTTTTCCCAAAAAACATTTTTATTAGGATTTAAAATGTGGTAGGATCATCAATATATCAAACAAATGAATCTAAGCAAGTGTTTTCTTGTTGCAATGGTTGTATATGTAGAAATGTATGCAAATTATTTTGACTTTGTTCCTTGTCATTATCTATAGAAAACTTGTATGTGGCATGTTGCATCATTCTTGTTCTCCATATAGTAAAACTATCATCTGCATCCCCCAAATTATCCACAAAATTTGTAGTAAATGGAAGTTGTAGAGTCAGATCAAAAGCTTTAGTCACATTAACACTTACACATCCAATAGGTAATTCCTCATTGTGGCATGTGGAAGTGAGATTTATGGGTTCTATAGATTCAACATCTAGGCTTGCCACTTTGTGTATTTTTCCTTCACCAACAACTTTACCATTATTTTTGAGAGAAAATAGTCTCCAAATTGGAAAGCCATTGACGTATGATTTTTAGCAGGACATTTGCAAAATATATGAGAAGTGTTGTTAATCAATTTATTTATAAAATCAATCTAATTTATACCTATATGTAGGAGATAAAGATATATTTATACCAGAACATAAGCATTGAGATATGTTAAAACCTAAAAATGTTTAAAAGATAATGTATAACATTTTTTTAATGACATAATTTATGTCAATCTAATTAAATAATAACTTTTAATATCATATATTGCATACTTCAATTATTGCTTCATCCAACTTTGAAGGTATATTTTAGGAAATATATTTCAAATATGCATTATAGTAGAATAGCCACAGAGAAAAATAGCTATTTAAGTCAATATTTAACCATGTATTTTATTGCAATACAAAATGATAACAAGCAATGTGGGTTTTGAGTGAAATTATGGAAAATATTAGCTTCTTATATTTTGGGATCATGTATTTGATTATAACATCTATTGTGGAACCAAAATTTTGAAGGTATCTCTTAAGAGATACCATTCATACATGTGTATGATAACCCTTCAAGGTTTGAAGGAAGTAATGGGTAATACCTTCAAGGCTACCAATGACATTAACCTTAAGGGTATGTGGCATGCACCCATGAACCCATGACATTTCAACACTCAAAAAATATTTCAAGTTCACCGAGCAAGTGACTCTTTGTGATTATGCCAAGTGTCTCCATCTTGTTTACCTAAAAACTAACATATGGAACTTCATGTATGAAATCTTAAGGATATGTAAGAAGGAATATGGTGACATGTGTCTCCCTCTAAACTACCTCAAAAAATATTATTAAAAATGGGGCCCAATTCCCTAGGCTAATGGCATGCCTTTTAAAGAAGAAATCCCTTCTTTCCTAATGAGCACCATGATGCAACATGTCATGAACAGAAGGGATTGAGACTTTAAGTTTGTTTTTATGTTTAGTTGTACACTCAGTCACTACGAGTCTATGATGAACCCAAACAATAGCTTCAATTTTGTGGCCATGTTCTTTATTCTCTCCCAAATAGGATACCTATAGTTTGGGAGTGGATGGCGAGGTCATTCTTCAACTATTGGATTTTTTGGTCCTTAGCTAAGAATTCTTGTTCCATCTATGATTGTATCTATTGCTATGCACTTGTAGAGTTTAAGAGGCTCTTATGGGTATGCATAATAAAAATTATTGATTGCATTTAATAAGTTAGTCTAAAATGTAAAATATCATTGTTTTTTGCTTTGTAAAATAAAGGAGATTAAGGAGTAATCTAGTAAAAAAAGTACATCAATCTCAAATTAAGTTTAATAAAGTGGTAATGACAAGATAGCTATGGTAGATACGCTATTTATGGTCATGCAATATCATTAATGATGTGGTGTTTAGAAAGATTGCATATTATTTTATGTAGATCAAGTTGGGATGTGATAGGTTATGGGGTAATTTTAATATTTGTGAGACGTAAAAGGTCATCATTAAAGCCAAAATATTATAGATGAGGAAGATCACTCATACATAGGTAGTCAATGAAAATAAAGAGGTTGACAAGAGTAAATTAGATTCTAAAATCCATAAAATGAAGATTAGGAACAACAAAAAAACATTATAGTCTTTAGCAAAGAAGAATATTCTACTATTTGCTCTTGATATACTCCCACGCAAAAACATCAATACCCAGATTCTGGTAGAATAAAGTAATCAAACAGTGTAGATTACATGTTTAGTCATGTATGGGAGTAAGTTTTTGATGTTTCGTATATATTTAGAGAAAGAATAAATGGGGAATTGGATAGGTATTTAAGAAAAAAATTAAATAAACCAAATCCTTTGAATTTTTGAAAATGGTTGAAGTTACTCTCTTTGCCCTATCAACACAACCAAGTACACAAGCAAGAGATGTTGTACTTCAACATCCACTTTGAGGTTCTAATGTAGAGAGGTTAATTAAGTTACATTCAAGTAATTAGATAAGGTCATGCATAATTTTTTAAGTAAATACAACCAAGGGGATATTCATTTGTCTAGAGATATCATCATTTAGATCAATGCATAGATCATGGTGAGAGCCACAGGCCTCTCGAATCATGGAAAATTATTATTATGATACAAGTTCACTAGACCACCAATTCATCCATATGTTTGGGATAATTTTTCTACTAGGGAAGGTAGAGGAACCCTAATTTACTCCATTGAGGACATTTCAATGTACAATCTGGTAGAGTGTATTGTAAAGAGGTTTTGGTAAACAATGAAGGAGATAGGAAACAAAAGGAGTAATTGAAATTATGTATCACATGATACAATATACTAAGAAATTCAATTGGATTGAGTTTATCATATTTGATATTACCACTAATATTCAAAAAGTACCTTTATGTAGCTCAAAAAATTTCTAATATCAGTTTCTAGTTTTTTTATTTTTCTTCACCTAATAGAAGTCCTTGCTAAGCCAAGTTAATGTTAATATAGACTTTTAGCTTTCTAATTACCTCATAGGCATCACTTGGACTCATATATGGAAATATTATGAGCAACTAGGGTGGTTTAACACATGGTGGCTTGATGCTCTAGCTTTGATCAAGTCATACCCTTAAATTGCATAGGATGTCATGTAGTATTTGGAGTAACATGCATCAACAACCAAGTTGTACAATGGTATTCAAATAAAGGTATAGGATTTGTCCATCTAAAATACTAATCCAATTCCCCTTTTCATCTCAATGTTTTGAAACATAAATTGAAGTATGAAGGTAGAGAGCCCTAGTCACACAACAAGGCTAGCAAGAGCAACAACAACCACAACCAACTGTACAACCACATGTTGCACCCCATCAGTCTATAGCTCCTTGGAGATAAAGGAAAATAAAGTCTTGGTTAGACAAGACATATGTGTCAAGGATATCTTGGGAGTATTATCTCTAAATGTTATGGGTTAATGAATAAGAAGTTCTTTAATGCATGATTGAAGACATCAATCAAAAAGTCTATGATCAGGAGAAGGAAATAATTTTCTAAAAATGAGTGCACACTTTCCAAGTGTCAAATAAGGTAGGAAGTGATCATTTGGTCAATATTATGTAACCCCATCCCAATATTAGTATGGATAATATAGATCAAGAAGAATCTCAGTGCAAACATATGGCAGAAATTTTTGAAAACTATCTAGAATCTAGTTAATCATCTATATAGTTTCTAGATCTACTAGAGGAAGGGAGCCCAATATGACCACTAATGCATAAAAAATGTAGTCTTTATTGGGCAAGTTTTTCAACCACCATACTCAAATGTTTCATATCTTTTCAAGAGCCAACCATAATAAGTAGTGCCAATTAAGTGAAGTTTAGGGGCATGATGAGACATAAGGATACAATTATCCCTCTAGCCAAGTCAAGAAAGTTTTTTATACATAGAGGTGTCACGGTTATTGAATCTGAATCTTTAGAGAACTCACAATTTGATATGGGAATAGATGATTTATATTTAATAGAAGCATACCTAGATACCACTATTTAAATGAGATCTATTATGCTTGTTTCTACTTCCATGGAGATGTATTTAGATGTTTTATATCTACCATTATCTAAGGAAATTAAAAGAGTAGATACATTCCAAAAATCCATTACGCTAAAGGATTTATACTCAGAATAGATGGTCTTTTGGTTACACAAAGAGAAATTCTATGTACAAAATAAAATTGCTGAGGCTAGGTAGCTCATCAATGTGTCTTGTCCTACTCTAGTTGCATAAGTCCTTGGTGATCAAGTAATTTTATAGGAAAAACAAGTCACTACATTAGTTATTTATCTAACAAAGGATTGGGTGAGTGCATATAACTTGTGCACCCAAGGATAGGCTATCTGCACTAAGATGGAAGGCATTTTCAAACATATAGAGGAAGATGTGTAGGTATTGGATATAGCTATGAATTAAGCTAAGCATATTATACAAGGAATGCTTGATTTGAGGCAACATATTGAAAAATCCTTGGATTGTAATAAATATAATTTTGTAATGATGGATAGAACTAAAGTTGTAGTGAATCATCAAATGGCTATTAGGAAACACTAAACAACACATTTCAATAATTTTTAGAACTCAGGGATACCATGATGAAAAGCTCTAGGTCTAGCAGAATGAGATAAAATGTAACATAATTGTGTTAATTCAAGCCCAAATGACTAAAAAATGGTTGGATGATATTGTGTCAGATAGCTAACTTAAGCTATCAAATGTTAGGGACTTCCGTATCATCATAAAATAAGTAGATGTATATAAAGTAATGGTCATTCAAATTCAACTACACATTTTTGTTACCATGGTACAAGAATTAATTGATAACTAGAAAATTCTCAATCATGAAATCTCATAGGTTGAACTATCTATTACACATATGATAGATAAACCTAAGTTCATTCCACCACAAGATCTCTAAGTGTTTTTGTAGAAGAGAAAGTTGCATATAAAGGTGTAGTCAGGGTAACCACAAACTACATAGTAGGTTAATGTTTAGTTCAAGTTTTGTAGTCTAATAACTACAAAGGGTTATAAGCAAGTATGGAAAATTAGAAAACCTAGAGTGATTACTACCACTTTTGTGAAAGCCTAATCTTTTCCATCTTTAATCGAGATCAAAGTTTATATTTTGTCTCGAGATGAAACAACAATATAAATCCATCAAAGTATAAGATGTGGAGTAGGTACATGTCTATAGGGTATATTTTAGATGTCTTTGGACTTTTTAGGCAAGTGATAGATACTAGAATGCCACGTCTCTTTTCTTTTTATATGTCAAAAAATTTCAATGTGAATAGATAGTGCTACGTAAAAAGTTATATATTGATTGGATGTTATATTTTGGACCACTATGGTTCCCCTCTCTTAATAAGCAAAAAAAATAGAAATTGGTGAATTAATTCTATTGAAGAGTTATTCTTTAAGTTCAGTATCAAAGCTTTTAATGATTGTAGAGGAAAAAATGGAATGCTAATGGTGTGGCCATTGAAATAATTGAGTAATAAGAAGTGATTGGAAAAAATTGTAGTATGTTTTCCTTCTAAGGTAATATACCTCATTATCTAGAGGTAGACTTCAATCCATTTCCTCATCAATTTTGACCTCATGAAACCTTTGTGGTACAAAATATAGGGTTTCTTCTTTTCCTTCATGAATAAAATGCCAAGAAGCTCCCTCTTTCTTTTCTTGTCCTTAAATGCTTTGATGTTAGAACAATACATACTAAATGTCTCTCTGATGAGATCTTCAGTGATCAAGACTCTCAAGCCATGCATATGGACTTCACAATCTTTCTAGCCATGAGTGAATTCCTTTGAAAGCCTTGTGTCATGCCTAATGAGCCATTCCATGAAGGGAGAAAAACCACCTTTGACCATATTTTTCCAAATGTATTCATTTTCTTTGACATCTGAGCATGAAATTAGTTTGACTTGATCTTGGTCCCCACTCATATTATGAATATGTATACTTCTTCCACAAGATTCATTTTTCAAGTTTTCAAAAATGGAAATGGATAGGCTATGGGACTAAGAGCCAAATAAAATAATATGATGCGAGCCCAGAGAGCCCCAAACATGCAAGGCCTTAAGAATAATTACCTTGCACATGTTAATATCTACGCTCTTGATCCTAATTTGTGCCATCATTAAAAATAACATAATGACAATGTGGGGTGTGTTATTTTTTCAAAACAATAATCAAGATGACATCATCAGTAAAATCCCTCTCATATTAACTAATAAAATCAATTCTTGGGATTAAGATAGTTGAGTTCAATATTTGTGAGCATGTTGATTAAAATAGTTGAGTTAAAGTGGATTCATATTTATATATGTGTACTAATTCTTTCATTGTTTTATTTTTATGTGTGAGCAATAGCTACCTCAGATAATTCATAAGCTCAAGCCAAGTTTTTAGAATTATTATTCAGTAGTTTGAGTCTTTAGAATTTTTTGTTCAAAGTTTTTACATCAGACATTTTATGCAAACAAATGTTCTGAATGACTTGTGAAAACAATATTAGATTTCCCCTTCAAGGTATCTCCTAAGATATACATTTAATATTTGAAAAATAAATCTCTAGGTTTAAATGCCACATGTGATAACTTCTATCACACCATTGCTTATTTACTTATTGTTGAATGAGCTTTGCATCACTTTCATGTTCCCTTACCTCCTAGAGTTTGATAAATTTTCAAACAAGGTTAATAGTGGATTTCTCCAAGTGAAAAGGAACTATTGGGTTATATTTTGAATCCTCTTGTAATAAATTCAATGTATCTCCTAGGAGATACCTCTCAAACATACATAAGAGTGGATTTCCCATTTTATGGTATCTCTTAAGAAATACCTTTCAAATAGGTACAAGAGTGGATTTCTCCTTCAAGAAACAAGCAAAATTTTCCTTTACAAGGAAGGACTATGGGTGATATTATAAATGCCTTTTTAATACCTTTAATATATCTATTATGAGATACATTGGAAACATGTACAAGAGTTAATTTCCCCTTCAAGGTATCTATCTCCTAGAAAATACATTTCAAAAGGGGACAAGAGTCCTTTTCTCCTTCATAGAATGAGTACAGTTTTCCTTTACATGAAAGGAACTACTGGATGTCTTGGATGAAATAGTCTAAGATATGAATATTCACTACAAGAAGATAGAAATATATCTATATATCCTTGCATACATTGATTTGTTGCCTTATGCTCAAAGAAGAAATGTTCTAGGGCCTCGAGTGAAATTGTCATGTTACACCTTCAATGTGTTCTAATGATTGAGGTTAGGAATTTCCCAATGAGCTAAATGAAATATGTGGTTATTTTATGGGACTCTTAAGACTATTTTTTAGGATAAAAAAAATATTTCATCCTTCCTTAATGAGCTGAGAGTCCAAGCTAGCAACTAAGTTGGACATATGGTGGGTCCTCGAGTTTTTATTAATTTTAGGCCCTTTTTGGATATTGCCCCACTTATCTTTTGGTTGGTAAGATGCAAAGAGTAACCAATGGTCTGAACACTAGATTTGAAAAGAGAAGTGATTACATGTGGCAGATCCTTGAGGATTTTTAAGCTCTAGGCCCTTTTTATAAAATTACCTCACGTACCTTGGGTGGACAAGGTGCAAAAGGTCCCTGAAAGCTTGAGAAGTGCCAAAATGAAATTTTTTACTTATATGAATATACATGTTACAAGGAGGATTTCTCAACATAAAAGAAATATTTTCACCTTATCTATTCTCTGTCAAAAATAAGTTCAAATGATTTGAATGAGGTAGTTGGTAATTAGCCATTAAGCTTTAAATAATTAATGGCAACCCTAATTTCAAAATGTAAAGGATGATAAATAAGGAAGTTGCCTTCATTCATGTTTAAATTTTGCATTTAAAGTTTCTACTTAAATCTTCAAGCCATTTGCGTGCCCTAGCTACATACATCATAAAAGAGTGATTATAATAAATTCTTTAAAGGTCTTTAGTTTCAGTTACACACAACCCTCTAGATTATTAGTAAGTGCTTTTCTAGCTCCTTGTATTATGTTCTTTGAGGAGTTTTAAAGCTATTCTAAGGGTGATCATAGTGAGGAATTAATTCAAGTTCAAGGTATTTCCTTAAAAGAGCTAGGGAAAAATGACAGCTACTTCAACATCTATCATGAGAAACATTATTTCTATTATGGATGAAATCAAAGATACAAATGTTTAGGGTTTAGACTTTGTAGCCCTATTGAATGTATTGTAGCAAAAAAACCTCTCCAATAGTCTCTAACCTTGAAATGAGTTATATTTCCCCTATGGAATCATTCCCCTTAGCTACCCCATACCTAGAGTTAGTGATTACATTTTCCAAAGTATACAAACCAGACACTAGGATTGCCATCAATGGAAGCCAATCAGTTGTCTAAAATTTCACTCCTTTAGCCCTCAACACCATGATTTGGATTCCTCACCAGCTAAAAATTATCACACTCCCTCTATATGAATGCTATTATAATTCAAACAAGAATGAAATGATAATATGGGACATTATAAACTCCTCCTAGCTAGTCAAGAAAAGGAAAAAGGTCTCGAGAATGTCTAAGATTCTAAAACTAGTGGAATTCATTGAATTAACCTAGTTTGTGATTGACTTGGTAGAAATATTTTATGGGAAGCCAATAGTATAAAAATTTAAACATTGGATGTCCATAATATTAATCTATGTGTTGGAATAATGAAAGAATATGGATTGGGATACCATTCTAAGTGATAATCTGCATAGGTAAATGATGCAACTCTAGGTCATAATCCAATCGAATGAGGAATTAATAGGTATATTTTACATGTCATCCTACTTTATGTACAACTTGGTGAATAATATGATATTCTAAGGGCTTGCCAAGATTACTAGTGGGATGAGAATATATTAGGTTTATCCAAAAATAACTTTGGATGGCTTCAAAAAGTGTTTTTGTAAAGTTTATAATTATTTATTTAATACTATGATGAGTGTATTCTATCCTATAAGAAGCCTTAATAGGATGTGCAAGGGGTAAAAATACATAATTTATAAATATGGCACCTCATATATTCAATTTAGATCATTTGCTTATATCAGGGTAAGTGGCTACTCTAGGTTTCCATACAAACTACCAAGATACTTGGATGATATACTAGTAGTGATGGAGTTAAGTAGGTAGATAGTGCCCTCACATGAGATGATAGCAATGAATAAGGTAAATAAAACTTTCAAGTTTCCAATTGAAATTAGACATTATTCATGTCCTTTTGTTACCAAAGTTAAGGGCCTATAGTAAGAGATGGGCCAATATGTGATTGACAAGATGCCACCCAGGCCAAACTATGATATTAGATGGTGAGTAAACATAATAATCAATATAATTATGCATGAATAATATTTTGAAGATATCTAGTCCATTTTCACTAATGAGGAAGATGTCAAAAAGTTATAATATATGAGATTGATAGTGTAAGAAGTTGTCACTTATTATATCACTCCCATCATTAAGAACATGTAGGATGATAATAGGACATTTTTTAGAGTATATAATTAGTCTAATATTGAATCCCTAGTCATGTTATAGATGGATTTCACTACTGAAGAAAATGATTTCATTCCATGGAATTCGATCACAATCATGAGAAGAACCTTTAGGTGGTTGAAGGAACATGGGATTGATCTCAGTACTTATGACACCCCTACCCTCCCAAAACTTAGACAAGTTTGGGATTTAAAGGGTTTCCTCCTAGAATACAATGGTTCACCATTGGCTCCACCACCAATAGTGAAGGGTAAAGGGAAGAGAAAGTTTGGTGATGTTGACTTCACCAAGCCAATTAATGTAGAATCCATAACCACATTATAGCCTAACTCAAGATTATCCTTCTCAAAGTTAAAAAATCTAGTTGAAAATTAAGACAAAATTGTAATTAGGGAGGTTACATTGGCTATTACCACCCCAATATTCATCACATCAGAAGGAGCCTAAAATATACCAACCATCCTAGCAACCATCCTAGTAGTTAATCTAACTATTATCCCACCTACTCCACTAGCACAAAAACCAACTATCATCCCTCCCCTAAAGAGTTATTTAAGGAAGAGAGGAAGTAAGAAAGAGGCATAGCATCCCAAGAAAAAAAGAGTCAAAAGGGCTCAGTATCCTTCAATTGGGATTCCTAATAAGAATAAGGAGGTTGTGTCCAAAGACTTGCCTTCTAAGGAACTCCTTGTGAAGAGGAAATAGGATCAATCCTCATATGCTCATAGATTCATAGATATGAGTGATTAAGAAGACTCAAATGAAGATAGGTCCATTGTAGAGGTGATGAATAAGTAGTGAGCATTCACTCCTCCATAAGTAAGAACTAGGGAAAGAACTCCAAGGGAAAGACTCTAGACCCCAATGAAGGTCCCCTCTCTTTTGAAGATGTGAAATTTGGATTTGAGGTGGCCACTCAAGTTAAAGCTACTCAAGAAAAATAAATGATTTCATCATATACAGAGACATTTTTTGAGAATGTCATCACCCATACACTAAGCCAAGATAATCAGGGTGAAGTTGAGGAAATGAATAAATCTAATGGGAGGGATAAGATGGAGCTAGACTAGGATAATCAAGTCACCACTATTATTGATGGGGTGGTTGCATAAGAAGGAATATAGATACATCTATAGGCATCAAAAGTTGTCCCTTCCCCTTCAAAGGTGTCATGTTTAGCACTAGAGGAGAAGGTGAGTATAGAGAATGTGGGGGAGAAATCCTAGAAATGGGTACCCCACCCAATGCAAAAATAAATAAGGAATTGGACCAATCTAGTAAAGGTGATGATGAAATTGCTTGAGGTAATGCTGCTTCAATTAAAGTACCTCAACGTCTCCTTACTCACATAAATTTCCATAATCCAACCCATAAAAAAGGTTTAGAGGCTGTGATTGGTGAAGAGTTACCTAAGAGAAACAAGGAGGTCACCATAACCTCATTTATACCTAAGGATTAGACAAATAAAGTAGGTGAATTTGGTGTAGAACCTTCCAATTAGTCAATAGGATGAGGAAGATCCATTGAAATGCTATTCAAGGAGTCTCACCAATTTGGTCTAGATTTTGAAGTTTTGGAGCAGATAGAACTAGAATTGGAAGGTGAAACTAAAGCAAACGAGGGTGGTGAGGAGTTGGAAAGTGATGGAGAAATAAAATAGTTCATGTTAATTCCACAACCCATTCCTATGGCACTTCTTACATCAAGTAATATGATGACACCACCCTTTAATATCTCTAGGCCTACATTTATGTCTAGTACATCAATGTTATTTTAGACTAGACCCCTTCTTTGGGTCAAGCAATAGGTCAAGTAGAAGATGGACATTATGAGAAAAATTAGGGATATTGACTTGTGAAGATCACTTAAGCATATTAGGCCAAGCCCCACAAGAATGCCAAGACACATTCTAAGACCACATTCACTACCATAGGAAAAAGGAATTTGGAGGTATCCATTCCACCACTAGATTCTTTGAAGAAAGATGATCCATTTGAGAGTCACATTATTTATAGCTACAATCTAGGAGAGCCATCAAGGAATGAGCTGAAACATAGATCATAAATTCTAACAAACATGGTGGATCATAGGATGGATAAATACAAAGCCACCATGGAAGAGTGGAAGGCACAAAATTAGGCTATGATCCAGTAATTGCAAAAGATACTGAGTAGCCCAAAGTAGTAAATTCAACTGCTAGTATTGCTCAAGAGTATCCTCTCTTCTCAATAGAGTCATTTGATTTTGGCTAAATTGATGATTTGATCTCTAGAGGAAGAGAAATAGAAAAATGGCATGAAGATCTACACACAAAGGCATAATAAATAATCTACTTGGCATTGAAATGTTTAAACAACATAGTAGAAAATAAGAGGAAGTGTGATGTTCAAATTTGTTTCTATGAGATATATTTCAAGACATGGGAGGAGGTCTAATTTAAAATGGACGAGGTCTACAAGATGGGCATATATACTTTGATCATATAAATTATCATTTATCATAATGATCATAAGAATCTCAAGGATTTTTATCTAGAAATCAAGCATCATTTGATGATGCTCAAAGATGGCATCTTCCATTCAAAAGGAGAAGATAAGTCCCTCAAGACTGCAACAAAAGAGATAAATGCTTCATTAAGGAATAAAGTAGGCTTGATGGTGCAAGTGACTTGGAGGAAGAGATGATACACATCACTTTGAAAAACCTCATTGATTCACCACAAGAGTCTATTGATGTTGATAAAATAATATATTTGGTGTCACTTGAGATGTCTTGTGACCATCTTAAAGAACTCATTGGATGAAAGTAGACCATGATTTAGAAGTTTACCACCTAGCTTAAAGAGTATAGAGTAAAATTAAAATACCAAGTTGGCCTAGATCAAGGGAATCTCTACCCTATCCTAAAAAGATATACTAGGTATAAAAATAAGTTAGAAAAAGATTCCAACACCTAGATTGACTCTGGAGCATAATCAAATATTTTTGTTTTTATAAACTGGCACCATTTCTTTCTACCATTCCCTCTCTTCCTATTTCTTCTCATTTCCTATTGGGAAATCAATTTACTTTCCCCAATAGTGTTACATAATTTTTATTTAGTTTTTGTGTAATCATGAGGAAATGAAAGGGACATTTTTTTTATTGTGCAAGAGGATGAAGGTTTTATTTTGTCCCTTGTGAGATATTCCTCCACATAGATAAATATAAAATATCCTACATAGATGGAGGATCAATTTTTAGATCATCATATGATCATGAGAATATCCATTATTATATTTCTTGTACATTATTCTAAACTCTTATTTGGATTAATGGACATGTTTTTAGATGATCATGGTTTTGCCTCTTCCAATGTTGCTATAAATTGTTGCTTTTTTTTCTACAATAGGTTTAATAGACATGCTTAAGTTATTTCAAAGGTATCTCCTATGAGATACCTTGAAGGTACTTATAATACCTTTTGTGTTAATTTAAAATGTCCTTACAAGGGATTTTTTATAACCATGACACCTTTTTATTTGGCAAGAACCCTAATGGACATGATTGGAATTTTCTTTTGAGGTATCTCCTAGGAGATACCTTGAACATACACACAATTGAATTTTCTTTCAAGGTATCTCTCCTAGGAGATACCTTGAAGGGCCTTGGAATAACTTACATGTTTCATGAAAAGGTCCTTGCAAAGGATTTGATATAACCATGACAACTTTTTATTTAGCAAGAACCCTAATGCACACTATTGGAATTTTATTTTGAGATATCTCGTAGGAGATACATTGAACATGCACACAATTTGGAATTTTATTTCAAGGTATCTCCTAGGAGATACCTAGAAGGGACTTGTAATACCTTATATGTTGATTAAAAAGTTACTTCCAAAGGATTTGATATAACCATGGCACCTTTTTATTTGGAAATAATCCTGATGCACATGAAGTATCTCCGAGGAGATACCTTGAACATGCACATGATTAGAATTTTCTAAGAGATACCTCAAACGGCCTTGAAATACATTCCATGTTTATTGGAAAGTTACTTTCAAAGGATTTGATATAACTATTACAACTTTTTATTTGGCAAGAACCTTAATGCACACTATCAAAATTTTCTTTCTAGATATGTCTTAGGAAATACCTTGAACATGCACATGATTGGAATTTTATTTCAATTATCTCATAGGAGATACCTCAAAGGGAATTTGAATACCAAATATGTGAATTTTTAATGTCCTTTAAATGGATTTGATATAACTATGACACTTTTTTATTTGACAAGAACCATGATGCAAATGATTGGAATTTTATTTGGAGGTATCTCCTAGGAGATACCTTGAACATGCACATGATTGGAATTTTATTTCAAAGTATCTCTCCTAAGAGATACCTCTAAGGGCCTTGAAATACCTTAGATTTTTATTGAAAAGATACTTAAAAAGGATTTGACATAACTATGACAACTTTTTATTTGGTAAGAACCCTGATGCACACTATTGGAATTTTCTTTTGAGATATCTCTTATGATATACCTTTAAGATGCACATGATTTAGAATTTTATTTCAAGGTATCTCTTATGATATACCTCAAAGGATCCAAATAACATGAATCTTGAATCATCAAATGGTTTGTGATTCATCACCAAAGGATGATCCAATGGTGTGAAGACCTCGACAAAGCAACATCCTTAGCTTTCATCCAACGGTTCTCACTTCATCAAAAAGACCCAATGGGATGGAGAGAGGCATAGTTTAAAACAAAAAATACTATGGAAGGACTGAAAAATTCAAAATTGGCATCCTCACATTTGAGTATTAAAAGCAAAGGGGCCCACTTGACAGAAATAACCAATCATGAGCAAGCTCTGGAGTCATAATGCTATGACCCTCAATTTGTCACAGGCTTTGATACAATGGAGTGAATTAAGTACAATACCCTTAAAATCCCCATGGAAGTGTTAAGTGGCACCTTCACATTTAGACATGAAGATTTAATGAGCTTTAAATTGACATTCATATGACCATTCAGCCATGAAAATACTAGCTTAAAGTTAGGTTATCTCTGTAAATCAACAACACATGTTTCATCACTGAAGGATGATCTAATGGTGTGAGGGACCTGAAGACTTTTTTAATGAAGCCTTGAGAACCTATAAGCTTGTTATATGCAAAATCCCATTCAAAGTGAAGCTAATAGATGATCTAAAGGTTCATGCTTTAACATTAAAGGATGATTTAATGATACAAAGGCACGTATGGATTTTTAACAAATGACTGATGCAAGATATTAGGCATATGGAGGCACGTAAAAATGAAAAGTGTCATAACCATGGATCATGGAATATAAAAATATAATCATAGGTAAAGACACATATTACAATTAATGACTCATGTTAATCCAGGATTTTGATCCAATGGTGTGAAATAAAAGAGGGTATTTTAAATACTGATGGCTAGTGCTCATAGGAATTTATGACATATATCATGAAAAGTCTAGAAAAATTCCAAATAACTGATATGCAAGTAGAAAAAGACAAAATACAAGATCTTATAGGCTCAAAAATGTAAAAGTATAAAGGCAAAAGTCCAAATCAATCCAAGGCACATATAAGCTAGAGCCTAGATATATCCTACCATTAAAGATCTAGAACACTAAAACTCACATAAAAACAACCCAATTGAATTCATTTGGTCATAATTTGATCCAAAAAGATATTGATTATGTTTTTGAGTGTAAAAGAGCTTTTGTAGAGACTAATTTACAAACTAGTATGAACAATTTGTAGAAATAAAAACCATGGTAGCTTGTAGGAAATAACTAATAAAGGAGACTAAAGTCAACTTATTAATAGATAATGAAGGTCAAATCTTCAAGGACATCAAATTGTATGTTGTGGCCTTGAATTCCCTAGGCATTAGGAACTTTTCCAAACTCTTCTTCATGGTGGAGAAGTTGAAGCCCATCACAAAAAAGGAGTACATAATTACCATAGTAAGCTAGAAGCACTATGACCTAGTCACTATTCAGATGGATAACCTCCACTAAACTATGGTAAAACCTACAATATTGCATTGCATAGATATCCTTTCCTTTATATTTGTTGACTATATAATCTATAATGAATGGATCATAAGAAGGGAATTCTAAGAAGGTATCATATATTTTATGGTAGCTTTTGAGAAATATTATAAGCTCCCAATTCCCCATTTATATTTGTCCAAAATCAAAGAGTGGACCTCCAAACATGACGTAGACTTTGTCCTTACACCTTAGTTGTACTAAGGACCCCATATCTTTAGAAAATTTGAGGGAAAGATCCCAATAGTCAAATTTAGGAAGGGAATTAGGGTAATAATGACCGTATTGAACCAAGCCTTTGGATCCCCTTAAACCATTTATATGAATAAAATATGGGTTCCATTTATGCATTTCATGGTGTAAGAAAATATCACCCCTCTAATTAGAGATTTGATTAATGTTTTCATCACCAAATAGTTTACTGCCATCAAAAGGAACACGTTTAAGCAATTTTATATGATGCCATACCTATTAGATGCCCTACTTACCTCTATCAAATTCCCAAGGATTAGGAATTGGTTTATTGAGGGAGAACCTACCATCTCCCACCATTATTCAAAATTACATATCTTCACATATATGAACCATATACAATTTATTTATGACTGCATCCACCCTACCATAGTGGAAGCCATCACAAGTGTTCCAATGCCTTGGTTAAATCCACTAATAGAGAAGTATGTGGAAATGATGGGTGATATTTGGTAATACCCTAACAACATGGTCATCAAGATTGAGGGGATCATGTCTAACCATACAGATTGCCAATATATGTTCCTAGCAAGTTGGCTGAGTAAGAAATTACCTCCCAACTCATCCATAGCATTGATGGAATTTTAAAATAAAAGATAAAGGGTGTTCTCCACCCCTTCACTCTAATTATTATAAGGACTACACTTTAAGATTAGAAAAAAAATTATTCCATGGATAAGTACATGGATTCATTTGGGTTTCCGCTTGATAAACTCAAGATGTGGGATCTTAAGAACATAGTGAATAATCATTTTAAGGATAATAAGCTCCCCAAAATTGAGTACATGCATCAAATCAGTGTTCATCACACCATTTACATTAATGCTAATAACTATGAGGATATATTGACCAAAATCAAAGGACAAAACATCAAACTTGAGCATAGATTGACCAAAGATGATAAGCCATCAGGAGAGGCATGGCATATGCACCTTCTCCAATATCAATTATCATTTGGAACATCTGGGACATCCCAAGAAGAGCATCCATAACCTCAAGAGTAGGTTATGCAAGAACAAGGTGACCAAGGCCATGGTAAAGTTAAATTGGGAGAGAGGAAATTAGAGGAGAGGCCTAAAGAGGGGTCCTCATCTTAAACATTAATGCAAAGGCCACATTCCCTAGTTGAGTACATAGATATGATTTCCCTATAGCCAAAAGAGACACTTGGGGATTCTATTAAGGAACTTGTAAAGGCATATGACACTGATACGAAAGAGTTATAACTTGAAGAGGCCCAAGTCCAAGAAGAGGATCATGAGGAAGATAAAGGAAAAGAGATTTCTCTAGGTATGGTCCCTATGGCATCCCAAGAGAAGAGGAAAGTAGACATAGCATTGGTTCTTGTTGGACCAAATAAAAAACCAAGATTGACCATCTCTCACACCATAAGTGAGATAAATTTGTATATTGATGAATTCCCCATTCATGGGCTAGTCATTCCTGACTAGTTTATTTATGGGAAATTAAAAAATATTCCTTCTCTTTCGCACATATGGGCCATGACAAGAGTTGTTGATATTGAAGTACATGATGACATCAAGCCATGGATTAGGGTTATGGTAGAATAATAGGAAGAAAAGAGGATTATGGTCACTCAAGGACTAGAAACTAAGAAGATGGATGTTCTAAGAGCATTAGGAAGCATAAGCATAGAGGTCTCAGATCCTCTTAAAGTCATAGGATCATCCACTACTGTGCATTTTAATCTAGAGACATCTGGATTGGAGAAGGTCACCTCCAAGATAGCTATGGTGGGAACTAGATAATTCAACTTCTAAGAGGTGGAGCCCTTTATAGGATTAACCCCTATGGAAGGATAAAAGTTTGGAGAAGCTACCATACATGAGGAAGCTGTTGAGAGTTTGATTAAGACTCAATCAACTTAAGAAAAGGTTGGGGTCCAAGTTATGAAATAGAAGATTCTAAACTTGAAAAGAGAAAATATAGAAACTAAGGCCATTTTGTTAGTCTTTGACTCCATAATGGACATATTTGAGCACTCATTATTTGATATGTTCAATTATTTGAATTCAATAAAGCTAAGGTAGGATTCCCTAAGCCATCAAGGTGAAGTAACCAAGGAATTAATAACTGAGTAGTAAAAGGTAGAGACCCAAGTTAGGTATCTCACTGACATTATAATTACAAATAAAGTTCCTAATTTTAAAACTATCAGCTTAACACATTTGAATAGTATATTAGGTATAATAGTAGACAAGATCCAAGGTCTAGGTACTTGGATAAAAAATTTGAATAGGATTTTGGTGGATGATAAAGAATTGATCCTTAGAATTTAACAACTCTTGGGAACAATGTTGTTAAATTCTACCAAGACCACTATAATTGAAATCATTGATGATGCTAAATTCAAGCATAGGGTAACTTTGGTCATGTTATTAGTTAGGATCAAAAGCTAGGGTTAGTTTTGAAGAGACAACAAAATAATTTTGGACATGATTTTCATAGCAAAAGAGAAAATAACATAGGCAAGGAGCATAAAAGAGACCATGGACAAAGATGACTGAGAAAAATATTACTTGGTAGATCAATAATATTTTTACCTAATGAATCTAGTTGTGGAGATAGAGCTCAATAAGGACCAACACTAGAAAGAAATAAAGCCGATACAAAATCAACAAGGGGATTCCTTAGCAATGGGCCCACCTAGTGGCTAATATTCCTTTATGTAAAGAACATTGTAATATCTAAAATAGGAATATTCTTTTGTAGGGTATATTCTTGTCTATTAGCATATTGCCCCTAGGTTAGTCTAAATGTGAAGAAAAAGTGTATTCTAGAACTTGGAAGGACAATTGTCCTCATCTTTTATACACTTGAACATTGTAATTGACTAATATATTGCCTGACCTTTCTATAAAGGAATGTATTACCATCCATAAAAGAGAGAATTTTGAGAAAATTTTATATGCTTGAAGCAATTAATATAATCAATAATTTTACAAAGATTGTCCACATTTGATATCTTAATTGCTAAATAGCTTTTCTCTCAATTGTTAGTTTTATGTCTTGAATTTGAATGTTTTTTTTGAATTTTAGGTTCTATGTTTTGAAGGAAGGACATTTCAACTGCATGGTTTATTGGATAAATCTAGGCAATTAGTTACTTTTCACTAGATGATGAAGATGATCAAAAAAGGTGCAAAGTAATTATTATGCAACTATTTTATATAGAATTTAAACCAAACAAGAATTCTACCCATATTGAATTATAACTGGTAGAGTTTACCCATTTTTGTCTTATACACCCACTTGACTCTTTTAACTTATTTTACTTTTAAAACAAGCTTTTTAGTAGGGCTCAATGCTACCTATCCCAACCTAGGGCCTCCCTGAACTCGACACACATTCTTAAAGAATTGTACTATTTTTTACTAAAAATTGATTGAAATATATATAAGTAGAGCATTTAGAATAATATTTATTGTATTATTTAGTAAAATTTTTATTGTGACAATTTGAAAACCTTGTTTTCCTAAATAATAGACATGTGCATGCTCCTTCATTAGAAGGCTCACTAACATCACAGTTGGGTGTGCTCTAGCAGGGAAAAAATATTGTAATAATCTAGGTAGACTATCTGAATACTAGTGATTTAATAACATATTAAGGTGCTAAATAATGAATAAAAGGGCCAAGTAAATAGAAATAAATCCTACATTTTAGATAGCATAAAAAAATATATTCAACACTATTAATATTAAATACCTAAAAATAAGGATCTATAGAAATGATAGTAAAAAATATGGTCAATGCTTCAGACACTCTACAACCTACTCTATTTTAATCTATCAGTGCTCTATAGTGTATGTTTCAAATAAACAAAGAATATTTAGGAATAAGAATATATCTAGTCAGACATATTTAACAGTTTGTGTTCCTCTTAAAAATGTGTGAAAATTATATGAACCCTATTTTGTAAAGTAGATTTGAATTTCAAATTTGTTGGGGACACCCACCTATTTCTTAATGAAATACACCTCAAGTAGTCAAGTTGAATTGAAGGTGAGTGATATATTTAATATATTAAAGTGATATTTATATATATGATATTAAAACATATAATATTTATTTAAAATATTTAATAAAAACATATATTATATAATGTAAAATAATATTACAATATTATATATTATATAATATATATATATATTATTATTATTATTATTATTATTATTATTATTATATTATATATGTTTTAGATTAAGGTAAAAGTAGGTTTTGAAGGGGCCCTGAAACCCTAAAACAAAGTTAGAAAGATACATAAAAAATGCCCAATAGGAAAAACAAACCTAAAGCCTACTACAGAACAGTAACAAAATCAAGTTTTACAGGGACCTGAAACCACCAAAATTGACCATAAGAAGAAAGATACCAAGTTTTACAAAGACCTGGAAACTCACATAACTTTTAAAATCTAAGAACCAGATATCAGAACCAGTTATAACATCCAACAAAAGGGACTAGAAGCATATATGTTAATATAGTTTATATGTTAATATAGTTTATATATGTTAATATAGTTTATAAATCAAATCACAAATACATATTATATATTTTAGTAAAGGTGAAAGGTCCCAGTAGCCGTGCACCCTAACTTTGGAAATTGAATTAAGTTTCTATAACATCACATTAGATTTTGAAATTTTAAATAAGTCATCTTAACTACTTATAGCTAAGGTTTCAAGGTCTAACAAATTATACTTTATATGATATAATCGATTTTATCATGAGAGGTCATAAAATTCATTTTTTTAAACCTATGACCAAATATTAACCTTTGGAGTACTAATAGTTGTGCATAATAGTATTAATACTTGAGTCATACTTATCAAGATGTGATTGGTTACTTTTAATTTTATAGAATAAATGTTGAACAAGTATTAGATACTACATGTTAAGCTTTTGGTGCACTTTAATATTTATACACACCAATATGATCCATCAATGGAGCACATGTTAACAAAATCCATGTTTGGTAACTGGAACATGCAAAACTATTGGGACCTTTCCTATAGTATATTTAAAATAAAATATATAATTTATATATAATACTAATCAGTATATATGTTTATATGTATGTATATGTATATGTATACACACACACACACACACACACACACACACACACACACACACACACACACACACACACACACACACACACACACACACACACACACACACACACACACACACACACACACACACACACACACACACACACACACACACACACATTCATACCCTATGCGCATGCTATAAAAATCCTTCCTAAAGCACACTCAAGGGTACCCTAGGCCTGGATGGACTTGGAATTCTAGTAGGATTTGTTGCTTCCCAGGCCAACCTTAAGCTTCCATTAGACCACACAAATTTCAATAAAATAAAATCAATTTTTATTCTTTCAACTTAACTGGGAAATATGTAGAGTTTCACTTGGTTTATATTTCTCATGTGTGCAGGAGGGGATCAAAAAGGTGGAGACATATATGGATTTATAAATTTATTTTGCTTCACTATGCACCCACCATTATCCATGTGCACATCTCTTTATACACACAAACCCACACACATATCATGACATATAATGTATGTATATATGTATTGGTGATAGGGGTAAAATTATAATTGATAGTTAAACCTAGTATTTTTTAACCCTTCACAATGTCAAAATATTAATTAAGTTTATCTTTAAAGATAATTGTGGGTGTAGACTGATTAAGATCTAAGTCACAATGTAGTGATTTAGTCTATAATGGATTACATTCTGCATGTAAAGAGATAGACTCTTATCATGTAATCTCTACATCAAAACTAAAGTGGACATATATGTTCCAAAGACACCATCTATTCTAATGGATTTTTAGAGAATATAACACATAATTGGTTTATATCAAATCCAATTAAAAACACCACTATAATTATATATGCACCCAACCTATCCTGTCAAAAGATTTTTTAGTTTCTAAAATAGATTAGATCCTAAAGCATCATAGACCATAAAGGAGCATAAAGCATGAACTACAGTCTATTATGAGAGCAAAGACCAAAACTATAGAAGCAAAAGAAAAGAAAATTTAGTAGACAAAGATAATTTTTCATTCTAAATAACATAAAACATCACATCCTCATAAATGGATAATAGAATATAGAAGGCCATAAGGGCACATACAAAGCATCCAATCACATCCGTGAGGTGCACTTGCTAAGGTTTCAAAATGAAAAATACTAATTACCACTACTCCTAGTCTATGATAATGGTTGGTTATGATTTGTTTGTATTCTTAATTTTGTAAATAAGTACATCAAATACATGAATCTTAGTAACTATACATTACAAAAAAACCATGAACAAGATCATTGTATACATGAGTCAAAAATCACCAAATAGTCTTGTCTATAGGAACTGATGAACACATCTCCAACTCACTTTATGGTACCTACAGTCAGAAACACCAATAAACACATCTCACATTCAAACTTCAAAATTGAATTTAGTGATAAAATCATCATTATTGTCTTATCAAATTGAGAAATAAACTAAAGGATTAGAGTGGAGAAATAAACTCACTAGGATAGATATTCATTTGTGCTTTATCTTAATTTAAATCTTTTAAACAAAATAATTATGTATAACTAATTTAAATTGGAGGTTAAAAGACTTCATAATTAACTAAAATTTGATGCTAATTTTGTATAAAAGTAGAATGGACTCAATTCCTTTGAATAATTTGTATGTAATCTAATAGTTCATATACTTTTTATAACCAAGTTTGAAGGGTTACAAAAAATTAATAATCTACATGATTTACTGCCAACTATCTTAAATGCCAAGTACCATCTATAGAATAAAATTTAATACTTGTAATAGCTTCAATGGTGATATGTGATTGAAACTTTTAATTTAATTCCTCCCAAACATAGTAATGTTTGGTAGATTTGCTCTTCGGAGTAATATACCTCATCTACTATGCACATGGTGAAGTGCTATAGAGTTTTAAATCATACCTATGATTGCATTTAACCATTTTTTGATGTTACATGGCATTATAAAACATAAAATTTCCTTTAACTTTGTTAAAATTTTAATATTAATTTTATACCATTAACAATAATATATAGATATATTATAATTTCTATAATCTTGATAAATGAAGTTTTTGTGATTCTTGATTTTATTACATTGATGTGATTTGGCTTGATAAATGATGATTTTAAAATCACTTCACTACATATCCAATTGATAATGACTCATGGATATGTGATTTAAACTTCACATATATGTGATTATTTTAATTTAATGCCCATTTCTTATTAATGTTTGATAGATTTCCTTTTTGATGTACTCTAATCTGCACATGATTTTCATTAGATATATTGCACATATAATATTAATTTATAATCTATATTAACATATATATTATATGTTAAAATAATATTTATTAATATTAAAATATATGAAGGGATTCAGATGGTAGATTGACATTGATGAAGTATGAAGCATATTATTGGATAGATTGATGGCATCCCATGGCATGAGGGAGCCTAGAGGCTTCTCCCATGCCTCTTTAAGTTTACTTCCACCTAAGTATTCAAGACATATTGTCATGGATTGTTAATTATACTGTGTTATGTTGTGTTTGGCTAAGCACAACATGGAGAGTGTGAGTGAGATAACATTAGCAACTGCATGCATTTATAGAGCAAGTAATGTCAGAGAAAAGGCATTTGATGTAAGAATATCTCATGTTCACCTTAGGAATATCTTCTAGATTCCTATATAAGAAATGCATGATGTAATTATGGATATCCTAGGGTGAAATTTTATGGTAAAGGGGGTAAAAATTAGGGTAAATTTTGAATTGGTGATGGATTTCATCTAGAATATAATGTTTCTAGTATCTGACGCTAAAGTTATGGGAAAAGTAGGGGTTTTCTATGTTTGTACAGAGTTTCATGTTGGTTTGGTAAAGAAGATTATTATACATGATCTAACTCCCCTACCAAATCTATTGTTCTCTAGGAAAGATGGCTTAGGAGTTGTGTCAGTCTCTTCTTTTAGGGATCTTGAGTCAAGATTTATGATCCTCTTAGGTTTTGTGGAGTATTTGTAAAAGAAGGTAATCTTACCAAATGTGAAAATTAGGAAATTTGATTTTTTTCCTTATATGTCATAGCTAAAAATCCCAATTCTAGAATTGGTCTGACTATGAGAGTACCAGTATGAATAGAGGTAAGTAAAGGTAGTTATAAAACTAGTAATATGGGTACTCAAAGGAAAGGTGGTAGCACCGTTATGTTATAACATTACATTGGTGGAAGAAATGGGCCCTGATGCATCAGAGGGCATCACTCATTCAGTGTCATCTTCATCTCAAGGAAAAGAGACATTATAACCTATATTTGAAGAAGTTGTTATGGAAGAGGAACCTATTGGTGAAGGTTAGGAAATTATGCTCCTAACTGATATGGATGATGAGGTCTTGGTGGGTCTTAATATCTAAAGCTAGCTGGTTTCATTTCTTAGTACTATTTGGTTTTTTGGTTATCAGTTCCATTTTGTTTTTCATTTTTAGGGTATTTTTAGAGTGCCTATGTTCTTTTATGGCTTTACATTCATTATTGTATTTAGCGGTGGTTTGGATTTTTCTAGTCTTTTGGTTGACATTATGTCATGTTTTATGAAACTCTTTCTTTGAGGGATGGGGGCCTTATACAAACTCTGTAATGATCTAAAAAATATATAAAAAATTAGTTTAATATATAAAAATATTATGATATTATAATGTTATAATATGTCAATTATATTTATTTAATACCTAATATAATTTTTGTGTGTCGGGGGTAAGAGGGGTTATGTGAAGCAAAAGATTGTAAATCAACAATTAAACCTACTAGTTACTTCAAACCCATGACATTGATGTCTAAATAAATTCATCTTAAAACTAATTGTGGACAGAAACTTATCAGGATCTGAATCAACATGAAATTCTTTAGTTAATGATGGATTGCATTCTTCATGTAAAGAGATAGCCTCTTAGCACAATCACTATGTCAAAATTCTAACTCCCTCGGATTTCATTAGGTTTTGTCTTGGTGAATGTAATGAAGAAATTTCTTTTGTTACAATGGCACTAAAACATTAGAAGTGACCAAGAATGATTATGGGTTTAGAAATACGATAAAAATTTGATGTGGACATATATTTTTGAAGGAAACCATTTATTCCATGTGTATGCATTCTATTATACCACCACCACTCATTTCTCTTAATAATTAATAATTTTTCATATTCAAAAAAATGTGGATAAAACTCCACTTACTATGCATTCAAAAGAGACTAATAATTATTTCAAAATCATTACCATCAGTTCTAAGGTTACATGATGATAATTTTACTTCTATTTCCATATTATAATTTCTAAAATTTTAATTGTACTATGGTCTTGTAGTAGAGTATTGAAAATTTTCTAATTCTAATTATCCCTTTGATGTGATCCAAAACCCATGGTAGGAGACCCATCAAGTGTAATTTGTTGTGACAAGTTTATTGTTATTTTATTGGAATGAAATTCCCTAAATTATAAAAATCTACATTTACATATAATATACAAATGGATTCAAAGTCTAAATATATATAGATACTATATATAGTAAGTGTTCTAAGGTAGACTAATTAATGTGCACTCACATAACCATATTAATTTAGATAATAACACAAAATCCTTTACCAAGAGGTATTTTAGTTACTAGGTATGATTTTGTGTCACTTATTTTAATTACCATTTTTGGGTTACATTCATCCCCATATATTAGTTTGTAATTTCAAGAAAGACAAGTCACCTCGACAGGTATTTGAAATGGTGAATTTAATTATCTAAAAGGTATAATTGTTGTGGAGGGGAGTAGTCATATAAAATGTGAAATTGGATGACTTAAGCATGGATAATTACACCCAATCTTTAGGTCTTTCTAATTGCTTACACAACCTTTCTAGGTTATTCTTTCACCAATTACCAGTCATCTATAGCCTTCCATACTTAACCCTTATAGAGCCAGGTAGTTCTTTTAGGCCTAGATCCATCACCCCAAGTCTCATTCCCTCTAGAAAATAGTACCCAACATGGACAAGAGCATTGAAACCTAGGGTGTCCTAATTTTGGTGTTTTCTAAGTGCAAAATTGGTCCTAAAGATCAGATTATTTCGTATCCTTATACTTTTTCTTGTCAGACTAACATGAATTTATTTAAACCTTGAACATTAATTTGCCTATAAAAGGCCATTTAATGTCTATTTATAAGGGTTGACACTCATTTATAAGAGAGAAACAAGAATAAAAGTAAGTACACTCAAGAAATCTTGCTCATTCTCTGCATACAACCTTCCAATATCATTTCAATCTTATTCAAACCTTTAGATCAACCCCTAGCCATTTGAAGTACATCTAATTTCACATCTATTTGCATTTATCATACACAATTGCACCAAACACTTCAATGGGAGAACTATATTGTCTTGATCCCTCTTTAGAGTATTGGTATGTAGGCAATGTGCCCACACATAGGGTGTGAAGTGCATCCAACGTATCCTTTTCACACTAACCCCTTCTCTATATTTTCCATATTTCCATTCAAGTTCAAGCACAAAGAGCTCCTAGGGATTTTAAGATTAAAAATAGATGTACAATGATCTCTACAAGTTTATACACTTTGATATTTCACTTAAAGGGTAACACAAGTATGTCTAATAGAGCTTAGAAATATCATACCACCTAGAAAATAGCATTGAAAAAGGACTATAGTGCTAGATAGTAGGGTGTCCTACTTTTAGCACTCCTATCCAATCTAGAAATGAACATCAGTATCTAGTTTTTCATAGTTTCCTAGTCCTGCTCATCCAATATCAGACCTTGTCTCAGTCTAGATCATTTATAATAAGCTAAGTTAAATTTTCTTATTTATTACTATATTTAGAAAAGGCAAAAATAGAAATATGTTTACATAAATTAGTACCTTAATTCTTGCATATTATTTACTGATTTACTTTGCTCAGACCTATTTATTCAACTAGAAATAAAATCCCATTATTCTAAAAATAATAAAACATTTTGAACCTAATTTACATTGAATTTTTGCACAACCCTAGAAACCCTAGGGATAATTATTTTTTATTTTTTGCCATAATTTCTTAATTTTTCATACATTTAAAAATCATAAATCTATAATTTAATTGAGAAAATATCACATATTTTGTTAAAACCCTAGTTTTCACATACTATAGGTCCTTCTTGCATAAAAACACATTCCAAACACTAGGAAAAATTATCACTAATTTTAGAAATATTTTTTTATTTTTCCTCAAATTTTCAAGAAAAATTCTAAACATTTTCTATAAATTCATATTAAAATTTTAAAATTACTACACCAATTTTAAAAATTCATTCAAAATTCTTAGATTTCATCAACTAAACTCTAAATTACTTTCCAGTACTTTTCCAATAATTTTTTGAATTTTTAGTTGCATATCAAACTCAAAAAATCAATTTCAAAATAAAAAATTCATATTATTTTGTATAAATATTTTTAAAAAATATTTATTTTCATATAATATCACTTATTTGATTCTTGAGGTATCACCTTACATGTTTGGGAGCTCGGTATCTTTTTTGTGTAAATTTCAATTCACTATTTTTTTGGACTTTGCATTTCTTATATTTAGTACTTTCCCTTTCTAGCACATTTCCTATTAAAACTTATTGTAAAACATTCAAACACATTTCAAATAGGTTTCCTACTTTACCAATCGCTTAATATATTGGTTTTAATAAAAGATAAATTCTAGAACTCTTAACTAAACATCCTGATATGCAAGATGACATGCTTAGAATTATATAAGAACAACAAAAAGTGACAAATGGGAGTTCTTCTCAAATAATAGAATAGTCTTTTCCAAATGACACTACGGGAGAAATTATGTCTCATCAACCCCCTATAGCAACCCAACCTTCTTTTATGGCACTAGTTATTGATATTACATCCCTATCTCCTAATGTGGCAGCCCTTGTGCAAGAGATAAAATCTCTTCAATTTAATGTGTAACATCTTGATCAAGGTACCACTAGACCTACATAGGCTTTGGATTCTTTTTCTCTTATGTATACACCATTGGCACATCATATCACTTATACACCCTTGCTACAAGGTTTTATTTAACCTAAGCTTTCTTTTTATGATGGAAAGGGTGATCTAGAGACACACTTGAGAGAATTTCACACAATATGCTTAGACTATGTACCCAATAATTGACTGCTTACCAAGCTATTTCCAAGGAGTTTAAAATATTATGCATTAAAATTGTTCTATAGTCTACTAAATAATTTTGTTCATGTATTCAATCCTTCAGCTGACATGTTCTTAGCACACTTTAGCATTAACATTGGTGTTAAGGTTTCATATGCTCAAATTTCTCAATAGAAAAAATGACCAAATGAGCATCTCATGGACTATGTTATTTGGTAAAAGAACATCTTGGCTAAGATGACTAGTCCCATGCTATATTAGGAGTTAGAAGACCTATTCAAAAAGAGTCTTCTACTAGCACTTCATGAATCAATCATGTTTAAGTGATTCTCTTCCTTCACTAAATTATGTCATACACTAAAGGAAAGAGAATTCAAGCTAATTTCAATGGGCAAACTTACGTACTTAAGTATCTCAAACACAACAAACAAGATCAATAGTAAAGTCCCATAAAAAGGTCAAAATCAATGAAAATAAGAATCAAAATCAACCAATAGTCAATACAACTTTAGAACCCCCTTAGTGTGTGGTTTTATCAGCACCTCCTTGTGGTGCATTTACAAATCTACCAGTTTCTTTAGCCAAGGTTTTACATTAGTTATTGTAATGCAACATCATCACTCTCCATTCTATCTAGGAAGTTGACCCAATGAAGCCTATTCCATGGGGATATGATCAACATGAAATTTTGGATTTTAATAGGGCACCAAGCCACATAAAAAATAGATGCATCAGTTTGAGACATAAGATATAACACTTGATAGATGACAATCTACTTGATCTGGGCACTTCAGTTGAGCCTCAAAAGGCAAAGCTAACATAAGATAAATTTTTGAAAATCTTCTCATATCCATTTGTACAACAATATAAATAGGAGAAAGAGGATACCTCAGGTGTTCACCATATATACCATGCACATCCTCCACCAACTACATACCAGGCACCTTCCATTCAAGCACATCCTTTGAAAGGTATGATAGGTGTGTATGAGTCTAGAGTTATATCCAGATGCTTGATATCTTTTTTAGAACAAGAGATTATAGAGGATAATATAGATTAAAATTTACTTTTTGTTATATCACATACTCATAATGAGCCTATTTTTAGTGTGCTTATTGATCATGGTTCTACCCTTAACATGTACACCTTGACACTACTACAACATTTGGGTTATTTAGAGTAGGATAGCAATCTGATAGACATAGTTTTTAGTATTTTTAGTTGGAATATATAGAGTTCATTAGGTGAGGTAGTAATTACACTATAGGTTCATCCTAAATATTTGGTAACAACATTCACTATAGTTCCCAATGCAAGAATTATTGACATATTACTTGGTCAACCATGGAATCAAAAAGTTATGGTAGTACCCTCTACAATTCAAAGATACATGAAATTAATTCATGATGATTAGGATATTATAGTCAGTAGAGTTTCTTATGAGTCACCACTCCCTACTTCAGAGCCATCTACCAAATTACAAACACCAACTCTAGTTCTTCCACCTATTTTAGCTTCTCTTCTAGTTTTAGTTCTGCTTCAACTTCAGATTCAACCATAGTTGTGGTATCCATCATAAGTATAGAGGGTTCATAGACCTCTATAATTTTATGATTCTAGATAACTTCCAACTATAGTTTTCAAACCTATAGTAATAACATTAAGGTCTTATATAACTACACGGAGAACACATATTCAAAGAGTTTTTTATACTTCTAGATGGGTCCCTAAGAGCCTTATAGTTGCATCCACTTCTTAGAGTTATAGGGGGACCCCACATTTGGTTTCCACTTCAGAGATTTCAAAGTAATTACAATGTACATAGATTTTAGCTTCATAATCTCAGACATTCAATCATGCCTTATGATCACACATGATTTAAATGTTTGATATTAGACACCATGATAGGGAGTTTCATCTAAGACTCATTGGTTAGTATCATTTCTTCCTAGTTTCACCTATATATAGCTTATATCAAAATACAAAAATAATAATAAAAACTAAAAATACAAACAGATTCAAATATGTCAAAAATACTAAAAACATTTTAATTATATGCATCATCCATGTTTTTCATTACTACTATCATGCTAAGACTTGCATTTGTTGTTTCATGTTATTGTATGTCAAATTTTCTACATTACCACAATTCACTTGATCTTATTTTTGAGTGTGTGTAGTGACTTCCAGCTACTTGATTGCTTCAGTATACCCAATGATGGGGTATTCTTATTTATACATTAGAGACACACATCGATATACACACCCAATGGGGGCATATTCTACATGACTACACCATCTAGGTTATGTCATTCCTACACTACACACTTTGAGTTATCATGTTAATGTACATTCTTTTCTATATTACATAGTTATGATATCAACATTTCATTAGTATCTAGCACTTGCGTATTCTTAGCATTTACCTGGTCTTGTACTACACATGTTTTTCATAATTTTATATTTACTTTGATTAGTTAGATATGATTCTACCTTTATAGTTATTACATGTTTTCTCTTCTTTCTTAGTATAGCTTATGTGATTATATTTATAGTTCAAGTTTGTATCTTATTTATGCCTTAGAACATTTGCCAATGTCCTTTGTTTTATTCATGTGTGTGCCTTAGGACATTTGTCAGCATCTTTTTCTTGTACTCTTCCATGTGCCTATGGCTCATATGCCAACTTTGCTTGTTTCACTTTTATGTGTATTTGGAATTTGAATATGCCTTTTATGCTTGATTTCTAGTTTGAGTGGCATTTTCCCATGTCCCTTGTTTTTATGGACACTTGGTCATCCCTATATGCTTCTTACTTCTTGCTTGTTTGCTTGACTATTTTTTTACTTCTCAATGTGTGCAATGCCGTGATCCACATCATGAACTTCCCTTACTTTCTTGGATTCCATGATAGACATTATGATCCATCCCTCCAACTAAAAACTAACAACTAACAACTAAACCTAACATTTCTAATTCCAGTTCAGTACATTATGCATGCTTTTATATTGTTATATCTATCTAGGCATACCCTTATTGATCTAACAATTTCTCAATACAAACTTTGTTATATCTAGAGATATCTTGTCAAATATCACTACTATATCATATATATACAGCTTAACACACTCACAAGACTCTTTCTTTTGAGGGTAGTCATTACAGGTTCATCATTTCTACCCTCAAAGAGGAGGCAACAAATAGGGGTTTTATCACATAAATCAAAGCTCCTAATAGTCAAAACAACATTTTGATCACCCAATTTAGATTCCATAGGTCAAACTAGTCAAAATAGTGTATAAAAATGGTGATAGTACCAGATCAATAACTAGTTTTAGAAAAAGATAATAGCATTAGAAAAAGGTAGTAGTACCAAACATAGGGGTGTCCTTATTTTGGCTTTCCTATTTAGGTAGAAAAACACTCAAGTTTTTTATAAATAGGTAAAAGTTTTAGTTCATATACAATTTTTTCACATGTAGATCAATCAAAATTAGTAGTTTAGTATAGTTTTCTTAGAGAATCTAGATATAGGGGGTTATCATGCATGATGTGATGGTTCTCACTTCTAGTTTCAAATTATGAAATTGACATAACTTCTAGATTAGAATCCATATTATAGACACTAGTGATTGGGGGTAATGTGCATGGCACATTGGTCTTCTTTTATTTTCAAGTTTAGTTTATTTTCCAAGCATTCTCAACATTTACATGCCTTACTCCATTTGTAGGTGGTTGGCATCACTTTCAAGTTGAACTTTCATAAAAATTTAAATTTCCAAGTATTTGAGTTCTCAAGTTGGATTTCATATAATCCTAGTACATTATATTTAGAGTGGCTTTCATAAAAGCCTAACCTTCATCTTTCAAAATGGCTTAGAGTGGCCTAATTTATAGCATATATTCAACTATCCACACCACATTGTCAGACTTTTAGAATATCTAGGGGTCCCATGAACCATCCTGTATGACATCTATTGTATATTGATATCACTTCATAACATCACTTCATGGGGTAACAATGGAGCCAAAAGGCTAGCCTTTGCATTCTTGAGCCACCTATTCATAGGGATTGGACACACAGTCCAAACATTGATTTACACACACATGATTCATTAGCTTTACTCAATTGGTGATGATGGATCCAAAGGGCCTACCTTTGCATTCTTGAGCCACCTTTTAGAGAATTGAAAACTCAACTTCATTCATTATATTACTTTTGGTATGGCAAACACCCAACATAATCTAACATCACAATAGGTTTTGTATTGGTTCACATACCTGGTGAGGTGTATTCATTCCTCTCTCTTCCTCTTACTTAGCTTTTATGCATTCTTATTTTAGATATAGCGTATCTAGTAAGAACTAATCTAATTTTATTTTTTCATTGGAGATTCACACTTCATAATGTGTTCTCTCTATGCAAATCTAGCATCGCATAGCTTCATGAGCTTCACCCTTAAAAGTAATTTTAAGTATGCTTTTTACTTTCCTTTATCCTAGTATTTCACTTTGTTGTATCACTATAATAAAGGGGGTGAAAATATAGTCATATAAAATGTGAAATTAAATGAATTAAGCATTGTTAATGCCAACCAATCCATAGGTCTTCCTACTTGCTTACACACCCCTTCTAGGCTATTTGTTCAATAATTCCAAGTCATCAACAACCTTCTGAACTTAATACTTACATACCCATGTATCTCTTTTAGGCCCAAATCTATCCCCTAGGTCTCATTCCCTTTAGACAATATTGCCTAAATTAGATAAGAGCACTAAAACCTAGGGTGTCTTGATTTTGGTGTTGTTGTCCAAGTTCAAAATTGGTCCTATTAGTAATATTATTTTGGATCTTTATCCTTTTTATTATCAACTTAACACAAATTTATTTAACCCATGATCATTAATTTCCCTATAAAAGGATATTCAAAGTCTATTTAGAAGGGTTGACACTCATTTACAAGAGAGAAACAAGAATACAAATAAGTATACTCAAGCACTCTTACCTATTATTTACATAAAACCTTTCAAGATCACTTAAATCTTATAAAAACCTTTGCATTAGTCCCTAGCCATCTAAAGTACATCCATTTTACATCTAGTTGCATTTATAATACATAATTACACCAAGCACTTCAATCAGAGAACTACATTAGCTTGATCCCTCCTTAGAGTATTGGTATGTAGGTAATGTGCCTACACATGGGGTGTGAATTACATCCAGTGTATATTTTTCACACTAACCCCTTCTCTATCTTTTCCAAGTTTCCATTCAAGTTAAAGCATAAAGTGTTCTTAGGGATTTGAAAATCAAAAATAGACACAGAAGGAGCTATATAGGCTTCAAGGTTTCAATATTTCATTTATAGGGTAACATAAGCCTATCAAATAGAACCCACAAATCTTAGACCACTTGAGCAATATAACCAAAAAAGGACTAGAATGTTGAACAATATGATTTCCCACTTTCGATTCTCTAATCTACTTTAGAAGTGAGCCTCAAGATCTAATTTTTGATAGTTTCTAGTCTTGCTCCTCTAGTATCAAACCGTGCCTTAGTTTGAATCACTCAAAATAAGCTAAGTTAGATTACTCTTATTTATTACTATATTTAGAAAAGGAAAAAATAAAAATATGTTTACACAAATCAATATCTCAATTCCTACATATTATTTACTGATTTACATTGCTCAGACCTATTTATTTAACTAGGAATAAAATCCTATTATTTTAAAAATAATAAAATAGGTTGCTAAAAATTAATGAGTCAAATCCCTATTAGACAATTTTCTTATTTTACATCTTAAAAAAATATGGATGAAACTCCACTTATTATGCAAGATCCTATTATTTCCAAATCAGTAGCATAATCTCTACATAAAAATTAGAACCCATTTGGTTTTGATCAGGGGGCATCTGTATTCATTGAATAAGGAAAATAGTTATTGGTGATCAAGTTTTATCTTAGTGAATGTAATAAAGAAATTGCTTTTGTTACAATGGCATTAAATTTTTTATAAATTACCAAAAATAATTTTGGGTTTAGAAATATAATAAAAATTTGAAGTGAACATATATGTTTGAAAAACACCATCTATTAAAATGTGTATGCCTACCATTATACCACCACCACTTATTTATCCTAATCATTAATAATGTTAGATCTTCAAAAAATGTGGATGAAACTCCACTTATTATGTAAGAGCCTAATGAGTCTTTTTAAATCATTACCATCAGTTGCAAAGTTCCATGATGATAATTTTACATTTATTTTCATATTTAAACTTCTATAATTTTCATTGTACTATGGTCTTGTAGTGGATTATTGAACATTTTTTAATGCTGATGATCCCCTGGATGTGATCCAAAAACCTATGGTAGGAGACTCATTAAATGTAATTTTTTTTGATAAGTCTCTAATTAAATAGATAAGCACATAAAATCCTTTCCCAAGAGGTCTTTGAGTTACTAGGTATAATTTTGTGTCCCTTATGTTAGTTACCATTTTGGGGTTGAATTCATCTCCAAATATTAGTTTGTAATCTCAAGAGAGGTGACTCACCATCATAGGTTTTTAAATTGTTGAATTAAATTATCTCAAAGGTATAATTCTACATGGGAGGATAAATATAAAGAAGTAAAATCCCTATTAAATAATTTTATTATGTTACATCAAGTTTTAAAAATGTGGATGAAACTCCACTTATTATGCAAGATCATAGTTTTTCTAAATCATTACCATAATCTCTACGTCAAAATTGTAACTTTCTTGGTTTTGATTAGGGGCATATATATTCACTAGATAAGGACCATAGTTAAGGGTGATTGGGTTTTGCCTTGGTGATTTCAATGGATAAATTTATTTTGTTACAATGGCATTAAAAAAATTAGAAGTGACCAAGAAAAATTTTGGGTTTAGAAATATGATAAAAATTTGAAGTGGACATACATGTTTGAAAGAAACCACCTATTCCAATGTGTATGCCTATGATTATACCACCACCAATTATTTCTTTTATTAATTAATAATGTTAATTATTCAAAAATCATGGATGAAACTCCACTTATTATGCAAGAGCCTAATAATTATTTCTAAATCAATACCATCGGTTCCAAAGTTCCATGATGATAATTTTACTTCTATTTTCATATTTGAACTTCTATAATTTTCATTGTACTATGGTCTTGTAGTATATTATTGAACATTTTCTAATCCTGGTGATCCCTTGGATGCAATCTATAAACCCATGGTAGGAGACCCATGAAGTGTAGTTTAGATAAGCACATGAAATCCTTTTTCAAGGGGTCTTTTAGTTACTAGGTATGATTTTGTGTCACTTATTTTAATTACCATTTTGGCATTGATTTCATCTCCAAATATTAGTTTGTAAGTTCAATAAAGGTGACACACCCTCACAAAGATTTGAATTGATGAATTAAATTATCTTAAACATATAATTTTGTAGGGGGGATAAAAATTAAGGATTTAAATCACTATTAGACAAATTACTTATGTTACATCTTCAATAAATGTGGATGAAACTCCACTTATTGTGCAAGATCCTATTATTTATAAATCATTAGCACAATCTCTATGTCAAAATTGTAACTCCCTTGGTTTTGATTAGTGGGTATCTATATTTCTTGGATAAGGAGAAAATTTGTGGTTGATCAAGTTTTGTCTTTGTGATTGCAATGGAGAAATTTCTTTTGTTATAATGGAATTTAAAAAATAGAAGGGACCAAGAAGAATTTTAGGTTTAGAAATATGATATAAATTTGAAGTGGACATATATGTTCTAAAGACACCATCTATTCCAATGCGTATGCCTACAATTATACCACCACCAATTGTTTTTCCTAATAAGTAATAATGTTACATCTTCAAAAAATATGGATGAAACTCCACTTATTATGAAAAAGCCTAATAATTATTTATAAATCATTACCATTGGTTCCAAAGTTTCGTGATGACAATTTTACTTCTCTTTCCATATTTGAACTTCTATAATTTTCATTGTACTATGGTATTGTAACGGATTATTAAACATTTTCTAATTTTGATGATCCCCTAGATGTGATCCAAAAAACCATGGTAGGAAACCCATGAAGTATAATTTAGATAAACACACAAAATCCTTTCCCAAGAGGTCTTTTAGTTACTAGGTATGGTTTTTCATCACTTATTTTAATTATCATTTTGGGGTTGAATTCATCTCCAAATATTAGGTTGTAAGTTCAAGAAAAGTGACTCGCCCTCATAGGTGTTTGAATTAGTGAATTAAATTATCTCAAAGGTATAATTTTAGGGGGGATAAATATTAGGGATTCAAATCCCTATTAGACAATTTTCTTGTGTTACATCTTCAAAAAATGTTGATGAAACTCCACTTATTATGTAAGAGCCTATTATTTCTTAATCATTAGCATAATATCTACTCCACTTTTTAGAAAGGTGACTTACCCTCACAGGTATTTAAATTGATTAATTAAATTATCTCAAAGGTGTAATTCTTTGGGGGGCCTAAATAATGAGTCAAATACCTATTAGAAAATTTGCTTATGTTACATCAAGTTTACAAAATGTGGATGAAACTCCACTTATTATGCAAGAGCCTATTTTTTCTAAATAATTGTCATAATCTCTACCTAAAAATTGAAAATATCTTGGTTTTGATCAAGGAGAATGTGTATTAGTTGGATAAAGAGCATAGTTATGGGTGATTAGGTTTTGTCTTCATGATTTCAATAGAGAAATCATTAGCACTTCCTATTAGACAATTTTATTCTATTACATCTTCAAAAAATGTGGATGAAACTCCACTTATTTGCAAGATCCTATTATTTATAAATCATTAGCACAATCTCTATGTTAAAATTGTAACTCCCTTAGTTTCAACCCCAATATTGAGTTTCAATGTTGAAGTTCTCAATGTGTTATTGGGCAAAATATTTAACCCTACTCTACATTGAGATATCACATAGATTTTTATCATGAATGTAAAGTTAATATTTATAGATTGGTATGGTGTAGACTACTTATGCCCTCACATAACCATAATTTAGATAACCCCATAAAATACTTTCCCAAGTCTAGGTTTTGAGTTACTAGGTATGATTTTGCACCATTTATTTTAATTACCATTTTGGGGTCAAATTTATCTCCAAATATTAATAATTTTTTAATTCAAGAAAGGCAAATCACTCTCATAGGTATTTGAATTGTTAAATTAAATTATCTCAAAGGTATTATATGGGGGCTAAAAACTAAGGATTCAAATCCCTATTACATAATTTAATCATGTAATTTAATGAACAAATATGAATAAACTTTTTAAATTAGAATAATTATAATAAATAATAATAATTTGTAAATATTTTTATATTAAAAAATCTAAGTTTATTATTTATGTTTAAATAATTAAGTATTGTTATTAAATAATGTACATAATTGTTTAAATGTTTAATATGTTTAAATATATTAATATATAAATATTTTTTTTAAATAATTTTCTTGTGCATTTCAAAATTAGGGTTAAGTTTATCTTTGTCTCTTTCCATTATTTTCTCTTAGTTTTTCTCTCTCCCTTTTGAAGGCTGAAAAACATTATTTTATTGACTATTAGGTTAACTGTGGCATTAGTGGTGGAAGCTTTGACCCCATTTTTCATTGTCCTTTCTGCATGTGCTTCTTGTTAAGTATTTAATTTATGTAATATATTATTTTACTATATCTAAAATGTGTGATATTTTTGGCTTGACATGAACCTTTTATTCATTATTTACTCCTTTAAGTTATAAAATCATTGAGATTTGGATACACCTATATTTTGTTTACGAAATGATCAAGATAATGAAATGGCAGAGACTAGGATTGTTTAGTTCTTGTATTCAATATGGAACTAAATGGTGAAGCTGAGGGAAAATAATACATTTTTATTAATTGCAAGCAAAAAATGAAATGGACAAGATAATGAAATGGACTAGATAATGAAATGGTGAAGATTAGGATTGTTTAGTGATTACTTGTATTCAATAGAGACCCAAATGGTGAATGTGAAGGCAAACCCATTTTTTTCTTTTATTAACTATAAGTAAATAATGAAATGGAGGAGATTAAGATTGTTTAGGGATTAATTATATTCAATAGGAACTCAAATGGTGAATGTGAGGGGAAAGTAGACATTTTTTATGAACCATAACCAAAATTAATGAAATGGGAGATAATAAAATGGTGAAGATTAGTATTGTATCATGCTTATTTGTATTCAACAAGGACCCAAATGGTTAATGTGAGGAGAAGTAATTTTTTTAAATTAATTATAAGAAAATAAGGAAATGGCTGAGATAATGAAATGATGGAGATTAGGATTGTTTAGCATTTAATTGTATTCAATAGGGACCCAAATGGTGAATGTGAGCAGAAGGTAGGCATTTTTTTATTAAATGTAAGCAAATAATCATAATAAAAAGTGTCATGATGTGAGAGGGTTTCAATGGTTCCATCATATTTATAGCATCACATCATTTATCTATTGGCTCTGTTTAGATACTAAAAATTATTTCTATTTTAGATTGAGTTGAAAAGGTAATTTTTTGGCATGGTCCAAGTCATTATTATTTGAGTTGAATTGTTTTTGTTTTAGACTAAGTTGAAAAGTCATATTTTGGGGTGGCAAAGTTTTATCTCATGTTGAATCATTAAATTTAATGAATGAATGATTGAATAACACTTATAATTATTATTTGGGGTGGAGGACTTTCCCTTGTGTGTAGATATTATTGGTTAGAGGGGTCTCATGCATCATTTTACATTAAATAATTGCTTATAAAATATCTACACCTATTATATAGGAGTAGCTACTATTTAGGGAGAAGTTTTTGAGGGGTGGGAAGTAGTAGGGGATGAAGATTTATATGGTTGATCATTTTTTTTTGGTTTCCATCTATAATTTGTATCCAGTCAATTTTATATTATTTTCAAACAATTTTTTTGTATTAAAATGGTCCTAATTTCTCTTAGAAACATGTATTACACATAATTTTTGTAGTCTTTAGATCACATCCAGATATCTTTAGAGCATTTGATATATGTCTTCTAATCACCCTATACAAATCTTTTAATCATTCTTAGACTTATTTAGAGCATGTTGTTTATGTCTTTGAAGTATACCTAGAGTATATTTAGAGTAATTCTAGAGTGTCTTTGGAGTGTCCTCGAAGAATTTAATCTTTAGAGCTCTCTTGCCAAATCCTCAAAATTATAGTTGAAAGAGTTTTAAAAACCATGTGTTGCCTTCTCAAAATTACCCCTCATTGGGATGTTTTGTTTTACTCAAAATTATCCCATCCTTGGGATGTGTTCCTATACTCAAAAAAACCCCATTTGTGGTATGTCTAATTGTACTCAAAACTACTCTATTTATCTAAGTAAGGCACAATAAAGGTAAAGAATCAACAATAAATTACATACAAAAAATGAACAAATTGCATTCATATCCTACTTATATCAAACTTTAACTATTAAATGCAATAAAATATATAACAAAATACAATGCTTTAGGAACAATTTATATAACTATTATGAGCTATATGAAATGCTCCTCATTTCTCCCCCACACTTTATGTTTTACAAGTCCACTTATAAAGAAGTGGAATGACTAATATTTAATCCAAATTTCCTACTTCAAACCTCTAACTTAGATCATAAACTTCAAAACAATGGCCCCAATCATGGTGACCCCTTGGAAAGGATCTAAGATCTCTAAGAACTATATACACCCACGCTTCAAATTCAACTTCTACTTGAGAATTCTAATGCCACCATGGAGATAGAGGACATATAATGATAGAAGGCCTAAACCTCATCCCATTCCAAACATCTTAACCTATTCCTCTAATCACTGAGTGATTATTTGGAAAACTAATTTGGATCTTCTTAGACTCTACTTAATATTTGTGGGGCTGAGGACTTCCCTACACTTCAACTCAATAAGTAATGTCTCTAACTTGGTAACACTTACATTGAAACCATTGGCATAATGGTGGTTTAGAAAATCTCTAAAAGTAGAAATATTAGATCTCAATTTCTCATGATACTTATTCTTCATATGCATATGATACAGTGGTTTAAAATAATAATCTTTTTTGATGGAAATTGTGGTCTCATGCATAACCCAGTGGTGCTTTATAATTCTATAAATCTATTATTGGCTTGTTGCCATGCCATTTGGTTCCTTAGACTAGAGATAAATGCATGCAATTATGTCTCTCCAAAAAATAAATTTATTAGAAAACTAGATTGATATCCTGACAACAAATTAAAAGTATAAAGCTCACAAATGGCATCCTACCTTTCTTTAGTGCTATTTAAAAAATGTCGATAAATACATGCTCATCTTCAATGATATGTGAAAAACCAAGGGAAATTAATTGAATCTAACATTTATAAAACTTCTCATGTAAGAAAAGAACATAAACTAACTAAGGCTACATGTATGCTAATAGCTTCTCAGAAATAACACAAATGTGTTGGATAGAAGCCTAGGCTTTCTATAATTATAATTGTGATTTTACCAATTTCTTTTGAGATTCCTTCTTAAGTTTGGAATTTTCATCCTTCAATTTTTAAGTTTTCTTCTAGATGATATGCTAGGTAGAGATTATTTCATGTAATGGAATAAGGAAAGAAGGAACAAATCTTGTTGGACCCTCTATCTAAATTTTAATCTCTCATGTTTCTCTTTGCATGGCATGAATAGAGGCTTGCAAATCAGAATTCTAACTAGTGAGCTCTATTATTTTATTATTATGTCAGACAATCATTATATTTTTATCATACATACTTTCTCTTAAATTATTAATTAGATTATGCTTATCAACATTAGCATTTTTCAAATTAGTAATCTTAGTATCCTTGATAGTAAGAGAATTTAGCAAATCAGTAATTTGAGTGTCCTTGATAAAAAGATAATTATTCAAATTAATCAATTCTAGGGTCTATGAAAACATTACATTGTCGACCATAGTCTATTCATCTTGTAATCCTTGAAGAATTATTTCTTGTTCACTAACTCTAATAACATATTCTTCCTACCTTTGTTTCAAATTAGAAATCATCAAGTCCTTACCTTTCAAAGATGATCTAAGAACATGCAAAGGAAAATTCCACTTGTTCTTTGAAGGATAAATCCTCTCTTGTGCCTATTTGAAAGGTATCTCTTAGGAGAAACCTTGAAGTTAAATTCCAATTTTCTGCTTAAAATTTATCTCTTTGGAGACACCTTGAAGGTATTATAAGGGCCTTCAAAATATCACCTAGTAGTTCCTTCTTGTAAATGAAATTGCACTTTTTCCTTATAGGATAAATCCACTCTTGTGCCTATTTGAAAGGTATCTCCTAAGAGACTCCATGAAGGGGAAATAAACTCTTGTGAATGTTTGAATGGTATCTCTAAAGAGACACCTTAAAGTTATTACAAAGGCCTTCAAAATATCACCCAATAGTGCCTTCCATGTAAAATAAAATTCCACTTGTTCCTTGAAGGAGAAATCCACTCTTGTGCATGTTTGAAAGGTATCTCCTATGAGATACCTTGAAGGAGAGATCCACTCTTATGTATGTTTGGAAGGTATCTCCTACGATATACCTTGAAGGTATTACAAAAGATTTTGAAATATCACCTAATAGTACCTTTGGTGCAAAGAAAAAATGCACTTGTACCTTGAAGGAGAAATCCACTTTTATCCCTTTTTAAAATGTATCTCCTAGGAGATTACTTGAAAGGGAAATCCACTCTTGTGCATGTTTGAAAGGTATCTCTAAATAGATACCTTGAAGGTGTTACAAAAGTTTTTGAAATATTAGTCAATAGTACCTTTCATGTAAAGGAAATTCCACATGTTATTTGTAGGAAAAATCCACTCTTATGCCTACTTTAAAGGTATCTCCTAGGAGATACCTTATATTGGTTCCCAATTATACACCTCTATCACTTAGCCTTACATACTTGAAGAATGGGTCAAGAAAATATGGAAAACCTGTTAAGTATGTCAATATAGCCAAGGAAAGGTTTGACATCAAGATTGGATCAAACATATAAAATGATGGGGAGGCACTTACAAAGGGATGGTCAATTCCCTGCTAATTTTAGCTCTACTTGAACCAAGGTAAGAGGACATAAGGGGTATATTTTTATCATGAATGAATTCTATAACTCAATATTCATGGGGATTTTTGGCACAAAGAAATACAAATCTAAGTGGAACGCAACCAAAATTTCTCAATCCGTGCAAAAAGGGTTATCACATAAAATGAGAATATGCTCTAGGTCATATAGAAGCTACTAAATATAGATATAAATATGATTACAAATTCCATTTTAAATAATATTTAAAAATAGGGGGATGGATAAGAGATTGAAATGTTGATCTTTAACATATTAAATACAAACACTTGGTGATTATACAATATTTATGGGCTTATAGGTAAATAACACTTCATATATGTAGAGGGTGTGTTATATGCAATGTAAAATAAGGTAGGACAAAAACTATCAGTTAATAGAGATTAGAAGTGGAGGGTTAGCATATGAGCACAAAGAAGTTTGAATAAATGGCCATATCGCCTCTATAAAAAATTGTATAAATGACTTAGAACAAATGAAACTAAACCCATGTGTGAATGATATCCTTCTAGAACACTTCCTAGTTGAATCTGCAAGCCTAGGACTACCTTTAAAAGGGATATCAACACCATATTTCCAAATCTCAAAGTAGAAAGGATTTTATAATCTATATATACTTTCTAATTGACTACCATAAAGATGAATACATCATATCACCAATCAATTAAGCATTTAAAACATGGAATTTTACTTCAACAATAGGAAAAGGATAGAAACCATGAACAAATTTCATTTATTGATTGATCTAAAAATGTGTATAATATATAGTTGACAACAAAACAAATATATGATATGCAAGAAAATACTATAACAAGGGAGACATGTTTTATGCTCTAAAATATTTCCAATGATTTTTGCTAAGAATGTTACATTGTGGGAATTCATCGAGGTTGTATCTCTTGACTCAAAAAATTAACAGACCTTTGTAAAGGGACACACCCCTTTTTCTTACAAAATTGAGCTTAGCCTAACATATTACTAAAGGTGCTCCAGCTAGAAGGTTCCTTCATAGGCCTAGAGTTTGTTAGACCTTGTGATAAGCATGATTCCTAGGATTATACACATTCTTTGGTGATGAAGACAAAATTGATTTTCCACTAAGGTAGAATGTTTCTTGTTATCCATGTGGAGTATAACCCTATAAGAGAGAAAAAACCTTTGTCTTCTTTCACAACAAATAAAACATGCTTTTCATATGTACATTATTACAAAAACTACCTTGAAAGGGATGTGTAATGAAAAAGAAAAGGGAAATGAAGGGAAGAGGGAAGTGAAAATGAAGGAGAGGTGGCATTAGCTTGGAAGAAACAAAAATATTCAATTAGGTTTTCGAATTGATTTTAATGATGGAATCCTTTACCAACCTATTTTTGTATTTGATATATTCTTCGAGCATCAGGGTGAGACTCCCTTGGTCTAGGCCTTCTTGGTAGTAAAATTTGACTCTATATTATGTAAGTTAGGTAGTAATCTACTAAATCATATTCTAATTCTCTCTAATAAGTTCCTTGAGTTGGTCACAAGATTTATCTAGTGACACCAATTGTTTTATATTATGGACATCAAAGGATTCTTGTGGTGTATTAATGAGGTTCTTTAGAGTAGGGCACATTATATCCTCCCCCATTTAATTTGAACCATCAAGGTTCACCATCTTCCTTAGGATGACATCTATCTCACTTGTTGCAATCTTAAGAGAATGTTTTTATCCTTTCAAATCAAAAATGACATCTTTGAGTATCATCAGATGATGTTTGATTACTATTTAATATTCCCTAAGCCCTTTACGATCACTTAGATAAATGATCTTCTTTGTAATCAAGGTATCCACGCTCATCTTATAGATCTCTTTTACCTTCCATTGAGCCTCCTCCCATTTCTTCGTGTTTGGCTCATAGGAAAACATTTGGGCATCACACTCTCTTTTATTTTCAACTATATCACTCAAGCATTTAAATGTTGGGTGGATTATTTTTATACCATGGTGCCCAAGTCTTGTTGTCAGTCTTCAATTACCCATCCTCTAGTATTCAAATCATCAAATTAGCTAGAGTTGAGAGATGTAAAGGAGTGATGGAGAGGACCTAGAGTTATGGTGGTAGTTGGAGTTACTACCTCAGGCTCACTTAGAAATTTTTTCAAGTACTAGATCATAGCCTGGTTCTCTACCTTCAACTCCTCCATAGTGGCCTTGTTTTTATCCATCTTGTTGGCCATCATGCTAGCCAAAACCTATGATCTATTTTTCAACTCATTTATTGATGGCTCCCACAAACTATAGCTATAGAGGATGTAACGTTTGAGGGGAGAATCCTTATTTAATGCATCAAGAGGAGGGATGGCTATCTCTACATCCTTTCTCTTATAGTGGTGAAGCTAGTCCTAGAATGCATTTGGGCCTTTTTAACAGGCTTGGACTTATGTTCTTGAGTGATATTAATTATGTCTATGTCCCCTATTTTATTCATCATGTCTCTTTTTTCCTTGATCTAATCTTCAATCTAGAGAAAGGGTCCAGTTTAGAATCCCAAGTGGTAGACATTATTAACAGCTTTGAGATAGTGAAGGATGCTGTTATTAGAGTGTTAGATATAGGGATAAATATAGGTTTTAGTGGTAGGTTCAACATAAAAATTTCAATTTATTTATCACTCTCTTTCTCCTTTCCATCCTTATCCACTCCATGCTCCTTTTCCAAGCTTGGCTCTATCTAATCCAAAACATCAAACTCTAACCCAAACTAATGAGAGTTCATGAGAAGGTTTTCCATAAAACTTCCCTATTCTATTGATTGGTTGGAAGGTTATGTGGTCACTTCAACTTATTTATTTACTTGGGCCTCAGGCATTAATGAGTCTATGGTTACATCCTTGCTACCTTCAATGAACTCTTAACCAGTCATGACCTCAAGATGTTCATTATGTGTGGGGTCATGGACCTTGATGTGAACAAGAAAGATTTATGGTACTTAAATTGAAGTGACATCTCCTAAAGCACCCTCCTTAGCATCCTTATGAGAATCATCTAGTTACTTATTTGCTTTTGTATGGGTGGGGTTACCCATTTTCAATTTTTCTCCCCCACCTTCCTTTACACTCACCTTTTCCTCTGGTGTTATACTTGACACCTTTAGAGGGGAAGGGACATATTTTGGTACTTTTTAAACCACTTTTTAGCCTCTTTGATCAACTACAACATTAAAAAGGAGTCACCTTGAATGTTTTGCTTTAGATCTTTCACCAAACTTATTCAATTCTTTAGTTCCACCATGATTACCTTGGACTGGTCATTAGGTGATGACATTATCAACAAATGTCTATCTATCTGATGAGCCCACTTATTTCTCTTGAGGGGCCTAAACTTGCATGGATACATAAACACCATCATGTATAACATTATCTAAAGATAGGATAATTTGAGGTTAGGATGTATTCATCATCACCTTTGCTTTTTAGTATTGAGGGTCCCTCTTCTACAAATAGGACCATCATAAGGGCCTTCACTAGGCTTTGGGGCCTCTCCCTTGAAGTTATATACCCAATTTTTACCTATAAAGGGGTGAATGCATGTTGATTTTTCATCAAACTTGATGATGAGCCTACCTTCAACTGAGTCTTCATCATCACTCATATCCCTTACTCTCTACACATATGAGGTTTGGTCATCCTTCATTTTTTCCAAGAACCCACTTGAATGTTGTAGAGCCTTATTTAATCTCTTTTTTTAAGGGTGATCTCCTTCTTCCTCCCCTCCCCTCTCCCTTGAGTGTATTTTTGGGGGAGGTGTAGATGCTACTTGTTGTATTGGTGGAGTAGCTAGAACATTCATTAGATTGGCCATGAGGATGGCTACTAGAGTAGATGTCATTGTTGGGACGTCCTCTCCTAAAATGGATATGGGGGTGGCACTTGCCAATATAACCTCCCAAGTAATAATTTTTTACTAATTTTCTACCAAGGTTGTTATCTTTGAAAAATATAGTCCAACCTTAGATTGCACTATTATTATTGATTTTATATCAAATAGCATAGTGAAATCAACATCGATAAGCTTGTATTTTCCCTTACCTTTCACTAATGGTGGTAGATCCAAAAGATAACTACTATACACAAGGAGGAAACCTCTCAAATCCTTCACTCTCTTGAGCTCATAAAGGGTAGGGGTGTCATAAGCATCAAGATCAACCTTATTTTCCTTTATCCACTTGAAGGTTTTTCTCATGATTTAAAAGGTTCTCTAAGGGATGGAATCATTTTGATCCTTACTAAAGTCCACCTATGAGATGGCTTAGGTTTCAATGTTATTTTCACTATATAATAGACAAAGTTTATTCTTATCATCTACCATATCCTTGGTGATGGGGGTGATATTGTATGAAATAACCTCATACATTGTCAACCTCATATAATAAAATTTTATTGTGCTTTCATTAGTTGCATAGTTAGAATAGATGTCTTCATAGTGTGATTAATGCAAAATCACATTAGTTTCCATATTCACCAACCATCTAATATCATAATTGTATTAGGGAAACATCTTATCAATTGTGTATGGGCCCATTTCTTATTATAATCCCTTTACCCTGGCAATAGAATGGCGTGAATAATATCTAATTTAAATCATGAACTTAAAGGGAATATTTATATTCTTAGACACTATAATTTTGTGTGGAGGCACCATCTATCAAATAAACTCTATTACTAATAATTTATCATCTAGGTACCTTGGCAATTTATGTGATTACCATGAGTAACCACTCACTCAGATATATGTGAATGTCCTGAATTAAATATAGGAGGTGCCATATTTCTCAATTACCTCATTTAATACTTTATAAATTCTATTAAAGATTCTTAAAGGAAATAATACACTCATCATGATGTTGAAGAAGTAATTATACACCCTAACAAATTTCTTCTTGAAACCATCTATGGTGATTTCTAGGTATATCTCTTAAATTCTCATTCCATTAGGGTTCTTAGTGAGCCCCTAGAATGTTATATTATGCACCAAGATGTACATTAAATAATAGGACATATGAAATTTACCTTTAATACCTCTTTTTATAGAATTGCATCTTGGAGCTACATCATCTACCTATGAAAATTGTCACTAAGGATAGTGGCCTAGTCTAGCTTCTTTCGCTTTTCCAATACACATACTAGGATCAAGAACATCTATGGCTCAAAATTTTAAATGGTAGATATTACATAAAACCTATTAGCCATGGAAATAACATATTGGGGTAATTCATTTAATTCCATCAACTTAAAACTCTTAGACATCTTAGAGGCCTTCTGTTTCTTCTTGGCTAGTTAGCAAGTATTGACAATGTCCCAAATTACCTTATCATTCTTCTCTGTGTATTTATACAATTCCTCCATGGTTAGTGTAATTATATTATGATGCGGAGGAATTTAAAGCAATGTGTTGAGGGCCATAGGGGTCAAAGAGTAGATAACTAAATAGATACCATAAATAATAGTCTAATGTCTATTTGGTACACCCAAGCATATGTAATAATTAATTTTGGTTATGGGGTAGCCAAAGGGAATGTCATCATAGGCAAAATGTAGATAATTCCAATAAAATATATTACTTGAGGGGGTCTGGTTTTTGTAAAGCATCCCAAAAGACCACAAAATCTAGTCCCATTACATCTGCATTCTTAATTCCATCCAAGATAGAGACAATGATGCCCTACATAAGAGTTGAGGATGTTACCATTTCTACCTTGGCTTTATAATGTAATACTTCAAATTTTGATGAACTCTTAACTCAAACAACCCTCACAACACCTTTCAACTCCTCTAAAATATCACAACATAGGGAGCTATAAGAACACGTACTATTAGTATGGAGGGTGGTACCCAATAAAAGATAAATATCTTTGAAGGAATAACTGTAATCATGTCCTCACATTGCACATAGCTAGGGCACACAAATAAATCAAAGACACAAATGTAATATTTGAATGTAAAGGGTTGATAAAAATAAAAATGATTTAGTTATAATCATTTGCATTTAAATATTAGGGTTTCCATTCATACTTTAAATTATAATAGTTATTCATCACCTACTCTAATTAAATGCTTTAGCTTCATTCAAAAAAATAGAGGGAAAGTACTAATCTTTATTTTATGCTAGGTAATATTCCTTACAATATGTGGAGACATACAAGTGAAAGATACATCATGATACCTTTTTGATCCCTCAAGGACTTCTACACCTTTTTCACTCATTACTTTTCCTTTGGTGCAATCGTGTAATATGTCCCAAACTCTTTACAAGATGTAAGAATGCCATGTGTCATTATTTAAATTTTAAAATTAGGGTACTCAAGTCATCAAGGACCTTTTTGAATTTTACCACTAAGAGGTAAGTGAGGTAAAATTCAAAGAGGGATTAAAATCTAAAAGATATCAAGGAACTACCACATGGCATCACTTTCTTTGTAGCTTTAGATACTTGAGCTTGAGAGACTTTTTGCACCTTGCCCACTTAGATTTAACTAGGGAAATATTAAAAAAGTTCCCAAAATTTAGAAATCCCAAAGAACATATCACATATCTAACCCTAGATGTAAGCTTAGACTCTGAGTCACCTTTTACCTTTGTACCACCTTTTTTCAAATAGGGAAGGGTGCTAGATCCTCCCAACCCTCAAGAATGTTCATACGAGTCCCATATGATAAACACATGTCCTTCATTTGGTTTATTGGGTAATTCCTAAACTTAGTCATCAAAACACATTTAAGGTGAAATTTATCAATTTAATTCAGGGCCATACTTCTATCTTCTCATTGTGAGTTGTTTTGCTATGAAAATTATTAGTCGAACCCCTATTGAATTAAAGTGTTTCTATGAAAAGGGCCCAATTTCTCCATTTTAATTTTATTTTCTCCACTCTTGTGCATGTTTTAAATGTATCCCCTAAGATATACCTTAAGGTATTATAAAATCCTTCGAAATATCACCCAATAGTGCCTTTTGTTTAAAGGAAAATTCCACTTATTCTTTGAAGGAGAAATCCACTCTTGTTTTTGCTTGAAAGGTATCTAATACAAGATATCTTGAAGGGAAAATACACTCTTGTACATTTTTAAAATTTATTTATTAAGAGATACCTCAAAATATCACCTAGTAATTCCTTCCATGTAAAGGAAAATTGCTCTTATTCTTTGAAGGAAAAATCCACTTTTGTCCCTATATTTAATGTATCTCCTAGGAGATACCTTTAAGGGGAAAACCAATCTTTTGCATGTTTTAAAGGTATATCCTAAGATATACCTTGAAGGTATTATAAAAAATTTAAAAATATTACTCAGTAGTGCTTTTCATGCAAATGAAAATTTCATTTTTTCATTGTATGATAAATCCACTCTTATGCCTTTTTTCAAGGTATCACCTATGAGATATCTTGAATGGAAAATATTTCCCCTAAGTATGCCATGAGAAAATCCTACACCCATAATAAATAATAAGAAGGAAACCAAGGGGCCTTGCAAGGACAAGACTTTGGTAACTTATTTCATGGACCTAGTCATTAGATCCATGTCTCAAACCTAGGGACCTAGTCCTTAAATATGACCAAAAGGCCACTAAACCAAGGTATAATGTGAAATTAGATTATCTATGGAAATAACCCTTTTTCCTCATGAATGATCAATGGGGAAATGATTTAAAACTATAATATTCAGAGGGTAATTCCTTAGAGATCCCCATTAATGAGATTGACCTGAATCATTTCATTTAACTTACCATCATTCCCTGTACATGTTAGATAGTTTATTTTATATATTATTATGTTTCCCCTCATCATTGTTATTTTCCCCCTTATTTTCCTTTTTTTGTTATTTATTTTCCAAATAAGTGTCATTGACACAAGTGACTATTATGATCATGATGCATCTTTTCCACATGTTTGAAACACTTTCTAAAAGATGGTTATATACCCACTTATCCTATCATTAGTGTTAAGACAATCAGTTATACATGGTTCCCCATAAGGATTACCATAAATATTCTAAGGTAATGCTTCAAGCATGTGTGCCACTATTATAATTTATGGCACCAATGCATTTATCCACCCCTTCTTGATTGAAATCAATCAGTTGCAATTTTACGTGTTTGAAGAGATCATCAAATAATTGAAGCAATTAGAAGGTAGCCTCAAAACTGAAGGGAACTAGAAAAAGTGTCAACCCATTTTACCTAGAAAAGGTAGAGAATTATCTTGAGAATTAGTCTTCATCCTCTTGGGTGATGGAAGCTTATAAATCCTCTTTAGGAAGTTGGAATCACACATAAAATCAAAGAGCTCACTGTTCAAGTAGCAGAGGATACCCTCCTCTTACATACACCATGAGCATATCCTATACTTCAGTCCCCACCTAAGGAAAAGGGAAAGTCCCCAATACCTTGTTGACCATGAATAGACCTTGAAACAATAAATCTTTGGTGATATACTTAATAGATGATATTTTTCATCGAAAACTCACCCATAATCCTAAAAATTTGAGAGAGGGTACTCATGCCTAAAATTTTATCAAAATCAACAAGAAGGAACATCCCTATTTTGGATGAAAAATTTGTGACTGCACCATAGCATAGCACATAGTTTCCTACATACATGTTTTCCTTGAGATCATTGCCCTCCATGCCAAAAATTATGATTTCTAAAAAGTTTCAATCATAGGAGGTACCCACCTTAGGGTCAAGAATGATATGGATAATATCAGAGCAATGCTTTGACTCCCACATGATCCAATGCTATTATCTATAGCATTGAGATCCTAAAAAGAATCTAAGATTATAAAGTAAAAGATAGGGCACATTTCCTCATATCCCTTCTCATTTAGAAGATCATAGAGGTACCTCTCATGCCCTTACACTTATTGGATTTCTAGGCACAACATGTAAAGAATTTCATGTTCATGCTAGCATTCATCTTTGGCATGGACATCAATGCCAATGTCAAAGAATTCTAGTTGAGAGTGATCATTTTTTTGATCATGGTAGAGAATGTGGAAAATTTATAAATGGATTTCACCAAAGCCATCACCTCGACTATGAGAGAAGAGTTGTAAAATTTCTTGATAACAAGTATCTTATGGTATCCATCTTACCTCATGCACTTAATATCATACCATCAGTCTAATTTCTTCTCCAAATATATTTAATTAAACACCAAAAACATGGACATTTTACCCAACATCATTTCCCCAATCATTGTCTAGACCTATGTCCTAACAATCATGATAGACTACTATGAGTTTTCATAGCAGTTTATGTCTCCATTTCTCATGGATCTCAATGGGTAAGATGTCATCCCTTAGATGAAAAATGAATAACAAGCATGGATTACAGGTAGTAAGGTCTTGATTGATTGGTTCAAGGGGACCATTTCTCATTCATTTGAGTACATGGGTTTACAAAAGAGCCTTTCTAACTTCCCTATATGCTAACTGATTAGACCCTGACCCTTGAGTTAGCATGATAACTCAATAATTTGGACTCCCTTTATAGGGTAGGAAAGAAGAAAAAGGGGATATATGACATTCCTTTTTCAAGTGATGGCATTATGATGTAGAAAAGTCACCAAGAATGTTTCCTTATATAAAAGTTAATAGAGCTAGGTCTAAACCTGATAGATGATTCATGGGATTGTGACCTAATAGAATATATAGTAGGATTAAATCCCACCAGTACACCTAAGCATTAGACCTGACCATATCTAGAGCAAAGGAGGTCACCCATGGAATATCTCCCTCAAAATTATATGGACCTGGGCCTAATCTCTAAAGGCATCTCCAAGCCATGGTAGTATTTTTATGATAAGGTCCAAGATTTTGACTTGATAAAGAAGCTATCTAGGATGATGAATTAGTGGCTAAAATCCTTCGGCTAGAGTGAATATAATAATGATTCCTTCCTAAAATATAGATACAAGCTTAGTCAGCCATATGCTGCTTTGTATGAAAATGCCTTAAATGATAAATTTGAAGAGTTATGGGATGAGGTCTACTTGAAAGAGAATAAATATATCATGTAAGGGGAGTCCACACTAGAGATTGACATGTTTGTAGATGATAAAGAGGGAGATACCCTAGAATAATTAGAATTCATGTTGGCCTAGCCCCCACTTATATGGACATCATCCCTACTCCCTATGTTATAGGCCCACAAGAATAATAGGCACCCCTTGGCCACCTTGTGGTTGGGTCATCTTAGCTTAAGTAGAATAAGGCACTAGTTTCTAACCCACCAATGGCCCCTCCATATAAGAAGACCCAACTTGTTGGTCCTCTATTTTATAGCTCTACTTTCTTCCCATCTAAATATCTAACACAAGTTAGGGTGATAACTACCACCCAATCAAACACTCTGGTTCTTCCCATCACCCCTTGTTTAGCCTTGATAGCTTCGCTGTACATTGAGGAAATTCCCACTACCCAAACCAAAACTTCATTATCCCTAATATTCTCCTCATCACCTAATCCAACTAGTAGATATCACCCATTCTCTTCTACCTTTCTAATGTCTTCCCTCATGCCTTTTCTCATTCCCCAACCATCGCCATCCACCTCATCCTCACTCATCAAATAGTCACCATTGTTCCCACTCCATGGGTTCCCATAATTTTCACCTTTATCCCTTATTATTCATTCCCTCACTCTCATAAGAGTAGGGTTTACTACTTCATAGAAATAACAAACCATCCCATTTGTACTACCTCAAGGAACCCCTTTCACAGGTGAAATCATCCAAGCATTAGATCAAATTCAATAAAATATGGATGTAGCAAAGGTGGCCCATGTGGCCCAAATGGAAAAGAAGAGGGGAGAATGGGAAAAAGTTAAAGCCCAACCCCATATGTGATTATTTTACAGCCCTAAATAGTAGTCCTTCTTTATCTCCCATCTAACCCCTTAAGTAATTAAGCCCCAAAAAAATATGCAACTAGGGAATTACACCATCTATATCCATTTGGATTAACCTTAAACAAGCTCAGCCCAATAACAAGGTTGAGCTTATGGAAGAAACAATAACTATAGACTACATTAAGGTAGTCCATCAGTTGAAAAAAATCAAGTAGGAGCATGACAAGGTCAATGCCATAGCTGAACACTTCAAGGATGAGGCCAAAGCCAAAGATAATGATCTCAACTAGGCAAGAACTGGCCTCCAAATCTACTTAACAATGGAAAGATTCTTGTTCAAGGTTGACAATAAAATGGCTACTCAGACAAGAATATAAGAGGCAAGGGAAATTTTGGCTATATTTCATGATAATATCTCAAATATAGAGTAGAAACTCCAACTACTCTAGAATGTGACATAACAAGACTCTTAAATTAAGGACCAAGAGATCAAGAGATATAAAATGGCCTTACTGCTCACCGTCAAGGCATATAAATCCTTCCCTTGATCCAAATACTATACATGTCTTACTAAGAATGGATCAAGGTTGTGGTAGTAAGATTGAAAGTGATGTTTATTTTCATCACTGACACAGAAAATGATGGCTTAGGTGAGCTCATCTATAAACCAAATGATTATCTTCATCACCCCCAAGGTCCCAGACTCAAAAATCTTAGTATTAAATCTTTAAAACACCTCTCTTGAGGCATTATAGATAGTAGGTGTGGCTGACCAAAGGTAGGCAGTGACAAAGGTGAATGAGTTCCTAAGCAGAAATAAGGCAACAAATAAATGGAAGGCATTCCTCAATGCCTTAGAATAAGTGTTCCAACAAAAAATGGGATGCATATAAAAATTGGTCTAGTGGGGGCTCCCCTCTCCTTTCTTGACTAACATTAGAATTCTCTCTGAGGATCAGTTCAAGGTACTACTCAAACAAAAGTAGAATGACTAGTCCATTTTCATAACCCTCAGTCAAATGCCTAAAGCTTTTGAAGTAGAGAAGATTTTGTACCCATTCATCCAACTAGAGTTTTAGATGCTATAAATGGTTGAAATCCTAGGGAACATAACCTTTAAGGATACATTTGACTTGGATAGAGCCTTCAAATCTCTCAATAAAAATACCCAATCAAAGGAGGATGAATGGGCACCCTTGTAGGTGGCCCTGCAAAAGTTGTAAATGTCAATTTGCCTAGATTTTTTTGGGTTTTTTCATCCATAGGTAGACTCCCATGTGAGTCACTAGGAATTGTGGATCATAAATATATAATTGATACCTCATATTTACTTGACAGTAATTAGTTCTTAAGTGCCTCTCAACTTCCCCCCTTTCGACCCCTTTCCCTATTTTTATTTTTACTATGTGCCAACCTCTTCATACTATCTCCATTCCCATGTTTCATTCACACTCTAGAGTGAAATTTTCCTAAAAACTTCATTCCTATTTTATGGTTGAAGTCTCAAATTTTTTTGTGGACACCCCTATGAGTCACTAAGAACTGTTGATCAAAAACACAATTTTTTTTATTTTGGAGTAGTTGATGTATATATTAGGACTTGATATGCAGTTAGAAGTTCCTCATCACCTTCTAATAGCCCCCATTTTGGCCTCTTTATTCTTTAGGCCCATTTTAAAAATTTGTCCAATTCTGAGCCATGGTCTACTTTTGATGCATGTCATCTCAGTGTTCATTTGGTTCAAAGAGACTTTCATCTCACTCTAGAGAAGCTCCAGTTCAACACGTGCCACCCTCACACTCGATCTCACTAAGGATTCCTCAGTCCCTTTGAAGAAGTGTATTTTTATTCATGTCATCTTTGTGCTTGCCCAAAAGTATCATTAGATTTCCATAGCTTAGAAGAGTTCCATTTGAAGAAGGTGTGGGTCTCTCCTTGTGAGAAAAGATTTTGAAACATTTTAAGTTGATGATTTTTAGCTCTATAATGAAATGAATAAAATGAAATGAAATTTTTTAATAACATTCATGAGGCTAATCATTCTATGGGACCCAAGAGCAAAAATAGCTAACAAGATTCAAATAAATTGGTCCACACTACTACTTCTACCTTTCCTCAGTTTCTCTGTTAAGCTTAGATCTTCTGTTATGAATTCTAGTCAAGTAGTCTAATGTTTTTTTCTATCTTTTCTTCTTTAAATAAATTTATAAGTTCTTCACCTTGTAAGATATCATCATAAATACTTTGAATTTCCTCATATGCTATACATTCCATGATATAATGCCATTTCATTTCCACCAATTTGGACTTGTAAAACTAATAAAACTTCTTCGGCCATTCCTCCTTCGGTGTTTTCCATCTCCTTCTTTCACATCTAAGATGGTGTGAACTAGTTCTCAGTTGGGAAATCAACATTTTAGATTTTCACTTTATCTCCTCTGTTATATATTTAATGCTTTTATTGATATCATTTTGTGAGCTATCATACTTTTATTCACCATTGTAATAGATTATGAATAGTAGAAGTTAATAATTTTTATATTGTACAACTCACAGGTGAAAAAGGACTCTTTGTATGTGCCTCCTTATGGACTTTTCTATTCAGTCTCTATCTACAATGAAGAGGATGTGATGTTCTATGATGGGAAATTGTCTCTATCTGTTATTTCATTATTTTTCTACTATAGTAGGGTAAATGAACTTTTGTGCATGTTTGAAAGATATCTCCTAGGAAATACCTTGAAGTTACTACAAGGGACTTCAAAATATCACCCAAAACTCCACTCTTATGATTTAAAGGTATCTCTTGGGAGATACTTTGAAGGTATTATAGGGTCCTTCAAAATATAACATAGTAGTGCCTTCCAGGTAAAGGAAATTTCCACTCTTGTCCTTATTTGAAATGTATCTCCTAGGAGATAGATACCTTGAAGGGGAAATCCAATTTGTGCATGTTTGAAAGGTATCTCCTAGGAGATAATTTGAAGGTATTATAGGGGCCTTCAAAATATAACACAATAGTGTTACCTTTCAAGTAAAGTTAAATTTCACTTTTTTCTTGAAGGAAAAATCCACCAAATTGACTTTAGGCTAAACAAATTAGGCCAAGATTTAATCATGATTTGACCAACCAAAAGCTAAATAAATATTATTTTAACATGGAAACAAAAATAACCTAAGCATGTTCATTTCCAAATAAAATTCCATTAAACTGGCAATATAGAAACATAAGCAACATTGGAAGGGGTAAAACCATGATCATCTAAAAACATGTATTTGTATAACCAAAATAGGTGTGAATGATCTATAAATTAGAAAATGTTACTTGGTAGTGAGTGAGATTGGTTCCCATAGACAATATAAAATGTCAAATTTAGGGATCAGGAACCTAGATTAAAGTTTTCAACATGATAAAATGACCACATCACAAAAATAGTTTGAGGAAATCAATGTCTTGGGTAAATTGTCTTGGGCAAATTATTTCATAAGCCAAAGTGGCAATGACAAATAGACTAAAGGGTCTTTCAAATATAGTTTTAAGGACACTCTAAGTATGTCTTAAGGGCAATTCTCATATGTGAAAGGTCCATAAAAAAATTTCCCAAAAGGCAAAGTGCCATTCCAAAAAGGTTGAAGGGTACTTTCAAAAATCCCAAAGGGTAATTTCAAAAAACCTGATGGATAATTTTGAAAATACCAAAGGGTACTTTCTAAAAGATTGAAGGGTGATTTTAGAAGGCCCAAAGTGCACTTTTCATTAGGAAAAGGGCCCTGAAGGGCCTTTTCATCATCAACCATCTTTCTTTATTTTTTCCTTTCTCCTTGCTATTTCCTTTTACAAATAAGTGTCATTAGCACAAGTGGCTAACATATTCACCATGCATCCTTTCCCCTAGTTATCTAAAATACCCCAAAAAATTATCTAAAATATTTTTATCTACACACCTTACCTGAAATTAATATCATATACTCCATCATACATAAATTTTAATGATGATCATTGTAAATTTCTAGCGTATGGCTCTCTAGGCTTATGTTCCACCACCATTATTTATGATGGTGCCTCTTTTTTAAAAAAATTCATTATGGACACACCTAATAGTGGTAATAGTTCATAAATATCCCTTTTATCCTTTTAATCCAAACACATAACACTTTGTGATTTCAGAGCAAGCATTAAGCAACTAGGAAAGAAAGAGAGAGTTTGTAAGATGAACAGGGTAATAACCATCAATCTAATATAATAGGTAGAAGTAGAAAAGGGTCATTGAAAAAGGTTAAAATATGGAGGCCTATATGCCCTCATCTAGTAGTGGAAATAATACCTCAAAGATGAGAATCCATAGTTTAGGTAGTAGAGGATATTCTACCTTTAAGAACATAATAGATAAATCTTATGCTTCAACACCTACTCAAGTGAAGGAGAAGGTGCCATATACTAGACCGATGATAAGGGGACCTTGTAGAGACCAATATTTGGTAACTAATTTCATGGATGATATATTGAACCCAAAATTGGACCAAAACCCCAAGAATTTGAGAGAGGGCACATATGCCCAAATGCTTGATATGGTAAGAAATAAAGATTATAATGCTTTCAAATGAAAATTATGGGAAAACATGCTACCACAATACATGGTGCCTCAAGTACACTTGTGCCTTGATATTATTGCTCTCTATCTAGGAAGATGTAACATCAACACTGGGGTGATTGTTGGTAATTCCCACTTAAGGGTAAAATTAGTGTAGATGATATCAAAGAGATGCTCTAGCTTCCTTATGATCCCAAGCCATTATCTATAGCATCGAGAGCCTCTAACTTGTCTAGTATTCCCAAGTTAAAGATAAGATAGTTTCCTTAGGAATCTACTCAACTATGAGGTTATTGAGATGCCTCTTCTACCCATGCCCTAGTTGACCTTTCCCACACAACATCTGAAAGAGACTTTGACTATGCTAGTATTTATCCTAGGTATGGATAAAGATGTCAACATCTATGAATTTTAGATAGGGGTGCTCTACTTGTTGAGATCAAAAGAAAAGGGGTAGGAATTCAAAATGGACATTGTCAAATCCATTGATTCCAATATGAGGGAAAAACTAGAGATTTTATTAGCAATGAGTACCTTTTAATACTCTTCCTTCTTCATATCCTAATCTTATACCAACATTCCCATTTCCTTTCCAAGTATCTCTGGCTTAACACCTCCAATAATAAAAAAATTCACCATGTAGTTGCCCCCATCATAGTATGGAATAATGTCCCATCAAAAACTGAGGACTATTATGAGTTCTTAGAGTGGTTCATAGGTCTAGTTCTCATGGATCTCAGTCAAATGGTCAACACTTCCTAGATGGAAAATTTTCAACAAGCTTGGCTCTCAACCAACAAATTCCCAGCTCATTGGTTTTGGGGAGCCCACTTCTCTTTCATATGAGTACATGGTTTCAAAGGAGATCCCTTTTGGCTTCACAACACATTGATAGATAAAACCTTAGCCCTTGAATTGGCTCACCAACTTGATGCACTATACCTTGTCTATGGGGATAGGAAGAAAAAAAAGGTGTATATGATGTCCCCTACATAATGGGTGGCATCAAAATGAAATGAAGACATCATGGGTGCCTCCTCATAGCTGAGATAGAAGAACAAGGGCTTGATTTCATATATTATCAATGAGAATATGATCTAAGAGGATACATAGACAATTTGAAGAATGTTAACACTCCCAAACATCAAGCTCATCCCTATTTGGAGCAAAGGAATTTACTCACATAGTACATCCCATGAAATCATGTGAACCTAGTTTAGATTTCAAAATATGCCCTTAAACCATTGGAGTCTTTTTATGACAAGGTCCATAAATATGACTTGACCCAAAATTTATCAAAGAGAATTAAGGGTCAGCTCACCCAATTAACTTAGATCATGGAGAAGAAAGATACCTTCATCAAATATAGGTTTAAAATAGACAAGCCAACTAAGGGATTTTATGATGATGACTAAGATGAGAATTTTAGGAAGCTCTAGGATGAATTTCACCTAGAAGAGGTTAGGTATAAGGAAGAATCTACTCTCAAGGTAGATAGAGGGGGATGAAGAAGAAGAAAACACTCCTATGGAAGAATAATGGGAAACACCACTAAAATCAAAAGAAGTAAAGTTAGTGGCCACCTAAGAGCCTTTAACATGCATGTTTTAATCATATGCCTTCAAATCCCTTAACCCCACAATAATAGTAGGATCCCTTTGGGTAGCTCGTAGTTGGGTCATCCTAGCTCAAGCATATTGAAGCACCCATTTCTAGCCCTCCATCAGCTTCCCCTAAAAGAAGATCAACTTTATTAATCCCTTATTTTACACCTCTACATATTTATCCAATATCATACCATCTCTATAGATTTGTAATAGGTTACAATATCATCTACTACCTAGCTAAGCACTATGGACTCCCTTATCATATCATTATTTTCCCTAGTAACCCCACCTCAAGTTTCCATACCTTTTGTTGCTCAACTTGGTACCACTTTGGCCCCAATCTCCTCCTCATCCATTCAACCTATTATTGGCCCCAACCCCTTCTCTACCTCTATATCTATCTGCTTCCACATTCTTTTCTTCATTTCCCTACCTTCATCTTCTACCTCATCCCCCTAGTGATGCAATCCCCATTCACCCCACCGAATGAACTCCCATATTTCTCCATTTTAACACATCACTTTCATTCACTTAGATCCATAGGCATAGGGATCATTGTTTCATATTAATAATTAGCTATCCCATTCATGCTTACATAAGGGACCCCCTTTGTGAGAGATCATTCAAATGCTAGACTAGTTTCTGCAGTAGGTGGATGTAACAAGGGCAGCCCAAAAGACCCAACTATAAAAGAAAAGGGTAAAAAAATCCAATGATTATTCCTAGGCTCACATTCATTCATTTTATGACCCAATGCAACAATATCTTATGGTCACTCACTTGACTTCACAACTAATGAACCCCCTTGAACATATGCAACTAGGAGATTATGTTATCCAAGATATCAACCTTAACCTCATTCAATCTCAACCTACCAGTAGAGTCAAGATTATGGAGGAAACATAATATTTTATGATAATAGACTATGTTAAGGTGGTCTGTCAATAAGAGAAAACTAAGTTAGAGATCTAAAGAGTAAAAACTATAGTCAACTACCTCAATATTGAGACTAAGGATAAAAGTATTGACTTATTCAAGGCATAACTAGAGCTATAAGATAGTATCATAAATAAAATATTCCAAGTGGAAGCCAATTCATGTAGAGGCATCGAGACCAAGTTGCAAGAGTAGGAGACAGAGCTAAATGAGATCTACTAGAAGCTTCATGATGAAAATTGGTCATATAAACTATTGCAAAAATAAGCATAAAAGGACTAATTAGTCAAGGAATAGGAGATTAGATAGTTCAAATATGACCTTGTAACTCACCCCTGGGACACCGATATCATTCCCATAGTCCAACAACTATATAGATCATATTAGAAATGGATCAAATCCATGGTGACAAACTTGAAGACAACACTAATCTTTATCATAGGTGTATAAAAGCTATCCTCTTAGGTGATCACATATATTGTTAAAATTATTTCTTTCATTTCCTAGAATGTATTGGAGTCATAAAGCCTTATTTAAAAACTCTAAAATGCTTCTTTCAAAGCATTAATGGTAGTAGGGGTGGCTGATTGGAAATAGGTAGTGGCAAAGGTAAAAGAGTTTTTAAGCTATAACAAGGTAGAAAATAAGTTTAAGTAATTTTTTAATGCCTTAGATTAGGTAATCCAAGAAAGGTGTGTACATATATAATAATTGGTTTAGCTAGGATTCCCTTTTGCTTTCTCTATAAATAATAAAATCCCCTTTGAGGATTAGATCAAGGCACTACTTGAGTAAAATTAGGATGACCAAAACATATTTGTGTCTCTTAGTCAAATTGTTCTTTGGGCTCCTTCCAGTGGATCCATTTTTTATGCTTCTTCTTTGGGCTCCCTTTGATAATTTTGATAAGGTCTCAACCTTTGTCTACCTTTGAAACATGGAATTTCCATGCTTGACATCACCAAAGAAGTCCCTAATTTCTATAAATAATTACCCACATGACACATGTCATCTTCACACTTTCCTTAGAGTTGTGTTAGTTTGTCATTATTTAAAGAAGTGTTGTTAGATGACAATATATGTGGGATGTCTTTAGGACCAGCCATGTAGCACCACCTCATTTTTCCCAAGTGTAGTGGCCTTAAAAGAAAAATCTAGTTGATCTAGAGGCCACTTACAATCATGAACCTAAGACTTTATTTTAGTTGGCCTACCTAATTTATTTAAAGCTCATTTATTTTATAAGTGGTAGTTGGCAATCATTTTATTTCTTTGTATTCTAATTTTTCTAGGCAACCATTACAATAGACTAGGATAGTAGCAGTTAACATTTTTCTATTCTATAACCTTAGCAATTGTAATTTCATCCACATCTATAAAGCTTTCCATATGAAACTATTCATTGAGAGTGATATTTTTAGGCATCAATAGTATCGACTAGGACATTCCTTCATGGGTAACTTGAAGTATCTCTTAAGAGATACCTTGAAGAAATTACAAACCTCAATAACTCTGAATAAGTTCATACTTGAGGTATCCAATAAGAGATTCCTTTGAGTGCATTCTAATACCTTCATGAGTAACTTGAAGGTATCTCCTAAGAGATACTTTGAATATATTAAAAGGACTATCAAGAGAAAATTTATTAAACTAGATTGAGGTGGAAAGAACATGTGCATAGAAGGACCTAAAATTCACTCTTGTAAGAAAAATTCACTCTTATGAATTATTGAAAGGTATCTCCTAAGAGATACCTTGAATGTACCTATTAATGGTAATTTTGACACATATTAGAAACATACTTCCCCTCATCTATCTCTTTTGAAATATTTTTTTTTGGATTCCTTTACCCATCAAATTATATTCACTGTTGCACATAATTTATTTTTGATTTGGTCATACCTTATTAGCTAAAGTTTGAGTTAATGTATATATTACAAAGATTGTATATGTATTTTATATTATAGTTTAGAATTAACATACATTTAATCACTACTTAAACACAAAAAAAATTCATTCACTGATGCAATATGTAACTTGTATTTTATAAAACATCAATATTTAAATCATTTCAATTGCTTTGTAGAATGTCTTCAGGTAAAAAAAGAATTGCCACACTTAAAATGTAGAAGGGGGCCTCACTCAAAGAGAATTTGGATAAAAGGCAGAATAAGGCCTCACTCCAAGAGAATTTGGATAGAGTATAGTATAAAATAGCAAAACTAAAATTAAATCAACATAAACATCTTCCATTTTATGGTGGCAATAAAACTTCCTCTTGTTGATTGGTATTTTAAATTATTTAGTCCACCAAACGTGCATCTAGATATATACTTATTTATCGTTATATCAAGAAAATAATCTTCTCCAATTGGAATAGTCCTAGCCTATAATAAGGATGAACTTGAAGATCCCCTTCAATTCGAACTACAAGTATGGAATAGAGAAGAGGGAATTCTCCATCAAGCTATAAATAATTTCAATAAATTTACACCTATTAAAATGGAGTTGACAAAAATTAAATTTTCTCCTTCTCTTGAAACATTTGGGTTTGATTTTAATGGCTATGACATCCTTCAAATGTGTGGGTTGATAGATACAAATAATTTGATCATTAAAATACAAAACATGTTGAAATAAAAACATGAACAATGGGAAACAACTTCTACTTGCCACCATGCAAACATGTATTAAGATACCCTACAAACATGAGAGAAAATATTGAAGAAAATAAGACAAGCAAGGGCAACATATTTGTATGTAGATTTGAGAGAGGCCATACAGGTACTCACACCATTGGAGAAAATAACATCAAACAAAAGGTTGGAACACTTTTTTTCACACAAACTTCTTATGAGATACACCATGAATTCTCTACATGGTATATTTCCTCTAGAAACTATGCCTTGAACATTTCTATAGGGAATTATGAATTGGGGGACACAAATATCAAAATAAGAAATCTCAATGAAAGAGGGGTGACTGATATAATTCATTCATTTGTAAAACATAATGAGGTCCCAATAAAGTATGTTTTGCTAATTCCTTTTGGTCTAAGTAAACATGACTATTTTATTGAATCAAAGGAAGTCCAATAATATATGATGGAGAAAAAAATAGTAAGGTTCAAAATTGTAGATGGCCAACATAAAATTACAACACAACAAAGAATTATTTCAAAGGAGGAGTATAATTCACAATCAGTAATAAATAAAAGTTGTGTTAGAAGGGCAAGATTTCTGAAAACTTGTACCCCATTCCATATTATGCACAAAATATATAATCAATATAATGAAGCCAATGAAACAATTTATAAGGCTTCATTTTTAGAAAGAGTTTAATATGCACATGCCCTTATCAAACTAAGAGGTTATAAAAATATTGAAATAGGGAAGAAAAAGATGGAAGAAATACATGAACAATATAAACACTTGTTCACATAAATGAACTATTCAACACAACAACTACATGAGAGAAAATGCCTTCTTTTCATGGAACAATCCATTTGGGATTGTTTTGATAAGGCATATTATTTGTTTGAAAGTAGTACTTTACCTAGTTTAGATAAACAAGATTTAAATCTGATTGGTACAATAGTACACATAAATATTCAAGGACTTTTAGATAAACAAAAAGTAAAACTAGTAGATTTATTAGAAAAAGGGTCTATTTCCTTCTTGAAAACCCCTGGGTACAACAACATGGATTATTAGTGAAAAATGGTGAATCTAGAAAGTAACATATTATAAAAAATTGTAGATTATTTCAGAAACCATGATATGATAATGCCACTAGACCAAACAATCACACTTGAAAAGGTAATGGATCATTATAAAAAAATTGTGAAAATGTTTGATGATCTGTGTGCCCTAAATGAAGGTATTTAAAAAAATAAAAAAAGGTTGGGAAGCATTATCTAAAGATTCATTAAGCATATTGAAAATTTATCTACATAATGATAGAGGTTAGCTTCTTGGGATAGAAACAGAAAGATTCAGTTGTCATTATGGGCCCCCTTGTCTTTGTCCATCCATTTTAGAAGGTTTTACTGAAACATTCATTCTTGGTTTGAATTCCAATATGATAATTATTGGTCTTTTAAATCTCACTAATATTTTTAAGGAAGAATATCTTCACCTATTTCTTTAGGCATTGATTTAAACATTTATTATTAGGGCCTTCAATATATTCATCATCCATAAACTAAAACATTATCCTACCATTTAGACTTCTCTCAAGAATTTGTTTGTTGGTGATTTTCATTACACACAAAATACATGTGTCATACTATAGGTCCAATTAGTTATAGATTATATTGGACACATATTATAGGTAACATTTTGTTTCAAGATCTAACTCATTTCTAGCTCAAGATTTCTACCTCCATTTACAACAAAATAGATTAGAGGATGGTTTTGACATCTACAAAGTTGTACCAAAATTTCAAATGAATTTTTCACACTAAATAGGAAGGCCATTCCAAAATGAACTAGATACCATCTTTTGGGAGACACTTATCTCTACTTTCCATGATCCAAGTGCATGTGTTGTGCTAGGGGTATATACAAGAGCTGGATTGGTGTGTGCTTGTACAAAATTGAAAAGAAATATATATTTACTTATATAAACTGAAGAATACATAATTTACCCATTTCTCTCAAGAATTTTTAGCAACCAATATAAATTTAGAGCAACCAATATAATAACAACCACTTTGATCAGTACTAGGTGCATAACATTTTTAATTTATTTTATAATCATTCTTCATTTTCCAAATATAACATCTTAACAGTATTTCAGTGTGTATGTTTTATTTTTCAAACCTAACAACTTAGAAATATTTTGATGTGTATCACCAATGGAATTTCATGTAAGGGATGAACTAATAATAATGGAAAATAATATAAATGAACATGACACATCACAAGTCGAAGAAGGTAACATTATTAAGACCATGCATATTTTTTCAATTATATAATTCTTTATTTATCAACAATTCATAGTAATGATATAATATTTATTCATCTATTTATGTCTTAATTAAAAAAATTCACAACATATCTCTAACACTTTGAGTCTACAACACAACCCATGACACAACTCTATAGGTTGGTGCCTCCACAAAAACAACACAAGGTAAAACTTTACAACAAGACACATTTATAAAATAAAAATATCTAATCAATCGATTATTAATGAGAATTTTTAGTTACTACATTATATAATACCTTACAAGGAATAAAAAACCAAAGCTTCAATGTAAGAGTGCACCCATACAAACTACAAAAAGGCAAAAAAAAGGTGAAAACCCCTTTCAATAAATGTGTAATTATACAATTTCATAAAATTATATAATATATTAATTATCTTTATTTATGTAAACATATTATAATTGAATTTTTATTCATGGATAGGAGATTATAGAAGACAATAAAATATAGACTTGCATCAGCTTGGGATTTGGAAGTGTGGTTCATTTTAGTGTAGATTAAATGTGGTTGTATTTAGCCATTAGAATGTTGTTTACAAGTTTAGTTTACCCATTAAAATATTTTTTACATGTTTAATTTACCCATTTTAAAATAACACAATATGTGCTATACTATGTCTTAAATATAATAAATTTTGATGCAGAGTATTTATGTGTTCTTTATCGATAAAATAATAATAAAGTATCTTGTGATAGAAATAATTATGTTGTTATTGATTCAAATAATTTTTAATTTGATGTGTCTTATTGGAAGTATATTAAGGGGTTTTAACTATTAAGGTGTATTATATTCATTTGAAAATATTGATAGTGAACTATGGCTTAGAAGAGTTACTATAAACCCTATTTTGTTTGTTGTGATGGGCTACTTAAACATATAAATATAGATGTTTGTTGATCATACTTTCGTTATTGTAATAATATTTATGTTGGTTGATCAATGTTAAATTTTTATCAATGTCTGTGAGAAATGAGTTATGGCAAAACTGGACTCATTCAAATTATGATACATTTATGGTCAAGTTTTTAGGATTCAATATGAAATTTTATATTCATGTGTGTTAAAAAACTAGCAACAAAAATGGTACATCCATGTATAATGATTATTATAGTTACAATGTGCTTGAGCATGTAATTATATTTATATGTATCTTTATAATATTTAAAAAATTTAAATATATATATAAATATAAATATATATATATATATATATATATATATATATATATATACACACACACACACACACACAATATGCATTATGTTTTTATGTTACAATAATAAATGCAAATCAAACTCACATCAACAAATAGTCTAGTAACATGTAAAACATTTTATTAGAAATTTTTCATGTTATATCTCTAAGTATAATATAATATTGTTAATAAATATTTCATTTATATTTTAACAAATTGTAGACATTTAAAAGGAGGTGCTAAAACTAACTTCTTAAAAACTATTAATTTTGGGGTTGGATGACTTATTATTTGTTGTGTACAAAAATAAGATATGAAAATGTATGATACGAGAAAAAAAGAAGATTATAAAATTTAAAATATGTCATACTACATTCTATATCATTCCTATGAAATTTTTAGGTAGCACTATAATCTTTTTTCTCATGTTGGCATTTGGTCAATGATAGAGGACAATCATTTGAGGATACTCTTTTAAGCTAGGGGTTACACATATTCAAATTTCATGTTTTTTTTGTGGAAAAATATTCTAACCCATTCAATATAAATATAAATAAATTGGTTTAAGTTATTTTTAAAGGGACCTTTAGAGATGATTTTTCAATATCCAACATGTCGTTCATTGATTGTAATTCTTAGAATTGTGTTACAAATAAAAAATTGAAAATGAGTTATGTTACATCAAGTAGATATATTGGAAATGGAAGTTGGAAATATTAATAGGATTACATAATAAAAATGAAGTCAATCATCACATTATTATGAGGAAGAAAAAAATTCATGCCAACAATTGTGAACCAATGTTTATAAAGATGTAACTTCCCCTGATTCTTTCAAGTTTATTTATCATTATCATTAATTTCATACAAATCAATTCTAAGTTATTTCAAAAATAGTTTAATTAATTTTAAAATAATCAATTCTAATTTATAATTACTTTGGTCTAGTTATTAGTGTAATTTGATTTATAGTTGGAGATTCCTTCAAATTATTGAGTTAGTATATTGACACTTTCTCATTCAAGATATCTTCCAAATGAACAACAAAAAATGGTCAGGATACTTTATTATGTAGATTAAATAGATTGATTAATATGTTTTCATCCATAATTTGGCTAGTCAAATGGTGCCATGTGTCCCAATAACAAAATCTACTTCAAACGATCAAAGATCAGTACGAAGGCCTAGAAAGGTGCCATGATTTCAAAACAGTCTAATCTATTCAACGTGATTTTCTACCAAATGGTTTGAAATACTTCAATTTATTTGGAATATAGAAAACATATTTATGGAAAAAATATTATCCACTCCATTTTAGTGGGTATACATTCAAATGATTTAAAATAGCCCAATTTAATTACAATGATCTATGCTCAAATGTTTTGAAATAGTATAATTTATTTGGAATAAAAAAAATTATTTTTGGTGAAAAGCTTCTTCTAAATCACTCCTTTTTATAGGTATAGGTCTAAATTATTCAAAATATCCCTATTTACTCAAAATAATCCATGTGCAATTGCTTTAAAATAGTCCAATTTATTTTGAGTATAACAAATTTATTTTTGGAGAAAATTCTCTTCACTCCACTTTAATGGGTTAAGTACATTTTATTTAGAATAGCCTAATTTTATCAAAATTATATATTTACAAATAGTTTTAAATACTCCAATTTATGTAGAATACATGAAATTTATTTTTTGGATAAAATTTTCTCCACTCCACTTTACGTGGTATAAGTCCAAATTATTCAAAATAGTCCAATTCATTCAAAATGATCTATGGCCCAAATGGTTTGAAATAGTCCATTTTATTTAGAACATAAGAAAATTATATTGGAGAAATTTTTTTCCACTCCACTTTAGTGGGCATGAGTCCAAATTATTTGAAATAGTCCTTCCAAAGGTAAATGAAAAAAATATTTCATGATTTGACTAAATTATAGCCAGTGTCCTAAGGCCATGTGACCAAATTTTTTGAATATAACATGAACACACAATCGTATATTCAACTAACCACATCAAATGAAAAACATAGAAACCCATGTAGGGAATGAGAGGCTACATATAGGGATCCAAGTGGACTGATTGTATAGCCAATGCATATTATTTAAAGGCTCTATTTTAATTTCACATGTCATCAAAATAAGATGGCATGGGATGATATAATAAGTATCTCAAAAAAGGGATCCAATCAATGGATATGTTGATGTTACAAAGAAACAAAGTGGTGAATTCTAATGATCAACTTAATTCAAAAATAGCAAAGAAGGAATTCCACTTTGGAGAACATAGATTTAAATAAATATATATCTCCAAACTTATAGATGAACCATCCTATCAAGGTTGTGAAGAAAAAAAGTAAACCAGAAGAAACTCCCAAACATGATGGGGTTTGACTCAAAACTAAACCTATATTTATTTTAGGAGATTCTAATATCTATCTTTATGTAGTTCATAGATAACCAAAATTTAATCAATTTATCCATTCCTTTATCACATCATTTTATTGAGGGATATATATTGTAGTATGCTAAGAAATAATACCTAGAATAATAATTAAAAACACTTATCATATCCTATGATCCATTTTTATCCTTGAAATTTTTAAAACATTATTAAAAAAAATTAGTTTGAACACATTTTTTTGTGATAGATGTATTCATGTTTTAAATATAATTTTTTACAATTAAGGGCTATAAATTGTATTATGAATGTCAACAGTTTTACGATTAAAATTTGTTTCCATTAAGTCCTCCCTTAATCAAATAATAGTAGTTCTTAAAGTAGTAGAGGCTTGTTTGCAATCTCATGTCATAAAATAGTGACAATCATGCACCAAGTATTATTCATAAATCAATAGATCAATTATGATAGAGTCATTTGGTAAATAAATTTATGCTAAATTATTGTTACACATTTTATTAAGGCACTATTAATATAAATACAAACATCTATTTTCATAGAAGTTAACTTTATATATAGAGATACAAACATAATAAAAGATCATACAATATTGTAATTTGTAAACCATAATCCAAACTTGTGGGCTATTATTTAAAAAATATTGTGTTAAGGGGATTTTTTATTTCTATTTGTTGTTTATATATGCCATATATTTCAATATATGTTGACTTTTATATTTGCTTCATATATGCTAAAAGTAAGTTTTTTAAAACCCCTATTAAACTATATAGATAATTATTATGTGAACTATGTTATTATGGATAATGGAATTGATGCATTTCATGATCATGAAACATTCTATGATTGTTGATTTTCAGACCGCACTATCTTTTATGGACATTACATTATATGTTGTATGTCATATTGAAAGACTAAAATGTTATATTATAGTTTTATCACACCAATAATAACTTAAAAATATTAGGAAGACATCCACCAAAGTCATGAAACAATCTCAAAAATATCTCATACCAATTCCAATACTATTAGTTATATATTTATTATCATTATCATTTTATTTTTCTAGATTTGTGATGGATTATTCGGAAGGAAACAATTTCCTTCAAGATTTTTTTTTGAGATAGAGGAAATTATATAAAATTTTATGTATTACCAATGATGAATAAATTTTTATTTTGATTATTGTTTGTTTATCATAATTAATTCTTATATGTATTCATTTAGGGGAAATAAATCAGCAGTCAATTAAAATTGCTTGCATGACCTGAGTTTAGAGATTCACACTAACTTGTTAGAGATCCTAGAAAGGGTTTTAGATGGTTCATCCACTAATGGGGGTGGGATTATTTAGATAATAAAATATTATTTATGTAGTACATCACTCTTGTACACTTGGTAATATACATCAAGGATGTAACTTTCAACTATAGGCTCCTTGCTTTTAAAAGGCTCACATTAGCTATCTCTTTGTACCTAAATTTATTGTATCTTAATAAAACCATAATTATTATAATGAAAATTAATTATATACTATGATAAAATATCTAAACCTTGTCATTATCATTCACTAATAATTTTAGACATGTAACTATTTTCTATCTTCTTAGACACTTGCATCATAGACAAACACCTATGTTGATGTAAGTGTTTACTTTTCTTAAAAAGTGTGTAGTGCCTAAAATTCATCCAATTTTATAATGAAATGTATCATAAAGTTCATCCTAAGTTATTTGGTGTGAGATATTTTCAAAAGTGATATATATATATATATATATATATATATATATATATATATATATATATATATATATATATATATATATATATATATATATATATAAACACACATGATCAACCCTCATTTATTCCTCACTTATAAAATATTGAAACTCACAAGGAAATATAGCAAGAAACACTCAATCAAGAATTAAAGTGAGAAAACCTTCCCTATTCATCCTTATTTTCATACTATTCATAAGATTAGTATTCCGTAGGTCTGAATCTTTCTAAGATTATTTCATGAGCCATATTTTTTAAGTTACAACTTATGCCATTGCATGCATTTACTTATCACACATCACATCCTTGTGCATATAAATTCAACATGTACAAGAAAAATAAATAATTTTGACATCATATTCAAGGTATTGGATATGTAAGAAGCACCCATAAAAAATGGTTACTTGTAGAATCTTGACACTTTGAGCCCACTAATCCATTTTTCCACAGTCACTCCAAGGGTAAAAAATCTAGGCTATGATCAGTTGACAAAGAGAGATAGATTTCACACATGATATGAATATATGATAAGAAAGATGACAAAAAACGTAGAAGGCTCTAGTTGGTCACATATAGATACAATCAATATTTTGTATAGAACGCTTGGGATAGAGTTAAAAACCTACATCAACACATCTTTCTAAATATGATGCAAGCATATAAATCCACATAAAGAATATTTCTAGAATCTAATGATTGTTCCAAGATAGCCTTATAATCTAATTCCAACCAATTCTATATCAGACCTACATGATCATATTAAACTAGATAAGTATGATTGTTCCCTATTTATTCCAATATCTATCAATAGTTTTAATTTACTATTTTTAGAAAATCTCAGTTATATAAATTCAAAATATTATTTATCTGAGATTTCTATTTAATTGGCATGCTCATTACGTTATTTCACCATTTTTGTGTAAATTATAATATAATACCCCTTAAATCTACATATTGGCATAAATATCTAAATTTAACGTTAAAAATTTATTGAACCCAAATTTTGGTCTCCAAATCCTAGGTTGACCTAGGGTTTTCTATTCTCATTTTATGATTATTATAAATTATCTTTCCAAATTCTAAATTTTTTATTTATAGGGAATGGAAAATATTAATAATATTTTTAATTAAAAATTTAAGATAAATAAACATTAATCACTCATCTCAATAATAAAAAGGACTTAATGGATGCAATTTTGTATGTTACAAGCAAAAAAAATTAGTAAATGTACTAAGGTTAAGGCATCCTCCCTTAGTGATAATGAATCCTTAAATGGTAATATAATTTATTCCATATCAATCATTCTCTCCTTGAGAATATAATAACTTCATACTTTTATTTATGCATAAGTTATTTTTAAACCATTTTTCACCAAATTAAATCCAACTATTGATGCATCCTCCATGGGAAACATTAAAACATCAGGCTAATTACCAGTTTTAATGCCTATATCAACTCAAACAATGGGTATAACTCATTTGGTGACTCTTAAAACTTCAAATATTAGTGATAAAAATGTGCAATATCTTGTCAAAACTATAATTTTTTAAAAATCTAAGGTTATAAATATTGAGCAAAATTCTATGGAGTCACCTTATGTTATTGATTCATAAAAGGTATTGTATAACCTTCTTGCACATGAAATATATATGCATCCTTTCACAATTGGTTTTTTAATACTAAGTTCACATTTTATTATGGCAAGGGTGATCTTGAATAATATCTTTGATCTTTCTATGTTGCATGCCTTAATTATGCCTCTAATGGTAAAATTTTAACTAAACTATTTTTAAGGAGCCTCAAGGATTATGTTCTAATATGAATTTATGATTTATCAATCCAATATGTAAAAAAATTCAAATCTCTTCCAAAAAATTTTTTGTCACACTTCTTTATCAACACAATTGAAAATATATCCTATGCCCAAATTGAAAAATATCAAACAAGGAACCAATGAACCTATCAATGAATATGTCTTGAGATAAAAGATAATGTTTGCCAAAATGACAAACCAAATAGAAGATAAAGAAATTCAAGACATCTTCAAGAAAATTTTCATTTCCCCACTACATGATTCCATTGTTTTTTAAAATATAAAATATTTTTATGACTTATAACATATATTTAGATATTTTGAAATGAAACTTATTTCATTAAACAAGATTAAGTATCTATCCAACACACCAACTACATCTAGTACCAAGTTTCATATCAAACCAAGTTACAAGGTGAAACCTACAATACCTAAAAATCAAAACTAAAACTATTAAAGTAGTATCACAATAACCTATTTATCTCATCTTATCCAATGCACCAAGGAGATAATTTATATAATTACTTGAGCCTCCAACTTATATACTTAAGAATATTGGAGATTATCATCTCATATCTCTCCCTCATACTATAGAGGTTGATAAAAGTAGACATTTACCTATTAGTTATTATTCCAATGATTATTGTGACTACTACTAGGGCTCTAGGCTATCTACAATCCAGTGTTATACCTTGAAACATAATATCCAAGACCTTATTGATAAGAAACAAGTTACATTTGATGATCCCTCAAAATAGTCAAGGTTACAACTTGGTGACAATTAGAACAAAAAGATGTTTAATGATCCATTAAAAAGTCATTATCCAAAAAATACGAAACTGAAAGTGACATAAAATGCACATCCCCTTAATAACATTATTGCCACACATTATATGGGATAATTGGTTCTTATACATTTCATATACCTCTTATGGTTTAGATATCCTCTATTACTTTTGATGATAGTGAGATTGTGGATGATGGCTCAAATATTTATTCATTAGTCGTTGTAGCATACCATGATCCCCAATTTATTATTAATGTTATGATTTATAATAGTACTACAAAAAATATTTTTACCATGACATTACTTACACATTTGGGATATACACATGATTATTACACCATTTGACCAAAATGGTCTGAGCATTTAATAGGATCTCACAACATGTTCTTGGAGATATTGACTTACCTTTATAATTGTCACAACAAATATAATTTAGGATATTTGATATATTATTGTAATCATATTTGATAAATAAAATCCATGAAGTACCTTCCATAGTGCATGAGTGTATTAAATACATTTGTACCAATATATTAGTCAAAATTCATAGAATTCCATATAAACATCACTTGAAAAAATATAATTTATTCCAAGATTATTAATAATCAAACCTTATGAGGTTAATTATACACAAAAGGGTAAATAATAGTCAATCCCATTTCCTATGGGTCCCATAATTGAGAGATAATTACATCCATCATACATAGTGGATTCCATGGAATCCTCATATACTACTACACAACATACTCAATTATCCATAACAACTAAACTTGTTCATATTATTGTTAATTAAAATACAAAACAAAATATAAACCAATCGATTACACAAAACCATAATTATTATATTACCTCTTTTACACCATATATTCATGTGACACATACACAAAGCATTATAGATCATACAATGCTAGATATTACACCTCTACATGCTCTTTGCCAATATCACCAGTTTCCTTAGTAGTATCACTATTTTCTTATTCTATATCCAATGTTCAAAGCACTTGTAGATGAGTGTAACTTAGATTTAATGATTGGATAGACTTTTATTTAATAAAAAATTCAAATAAAATTAATCAAATATTTCAAAAATACCTAAAAGAAATAAAAAAATTAACAAACATGAAAAAATTTCATCATGTTCCTAGTTTTAATATTTATTAAAAATATGTTATTTGATTCATGTTATTATATATAATATAATTCTTTTAATATATACAAATATGTTCCATGCTTCATTTTATTGTGATAAAATAATACACAACTATATGATATTTGAAAATAGAGATGTTAGGATTTACCTCCATTCATGTCCTAAGTATGTTTGGGGCATGTACTTTTTTTTTATCATAAGACACCTAAGCTAAATAATTAAATGATCAATTTCCTTATCAGGTTTGATCTTATATATAATTACACATTCTTATATCCATGATTAAAACTTTCAAAATGTACTTGATATGTTATGTACTTCACATTTTGAAAATACATGTGTTTAAGAATTACGATGCTAGATTCATGTTGGTTACTTATATTTATCCCAATTTTCCATTTTACAACTTCCTTAAGTGTGTTACTTGATTTATATTATCTTGGATTGTATTGCTTATTTGATCATTTGAATATTGTCCATTGATTGTGACCCTAATGCTATGCTCACCTATTTTGACATTTGAATATGTCATTTTTTTGTATGTGGACATTTGAATATGTCATTATATTATTTATATACATATCACTAAGTTATGTCCCTTCAATTATGTGGTATTTGAACATGCCACTTTTATGAGATCTCTTATGACCGTTTCCTTTTGCATCACTTTTGAGTGCTCTTATATGTGTGCTTGATTTATTATTGACCTTCTAATGTTACTCTATAGACATTTAATAACCTATATCATGATTCTTAGGAATTCATGTGTTCACATAATGTGTACCTCTTTGATATATTTACTAAGACATGTAACCCCAATATGTTACATGATCCATACATAACTTATAAATTTATCTTAACCTTTTGAGGTAAGGAAACTACTAGATTATATTTACCCTCAATTCAGAAAGAGGATGGAATATATGTGGGGGAATGCCATATAGGCATGAATTCCAAACTTTTATAGTTTTTTATTACACTGGGGACATGTCAAAAAGGTATGGTCTCCATAATTATTTAGTACTTATCCTTTCCATATTATAGTGGGGGCACATTATAGAAATATGTTATCCACATTTTATGCTAGTAATTAGATTCTCCAAAGCTAATGTGAGCATGTCATACATACATGTCCTCCACACTCTAATATATTTAATATTCACTAGATTTCATACTTATATGATTAAGATACACATTTTTGGTAGAATGTTATACATTGGTACCATTATTATACCCAGATTTTAGCTTGAGACATAAATGAGGTGCATATACCATACAAATGGAACCTAAAATTAAAAAATCAAATAATTTATAAATTTAAAATACTGATATGGATTATTATTATGCTGAAGTTAGAATTTAATGACTATTATTGAGACAATCTATTATATTAGAGTTGGTTCACCTTTGGAAGGTTGAGTTGATTACATCAATCAATCTTACTAATATAAGTCAAACTTGATTAAATAATATACATTTACAATATTTATAGGTTGTATTTGGTTAAATCATCCACCCTCACTATATATATATATTGTGAGTTGATTAAATTTGTCAAACTCACCATATCATGCACAGATTTGGGTAGAATAATTTGTTAGGAATTAAGTCTTACATTTGTAGTTACATTTAGTATCTACTAAGAGGTAAATAGCTATTTTATTATTCTCAAAATATTGGAGTTATATTCCTAAAAAATAAAGGGGATGATTAATTTAAATTATTAAATAAATATGCAAGTATTAACTTACTAATTTGTGTAAATAGATTGTATTTTTGCCTTTTCTAAATATAGTAGGAAGTGAGAGAGATTATAATTTGGCTTATTCTAGTTGATCTAGACTAAGACAAGGTCTGATACAAGAGGAGAAAGACTAAGAAATAGTTATAGACATGCCTTTGGACTTCATTTATTGATTGTATATGAGCACCAAAAATATGACACCCTACTATCTGATGTTGTAGTCCTATTCTGGCATTGTTTTCCTAAGGTTAAAAGCTTTTTGGGTTTTATTTATAATGTATGTGTTACCCTATCACTAAAATTTTAGGTTCTAAGACCTTTCATTTTTCACTATGTACCTATTTTAATATTTAAAACCCTTAAAATCTCCTAGTGTTTGAACTTGAATGCAAACTTGGGAAAGAGAGAGAAGGGGTTAGTGTGTAAAGGATATGTTAGATGCACTTTACACCCCATGTGTGGTCATGATACCTACATACCAATACTCTAAATAGGGATCAAGCTAATGTATTTCTCCCATTAAAGTTCTTGGTGCAAATTGTGTATGGTAAATGAAACTAGAATGCAAAATTAGATGTGATTTAGTTGTCTAGAGATTAGTGCATTGACTTGAGTAGGATTTAAATACTTTTGGAAGGTTGTGTGCAAATAATGAGGAAGAGTGCTCGAGTGTACTTTTTTGTATTCTAGTGTCTCTCTTATAAATGAGTATCAACCCTTTTAAATGGATTTTGAATGGACTTTTATAGGGAAACTAATGATCATGGGTTAAATGAATTCATGTGAGGATGACAAGGAAAAGATAAGGAATCAAAAGAATATGACTATTAGAGACCAAAATGAACTAGGAAAATAATGACAAAATATAACACACTGTGTTCCAATGCTCCTATCTTATTTAAACATTATTATCCTAAGGGGATGAGAACTAAGGTGGATGGATTTAGGCTTAGAATGGCTACCTAGGTCTAAGAAATCTAAGTCCAAAAAGCTTTGGATGACTAGGAATCAATGAAAGAAGTAGCCTAGAAGGGTTGTTTGAGTCAAAATGAGGACCTATGGATTAAGTGTCTTAGTCATACTAAAGTTATACAATTTTTCATTTTACATGACTATATTCCACCCACTTTATTCTAGTGATGTAACAAAGAGAAATACTAGGATAAAGGAAAATAAGAAGCATACTTGAAATTACCTATAAGGGTGAATCTCATGAGGTTATGTGATGAGGGATGTGCATAGAGATAGCACACTATGAATCTATAATGAAAACATAAATTAGATCAGTTATTACTAGATATACTATATCTAAAATAAGAATCTACAAGAGCTAAGTAAGAGGAAGAGAAAGGAACAAATACACCTCACCAAGTATGTGAACCAATATAAAACCTGTTGTGATGCTTGAATGTACTAGATGATGCTGAGTGTTTTTTGAATCAAGACTAATATCATGAATAGAGTTGAGTGCTCAATTCCCTAAAAAGTGGCTCAAGAATGTAAATGTTAGCCCTTTGGCTCCACTATCATTAACTATGTGAAGTTAAAGAGTCATGTACATGATAATCAATGTTTGGAATGTGTGTCTAATCCCTTTGAATATGTGGTTCAATAATACAAAGGTTAGATATAACTTTATCTCAATTATTTCTTCATAAAGTGAATCTATGAAGTAATATTAGTACATAATAAATATCATATGAGATGACCCATAGAGTGCATGGATGTGTTCAAAATATTACAATGTGGCATGGATAGCATAAATGTGTATTGGAAACTAGGCCACTCTTGGCCATTTCAAAAGATGGAGGTTGGGCTTGTATGAAATCCTCTCCAAAATTGATTCAGAATTCTTATGTGAAAGCGAACTCAAGAACTTAGGTAATTGGAAAGCTAAATTTATATGAAATTTTAACTCAAATGTGATGCTAACCACCTATAGATGGAATGAGGCATGTAACTACTCAGAATGCTTGGGTATAAACAGAACTTAGGAAGAAAAGAAGATCAATGTGACATGCACATTGCCCCCAATCACTGATGTATGGAATATGGATTCTAATATGGAAGTTACGCCAACTACCTAATCTGAACTAAAAGTGAGAACCATTATCCCATGTATGATAATCCATTATATCTAAATTTTTTTACTAAAACTATTGAATCTGATTGATCTGGAAGTGTAAAAACTTTCCATGAACTAGAATTTTTACCTATTTATAAAAACCTTGAGTGTTTTTCTACCTAGATAGGATCACCAAAATATGGACACCCATATGTTTCATTCTATCATCCATTTCTATCACTATTTTCTAGTGTGAAAAGTAATTGTTGATCTAAACCTATCACTATTTTCTACTCTGGTTTGATTAGTTTAACCTCTAGATTTGCTAATGAGTATTTTTAAAGTTTTTATTTTGACTATTAGGAGGTTTGATCTCTGTGAAAAAACCCTAATTGATTCCCCCTCTTTTGAGGGTATGAATAATGAACCTACTATGACTACCCTTAGAAGAAAAGGAGTCCTACAAGTGTGCCAAGTTGTATCGATGCAAGATATAACATTGAATATTTGACAAGATATTTCAAGATATAGAAATATTTGAATTCATATATTGTAAAAGGGTATGCCTAGATAGATATACCAATGTAAGATTATGTGCATGATATTGAACTATATTGGTAATGTTAGATATTAGTTATTAGTTATTAGTTTGTTAATAAGCATGGAGGGATGGAGCATAATGTCCATCATGGCATCTAAGAAGCAAGATAAATACATGATTGGAATCATGGAATTGTACATAGTGAGGAGAAAAAAGGCATATGAAGCAAGAAGTAAGAAGCATACAAGGGTGACCAAGGGGCCATACAAATAAGGGACATGGACACATGTCACTCAAATTGGAAGAAAAGCATAAAAGTCATGTTCAAATGCCACATACACATACAAGTGGAAGGAGAAAAGTTGGCTTAAGGGTCATAATCACATGAACAAGTAAAAAAAATGACATTGGTAGATTCCCTAAGGCACACACATGAATACAAGTAAAGGACATTAGAAAATGTCCTAATGAATAAGTAGGAGATAAGCTAGAATTGGAAATGCAATCACAAAATCTATGTTAAGCAAGAAATGAAAGCAATAGTAAGAACTAGAAGATATAAACCAATCTAACTAATCAAAGAAAATGTGAAAGTATTCAAAACATGTGTATTACAAGACTAGGTGTGTGCTAAGAAATACACAAGTGTTAGGTACTAGTGAAATGTTGATGTAATAATCTATGTAATCTAATAAGGAATGTGCATCAGTATGATAAATCAGAGTGTGTAGTGTAGGAATGACATAACTTGGATGGTGTAATCATGTATAAGATGCTTCTAGTGGGTATGTATATTGATGCATATCTGAAATGTAGATGTATAAATCCCCCCTTGATTGCTAGAGTGAAGTAATCAAAGAGCTGGATGTCACTCCACAAAATCAAAAGAGATAAAGTGAATCATGGTAGTGTAGATAAATCAACATACAATAACATGAAACAACAAATGTAATTCCTATAATGATAGTAGTAATATAAACATGGATGATTCATACAATCAAAAATGTTTTTGGTGTTTTTACAATGTTTTTATATTTTAAATTTTTGAATTTTTATATTGTTTTTGTATTTTTGAAAATATTTGAACTATGTAAAATCAAGAAAGAGAGTTTATGTATAATCAATTTTTAAAATAAATGATACTAACCAATGAGTCTCAGATGAGACCCGCTATCATGGTGTCATGTATTAAATAATAGGATTATGTGTGATCATGAGGCATGATGTAGTGTCTGAGATTTTGTAGCTAAAATCTATGTACATTGTAAAATCTATAAAATCTATTAGGTGGAAACTAAATGTGAGGTCCCATGTGACTTTCAGAAGTGGATTCAACTATAGGGATCTTAGGGACTCATCTAAAATTAGGAGAAAAAACTTTATGAATAGGTTCTCTCTATGTAGTTATATAAGATCAAAATATAAATAATCAAGGTGTGCACACTATAGTTGGAAGCGATTTTTAAAATTAAAACTACAGGGGTGTATGAACCCTCTATATTTTCAATGTATACCACAACTATATCTAACTTTTAACTAGACACTAAACTAAAATAGGAGTGGAAACTAAAATAGGTGGAAGAACTAGAACTAGTAACTATAAACTAGTAGATGGCTCTGAAGTGGGGAGTGGTGACTCATAAGGAACTCCACCAACTATAATAACATAATTAACATGAATTAATTTCATTCATCTATTTTTTAATAAAAGTTATTACCCTAAGTTTTTGAATCCATGGTCGACCAAGTAATATATCAAAAACTCTTGCACTAGGAACTATAGTGAATGCTATGGTCACATATATAGGACCATCTTGTAATGGAAGTGTTATCTTTCTCAATGAACTTTGTATATGCCTACTAAAACCACTAATAATTATGTCTATTAGAGTCATATCCCACTATGAAAAACCCAATTTTTTTAGAAGTGTGAAATTGTACATGTTAAGACTAGAACTATTGTCGATGAGTACACTACAAATAGGCTGATTGTGAATATGTGATCTAATAAATAGTGCATTATAACCTATATTATCCTCCAAAATCTTATGATATGAAAAATATATCAAAGGCCTTGATATAAATCTAAAAATATACACCCTTATCATACCACTCAAATGATGTGACTCAACTAAAGGTGACTGGTATATATGGTGAACATCTAATGTGTCCCCTTGCTCATGTTTAGAATGCTATGGAAATGGATCTAAAAAAATTCAAACGTTTATCATGTGTTGTTTTTTCCTTTGTAGGATCAATTGATTTACCCAAATCAAGTATAATATCATCAATTAAATCATTTATCTTATGTCACAAACTGATGCATCTACTAGTTATATGACCTCGTACAGTATGAAAATCAAAAAATACATCTTGATCATATCCCCATGGAAGAGGCTTTACTGGATATGCTTCTTAGATAGGAAGGAGAGTGATGATTTTACATTTCAATAACTATTTTAAAATCTTGGCTAGAGAAACTGGTAGATTGGTAAATACACGAAGAGGAGGTGTTGATAGAACTACATGTTGAGGAGGCTCTGAAGCCACATTAACTGTTGGTTAATTTTGATTATTATTATCATTGATTTTGACCTTTTATGAGACTTTGTTGTTACTCTTATTATTTAGGTTTGGGATACTTGAATACTTAAGCTTTCCATTTGAGATTATCTTGACTTCTCTTCCTTTGAGTGTATTATACATTTTAGTGAAGGAAGAGAATCTTTTAAACATAATAGATTTAAGTAGTGCTAGTAGAAAGATCTATTTGAAGATATCTTATAGCTCTTGATCAGCCATGGGGCTAGTTAACTTATCTAGAATAGTCTTGTATCTAAGAACATAATCTGTGAGAGGCTCATTTACCTTTGTTTCTATTGTGCAATTTATACATATGAAACCTTATCACTGATGTTGATGCTAAAATGTACTAGGAACATGCCTGCTAAAGGATTGAATGTCATGATTGACAAATTTTATAGACTATAAAACCATTGTAAGGCATAATAATTTAGGATTCATGAAAAAAAATTGGTAAGTAACTAATCATTGGGTAAATAATCTAAACATGTTACATGAAAAACTCTCAAATGTGTCTCTAGATCACCCTTCCCATCATAAAGAGTAAGCTTGGGTTGAAAAAATTCTTATGGCAAGGGTGTAGAAGTAATGTGACGTGCCAATGGTGTATAAAAAAGATTAAAAGAATATAAATCCTCCATAGGTCTAGTGGTATAATGCTCATGATGTTGCACCTTGAATTGAAGAGATTGGATCTCTTACACAAGGGCTGTAACATTAGGATATAGGGATATACTAGCTATAACTAGTGGCATAGAAGAAGGATGGGTTGCTATAGGGGTTGTTGATACATAGTTATCCTCGTAGTATCATTCTCAATTGGTTTCTCTATGGGGATGGAAGACTCAACTTTCTTATCCTTTTTTAATTCCATGATAGATTTTAAAATTAGTGTATGATCTTCAGGCTATTTGTTAAGTATTTCTCTAAAATTTTGTAAAACCAAATCTTTGTTAAGTACAACTTCATTATTAATAATGGGTGGAAGAGGAATAGTAGTCTTATGTGGTGGAGCATGATTATTGGTGTGTACATAATCATTATTATTTTCATATTTCTCTTTGTTAAAATTATCCTAATTGAACTTGGTGTAATATGGATGTGTAGAATCTATGACTGGAACTTGAGTTGGTTGTTTATCCATGGTATATGGTCAAGTTGTAGGAATCTAGGTGAAGTCAGGAGGATTGCCACTAATTCTTGTACTTTTTATTGAAGGAAAATATGCAAGAAACTTAGGTGGTATAAAGAAAAAAACTTTGATAATAATATAAAATATTAAGTTGATATAATCTAAAAAAGGAACTTGAATATGCATAGAAAGGATATGGAGCTCCCAAGCAAGTAAGGTGATACCTCAAAAGCAAGTAGGTGCTAGTATATGCAACTAGGTATTTTTTTAAAAATATTATTTTCAAAATACTATGAACTTTTGAATTTGAACATGATTTTTTAAATTAGATTTTCAACTAAAAATGCAGAATTTAAAAAAAAAAACATGGAAAAATAACTGGGAACTAGTTGATGTAACTAGGGTTTTGAATAATTTTTTTCAAAGTTAGTGTAATAATTTGAAACATTTAGATAAAATTTGTATAATTTTTCTTGAAAAATTTATTAAAAATTAGAAAATATTTCTAAAATTAGCAATATATTTTTCCTAGTGGTTCGAAAGTGTTTGTATGCAAATGAACCTAGTATGTGCAAACTAACATTTGCGTGAATTTATTGAAAATGTTTTAATAAATTTGTATTTTTTATTTTTAAATTTAATAAAAATAATTAAAATATTTTAAAAAATGGGAAATAATTAGCCCTGGGATTTGTAGGGTTTTTTTGCAAAAATTTGAAGTAAGTCAGGTTCACCAAATATTTTATTATTTTTTAAATATTTGAGTTATATTCCTAAATAATAAAGGGGTTGAGTAATGTAAATCAATAAATAAAAATGTAAGAATTAACCTAATAATTTGTGTAAATAGATTATATTTTTTCCTTTTATAAATATAGTAGAAAGTGAGAGAGATTAGAACTTAGCTTATTCTGAATGATCTAAACTGAGACAAGGTCTAATATTAGAGGAGTATAACTGAGAAATAATAAAAAATAGGCTTATAGAATTCATTTATTGATTCGATAGGAGAAATAAAAAAGTAAACCGTATTATTTTATGTTATAATCCTATTTTGGCACTATTGTCCTGAGGCTAAAAGCTTTCTAGGCTATGTTCAGAATGCCTATGTTACCTTGTCACTTAGATTTTAGGGTTTGGGACCTTATGGAGCTCAATATGTACTTATTTTTATCTTTAAAACCCTTAAGAGCTCTTGGTTCTTTAAATTTAATTAAAACTTGGGAAAGAGATCAGGGGTTAGTGTGTAAAGGATACGTTGGATGTACTTCACACCCCATGTGTGGGCACAATGCCTATATACGAATGCACCGAAGAGGGATCAAGCTAATGTAGTTCTCCTTAAAGTGCTTGGTGCAATTTTTGTATGATCAATGCAAATATAATGTGAAATTGGATGTGATTCAACTGGTTAGGGACTAATGCAATGACTTGACTAGGCTTGAAATAATGTTAGAAGGCTATGCGCAAAGAATGATGAAGAGTGCTTGAGTTTACTTGCTTGTATTCTTGCATCTCTCTTGTAAATGAGTGCCAACCCTTATAAATGGACTTGAAATGTATTTTATAGGGAAACTAAATATCATGGGTTAAATGAATTTAAATGAGGCTAATAGGGAAAAATATAAAGAATAAGAAGAATATGATCGTTGGAGGCCAAAGTGAACTTGGGAAACAACACAAAAAATAGGACACTCTAGGTTCTAGTGCTCCTATCCTATTTGGGTGATATTTTCCTAAGGGGATGAGACTTGGAGGGGATGGATCTAGGCTTGAAATGGTTACTTGGGTCTAAAAAATCTAAGTCCAAAAAGTTTTGGATGATTGGGAATCAGTGAAAGAAGTAGCCTAGAAGGGTTGTATGAGCCAATAGGAGGACCTATCGATTAGGTGTCTTAACCATACTAAAATTTTAAAATTTTGAATTTTACATGACTAAAATAACATATTTGATTATTTATCTTAGCCATACTAATGTTTTAAAATTATATTAGGTTAGTCTTAATATTGATCAAACAATATTACAAACTTAGTTTATTTGTTAGTGTATGTTATTCATATGGATTTGGGTGAGAGTTTGATGGAGAGATAATCTCCATAATTATAGGAATGATATTCTTATAAATTTGTAATGTCCAAAATGAATAATATATAAAGATGATAATTCTTGTTTTTTAAAATATTTATCTAAGTATTTAACTCTATTTTGTACATAGACTTGAACCAGAATCAATATCGGGTATCATAGCCTTACTAGTTTTGTGCATGTTATGGATGGATAGGATGGTAATAGGGGCAATACCATATTTTGTAATCTATGTTTTATTTTGTGTGTGGTTTTATAAGTTACTATGATTAAAAGGCATCAATGTTTTTGTTTTTGTTTTGAGCACTAAAAATTTGAGCACTATTAAAGCCATAACTACCAAAATCTAGGCAACAAAAGTTTGTTAGCAATTCTCATGTTGTGATCCTTTCAGAAAAATCTTACACCTAGTATTGGCTCTATTATCTCTAGATATAATATATAGATCTGTACCTATCTATTCTAAATTAGTCAATTAAGATTGCCATTTCTAATAGATCTACTATTCTAATTGGTCAATTTTCAAACATGCTTTATGCAGCACTAAGATATATAAATCCATGTGACATGCTTTGTCTATCAAATATGTCATGAGATATTCTAATATTTAATTATTCCTAACAATGTATGAGTCATGGCTTAGTATTTGTATTGTTCAAATGCTTTGCATTATATGTAGTGTTGAACATGTTTTGATCTACTTAGATTGGTCTATTTAGACCCCTACACTCCACAATTTTTTTGGCAAGTTAGAACCACTCATTCTCAATTAAGTTTATCTCCCATAGCTCAACACAAATTTATATCCAACCATTCTGATTGCAATGTGCATATCTTGATGCCAAGGATTTATTCACCTTGCATTTATTTCTCTACTAACCATGTAGTTTAATTAAATCACTTTGTCAAGTTTTATTCTATGGGATTTTTTAATTATGCAGATCTAAGCTAAATATCTATCCATATCTATGTGCTTCCTGTATATGCATTAAAATCTCTACAGGTGGAATTAAATGCATGTACATTTTAAATTTGTGTTAGGATTATCTTTGATCACCATTTTTTACTACTATTGTAGACTGTTATCATCCACCTACAAATTTCAAACATACTCTTGAGACATTCACTCTATTATTGACATTAGTATTGGACTATGTTTATTTGTATTTGAAATCATTTAACTAGTAGATTCCATTTTGTAGTTGTAGTATATTTGAAATTGGAGAAGCATGGGTCTAGAAAATTTTGAGGAGAAAATAAAAATCAATTATTACAGGCAACTCAAATAAGTGATTTGTAAATCATTATTTTCTATAGGCCTTGGCATTCCACATCATAACTCATCCTTATTGCTATGTGTTCTTACCATATTTAAGCTATATGCCATCATTCCTCATGCAAAGTTTCATATAAATTTCTATCCAAATTTGAACTAGTTATTAATGCTAATTTGTTTAATGTTAAGCTTATAAGTTATTATATTAAGATTTTTATACTTAATTTCTAAAGTTGTAATTGTCATAAGTCAAAAAGAGTTGAGTTTTTATTCCTAATTTTGGTTATTATTTTATAAATAGCTTATAGTATTTAATATAAAAAACATAGGTTGCACTATATTAGTTTGTCCCAAATCTTAACAAGTGAGTAATTTAGTTTTTATAATGAGTTTTTATAACATTAGGTGAGTCTTTTAGTGTTTTAGTCATTTTTTACATTAGTCATTATAAAATTTATGTAATTTATAATTAAAATTCATTTTGCGTAAAAATATATTGAGTCATTATTTTTTTGGTCATATATGTCAAAAATTTAGAAGTGTCAGTTTAAATATAATCATTTTGTTAATATTGGAAAGTATGCACTATCACTTGTATGCAAGCTCTTAACATCAAGTGTGTTAGTATTGTGGGGGGGGGGACTCCATTTCAATCAAAGTGACATGTAATTGATCTTCATGACTTTGATTGAGTGAAGCAGTAAACCTACTAGAAGAAGGAGGAAATAGAGGCTGGAGGTTTCAGAGCCTCTCACTAGTCACCAATAATGGGGACCAAGAAGATTTGGTGATATTTGGTGTGGTGTGCTTTTATAGTTTTCATTGTGTGTTTTAAATATAAGAATAAAATAATATTCATGTTTAAGATTTGTAATTTATGTACAAACTCTAAATGTAATTCCTTGATGTGATAACACTGTGAAAGGATATAAATCACTAATGTATGTCAGTTCATGGATCTTGAAAATGTTTTTGATAGATCCAAAAAACCACATGAAGTGAATAGTGGATAGAAAAAGGTTCCTCCTCATGTAAATTTTTGTGGTAAACCTCTAAAACCATTGGAGTAGTAACCCTCTCTTTAGATCAAGGTCATGCACCAAATAAGGTTTGGTATAAGGGGTGAGCATACTGTAGCTGAGAGTGTGAATGTTTTTTACATAATTAAAAACTAAGGGGGGTAGTGTTGGGGACTAACTTTTACATTAGTAGTTACATTTAATATTTACCAAGAGTTAAATATCATATTGGTTATTTGTTAATTATATTTGGGTAGTCGTAATATTGTTACAACAATATTACGAACTTAGTTTGTTTGTTGGTGTATGCTATTCACAAAGATTTGGGTGAGAGTTTGATGGAGATATAATATCCATAATTAAAGGAATGATATTCTTATCAAGTTTTAATGTATAAAATGAATAATATATTTAGAACCTAATTCTTATGTGTTGAAATATGTATCTATGTATTCTACACTTTTTTCTACACAAACCTGAACTAGAATAAATATAATTGAGATGAAACAAACTCAATGAACATGTTTTAATTCACCTTTACACCAAGGTTGGGGGAATGTGTCCTAAAATATATATAGATATATATTTGTACTTTTAGGTTCATAATTTTCTTAATTTCAACTTCAATTCTTCATAGTGAGGCATCCTTGCAAATCAGATTACTAAAAGACAATATAGTTTCATTGACACACAGGTGTATTCCTAACCTTGATCTTTATACTTTCAATCATTTCAAGTTATTTCAATTTAAGATTTCATAATCTAATTATATATTATAACATGTTCTTGGTTACATTATAGTCACCAACAAAGTACTCAATCTAGGCTCACATAAACACATGGTTTGTTATACACACATAGGTATGCATTTACTTCCTTTCAACTAGATGTTTCATTACTTGATTATGGTGGGGGATGCAGATATTAAAATATGATTCATGTAGTAATAATTAAATCTCAAAAATTCATTACACAACCTTCCAAGCACTCCTTTTCATTCTTCCTCTCATTCACCAACTAAACCTAATTGGAGCTTGTCTAGTTGGATTGTGTATAAGAGTGTTTTGATAATTTTGAGAGATATGAGATTTATTTAGTGTTTAATATCACCAATTAAACATTTATATACCTCAAAAAAATTTCATTGAGGTTCCCAAATATTTTTATAAGGTTTATCACCCTCTTTGGCTTTATTTGCACTTGAAAAATATTCATCATGGTTGTATCTTTTAGTTATAGACGTGACATTTACTAAAAGACTCATGTTCACTATTTATTTGTTCCTAAATTACTTATTTATTAGTCTAACCATTATTATTATCATTACTAGGCCTTATATAATGTAATAAAATATATGAACCTGATAATTATCCTTCACTTCTAGTTTTAGACATATACCTATTTTCTTATTTCCTAGACACTTGTATCCTAGATAGACACTTATGTCAATGGATGTGTCCACTTTTACATTAAAGTTTTTAGTGCCCAAAAATCATCCAATTTTAAAATTAGACATTTCTTATAATTTGGACAAAGTGTTTTAGTGTGATATATTTTTAGAAGGGATTGGTAAATATAATATCAACCCTCATTCATTTCTCACCTAGTAAATATAAGGAAATCACATTGAAATATTCCAATAAGTACTTGATCAAGAATTAAAGTGATTGAAATTTCCCTATTCCTCCATATTTATATATCTATCATGTCCCCTTTTTCGTGGACATTGACAGACTTGATGATTAGCCTATTATGTGACCTTTGGGTAGATTGAACATTAATGATTATGCATTGATTATTGATATTTGATATTGAAGAATTCTTCTATGAAGACTGAGCCAAGGGTTCCAAGATTCCATCTACATTGGAGAACGTCAACTCTTTAGTGTGTGCGATTTAGAGGCTATGAAATATCAACTGATCTATTGCCAAATTGAGAGATAGCTTCATACAAAAGTTATCACAGAGGGTTACAGATTTGAGAGATAACTTCACATAGAAGTTATCACCATATTTCAAGTATTTCTTTATTTTGTTTTTTAATCAATAAATTATATAGTTAGATATCTTCTATATTAGAGCCACATATCTTCAGATCAGGGGTTGAAAATAGATAGGTTATGCTTAATTGGTGGCCGTACAAAGTCTGTACAGGCCCGTACAGATCCACGTAGATACTAACCTCAATAAACAGAGATCCCCAGTGACCGACATCGGCCGACTGAAGACTGGCATCGACAAAGAAGGACTGATAGAGACCAACATCGGTAGTGTATCGACCGATGTCGGTGACTGTGATTGACACAGCAGGCCGAGACATCCAGATTCAAGCTTAACTTCTAGATTTGCAAAAGATCAGGGTTTTAAGACCATATTTTAATATCCTTTATTCTGCAAGATTGTATCTTAGTTCAGAACTATTTGTGTTTCTATATTCCCTATTGGAAGCGGATATTACTTTATCAATTTGATGATAATTTGTAGAAATATAGATAAGCAATTTAGATCTTTTGTTTTGGTATCTGAAGGGATATTACAGTGGTATCAGAGCTTTTGAAAGAAAAAAGGAGCCCCTAAGTAAGGGACATTACAGTGGTATCAGAGTTTTTTGTTCAGCAAAGGAGCCCCTAAGTAAGGGACATTACAGTGGTATCAGAGCTTTTATTCTGCCATCCTGTTGGGTAGATTAGACATTGAATCAAGTTCCGTGCGAAGATTAAAATTTTTTTGCATCCCTCAAGAAGTCAATTGAATCATTGACTAGATTGAAATATTTCCAAGGAGATATATATTCCATATAGGTACGGCCGGCACCTACATACAAGGTGTGGACTTTGCTAAGAGTGCCATACCTATTAATTATGATATCTACCTCACTAAATTACTAGCCAGCGGCCAAAGGACAGCGTACAGATGGCATACAGATAGTGTACAGATAGACGTTGTCATGTATAAAATGGGGTAGATCATGGAAGATGGATAGTCCCACCACAACTACGCAGGGTGGCTTCGCATAGGTGCCCAGCATCAACACCTGAAGATAAAAACTTCATACCAAAATTGTGCTGTACAGGAAGAAGAGTGGAATGCAGATTTATTTTTTCTCCCCAGCAGAAGCCAAGAACACGGGTCACGTGCATGATAGTCAACAATAGATGCCATCAAATTAGTATGCATGCACAAGTTCATGTTTAAATTAGTATGCACGTGCAGGTTCAATCAAGGTTTTCAATGGGTTCAAGAAGCCATGTTGTGACTGTGTGGCACATGTGTTGTAGTATGCATGCACAGGCCGTATGGAAGACTGAGCAAATTCATGGTTGCACAAACATAGAGGGTTCAAAAGCTTACACAAAGCTCAGCATAACCAACTATTGATTGTCGAACTAACCAGACTACAAAGTTTTAGATTGCATGCATAACAGCACCTACAGCACAAATCCATGGTCATGCATAACAGTCCCTACTTTCTTTGCAAGGCATGCAAATGATGTCCTTTTTAAAATTAGCTAATTTTTAGTTATTATTTTTTAAGTCACTATTTTATTTTTCTTTAAGTGAGTTATTTTTTCGCTTGAGTACACATAAGGGAATCAGCTAGTAAATCATGTGTATTTCAAGTGCTCAAAAATAGTGGGACTATGATATGAAGAAGTTGAAACTAAGTTTGAAGAGGTTAAATGAATTTCTTTCATACCCTACATTCGAAGACAAATCCACACGGTATATGACAATGAATGAGGAGTGGTACTTATTAACTCCTCGAGTTCAAGAGAGGTTGTCTTTTGATTGCTTTGTTAAGATGAGGAGGGAGCACTACAGATCAGTTGGACAAGATAGCAGCATGTCCCATGATTCTTATGAGATAGGAGATAACAAGTGTGCTACTGTTAATAGGAGAAAGCTTTGTTTATACTGCAAAGATCCATATGATACCAATCACAATTGTCATTTGAGGCCTAAGGGCAAGGCATATCATATAATATGGGAGTATTATGAGGATTCAAAATCCAAAGATTTTAAACAACATGATAGTTCTGAGGAGTCACAGGCAGAGGCTTCAGAGCCTAAGGTAGAGACAATGAAGGTGGCTCACCAGGATTCTCAGAGACATGAGGGTGAGCTTAGTCATGGGGATTCAGACTCTCAGTTAGTTGCAGAGGATGAGGGAGCTGGAGATTATGATGATGAGATAGTTTCAGCAGTAGCTTCTTCAGAGTTAAATGAGGATGAGTCTGATACTGGCGTTCAGAGTATGGAGGTATGTTTAGAGGATAGTACATTGAGTGTTGTTGGTGAGTACATTCCTAAAGTTGTAGCTGAAGAACATGTTGGAGCTGACACACATGTTTAGGATTTGGGAGTACCTAGTCCTAATGAGTTTGGCATACCAGTGGAGTCGAGTCTCCAGATTGATTCTTGTCATACAAATGATAGTGTGGTACAATTGGCCATGCTACCTTTATAGAGGGATCAGTTATGGGATGGATTAGCACCATTTTTTGTAGATGGAATTGACAGTTTGAGTTGTCCATTTTACTTGTGTTATGATGCTCTGAGATTTTGTTTCTCATGTGTTCTTGACCATGGCAGTTGTGCTTTTAGAGTTTGGTTGAGTTGCATTCTCCAATTTGATTATGGGTTCCTCTTTGATCTACTTCTGATGATATTCCAAGAACTTGCATTGATTTAGAATAGAGCAGAGCATAACTACATTTGGGATCTAGGTGGATCGAGTGGTTCATCATTCTGAGATTGCTTGGGGATAAGCAATTTCTAGAGGGGCAGATTGTCATGTCCCCTTTTTTGTGGACATTGACAGACTTGATGATTAGCCTATTATGTGACCTTCGTAGGCTGATAGGATGGATAGAGGGTCATGATGGAGATTGGCTTGGTTTTGATTTGCAAAATTCCTATAGTTGGATTTCATTTAGGCTATTTCAAACATAGTTGGCTTGAGCTCCTATTATTTAGGGATATTTGACAGTTGGCTTGTGATACCACTGTAATATCCCTTCGGATACCAAAAAAAAAGATCTGAATTGCTTATCTGTATTTCTACAAATTATCATCAAATTGATAAAGTAATATCCCCTTCTAATAGGGAATATAGAAAAACAAATAGTTCTGAACTAAGATACAATCTTGCAGAATAAAGAATATTAAAATATGGTCTTAAAACCTTGATCTTCTACAAATCTGGAAGTTAAGCTTGAATCTGGATGTCTCGGCCTATTGTGTCAAACACATAGTCACCGGTGTCGGTCGATACACTACTGACGTCGGTCTCTGTCAGTCCTTCTCTACCGACATTGGTCTTCAGTCGGTCGATGTCAGTCACTGGGGATCTCTGTCTACCGAGGTTGATATCTACGTGGATCTGTATGGGCCTGTACAGACTTTGTACGGCCACCAATTAAGCACAACCTATCTATTTTCAACCCTTGATCTGAAGATATGTGGCTCTAATATAAAAGATCTCTATCTGTATAATTTATTGATTCAAAAACTAAATAAAGAAATACCTGAAATACGGTGATAAATTTTGTGTGAAGTTATCTCTCAAATTTGTAACCCTCTGTGATAACTTTTGTATGAAGCTATCTCTCAATTTGGCAATAGATCAGCTGATATTTCATAGCCTCTGAATTCCACACACTGAAGAGTTGACATTCTGCAATGTAGATGGAATCCTGGAACCCTTGGCTCAGTCTTCACAGAAGAATTCTTCAATATCATAATCAATAATCAAGCATAATCAATAATGGCCTCCATGAGAAACCCTTATACCCTCAAAAAGATATGCTTGCCCTAATTAGGGTTTCTTAAATTAGAATTAGGGTTTCTAATTAAAAATAGGCTAAATAATTAATATTTGATTAAATCAATCAAATATTAATATCTCACTCAATACATGTCAGATCCTTGAACCATTCAAAGTTGGTGAACTAGGAAGTGATTCCGCACATGACCATACCAAAATAAAGGCACTCTGTTGCATGTCAAATATCCCTAAATAATAGGAGCTTATGCCAAATGTGTCTAAAAATAACCTGAATGAAAGCCAACTATAGGAATTCTACAAATCAAAGATAAGCCAATCTCCATCATGACCCTCTATCCATCCTATTAGCCTATGAAGGTCGCATAATAGGCTTAATCATCAAGTCTGTCAATGTCCATGAAAAAGGGGACATGACAATCTGCCCCTCCAGAAATTGCTTGTCCCCAAGCAATCTCAAAACAATGAACCACTCGATCCACTTGGATCCCAAATGTAGTTATGCTCTATATAGTTGTAAATCAATGCAAGTAGCTACAACATCATCAGAAGTAGAACAAAGAGGGACCCATAATCAAACCGGTGAATGCAACTCAACCAAACTCTAAAAGCACAACTGCCATAGTCAATAACGCATGAGAAACAAACTCTCAAAGTATGATATCCCAAGTAGAATGGACAAATCCAACTACCAATTCCATCTACAAAAGATGGTGCCAATCCATCCCATAACTGATCCCTCTGATAAAGGTGGCACACTGAGCGGTACCACACTATCATACGTGTGAGAAGAATCAATCTGGAGACTCGACTCCACTGGTATCTCAAACTCATCAAAATTAGGTACTCCCAAATCCTGAACATGTGTGTCAATGTCAACAACATGCTCCTCAGCAATAACTATAGGAATGTACTCACCACCAACCACCTCAATATACAAATGAACTGGGTCTGGGGCTGGTAAAGACTGCAAATTCTCTAACTCTATGGTCATCTCAGCCAAATGAAATTATGACTCCTCATAAACTAACTGTGTACTCTCAAGAATCTCAGAAGTCACCTCGAGCTGCTGAGTAAGCTCACTCACCTTATCTTCCTTGACCAATAATGCATCATACGCTGTGCTACCCCACTCCATAAGATAATCGTTGTCGGCTACCAACTGCATATAAGCCTATCTCAAAATCTGGATAGTCTCCCATAAAGAGTGGATCTCTGTCAAGGACAAATAACTACCTCCCTGCTTAATGCTAGTAGGAGAACCCCATCCATAAACTACTAACAACTGACGAGCAGCATCGAAATGCTTGCAAGTAGTAGCAATGTCTCACTCACTAACTCTTAGCTGGCTAGACACATGGTGGCACTAGCTAGATTTTCTCCTACAATCCTCCTATGATGCATGGTCCAAAAGAATAGACTCAAAATTATTGACTGCTATAATAATACCATCCATACTCTGTGAATCAACTCCATAGCTCATATCAACATCCAGAGTATCAAAAGCTGTAGCATCATTGACTAACTCTTCTATACCGAAAGAAATTGTAGGTGAAACTAAGTCCTCAAAATGGTCCACTGCATTCTCCTAGGTGTCGTCTGAAATAATCGGATCCTGGGACTCTTCTAAAATCTCTGCCATAGCTGAGAGATCATCAACCCTCAGCGGTCTTCACTAGCCCCAGACCTAGTTCATTTGTATATTGAGGTGGTTAGTGGTGAGTACATTCCTGTAGTTGTTGCTGAGGAGCATGTTGTTGACGTTGACCCACATGTTCAGGATTTGGGAGTACCTGATTCTGATGAATTTCAGATACCAGTGGAGTCGATTCTCTAGATTGATTCTTCCCACACATATGATAGTGTGGTACCGTTCGCTATGCCACCTTTACAAAGGGATCAATTATGGGATGGATTGGCACCATCTTTTGTAGATGGAATTGGTAGTTGGAGTTGTCCATTCTACTTGGGTTATCATACTTCGAGAGTTTGTTTCTCATGCATTCTTGACTATGGCAGTTGTGCTTTTAGAGTTTGGTTGAGTTGCATTCACCAATTTGATTATGGGTCCCTCTTTATTCTACTTTTGATGATGTTGCAGGTACTTCCATTGATTTACAGCTATGCAGAGCATAACTACATTTAGGATCCAGGTGGGTCGAGTGGTTCATTGTTCTGAGATTGCTTGGGGACAAACAATTTTTGGAGGGGTAGATTGTCATGTCCCCTTTTTCATGGACATTGATAGACTTGATGATTAAGCCTATTATGCGACCTTTGTAGGCTAATAGGATGGATAGAGGGTCATGATGGAGATTGGCTTGGCTTCGATTTGTATAATTCCTATAGTTGGCTTTCATTTAGGTTATTTTTAGACACAATTGGCCTAAGCTCCTATTATTTAGGGATATTTGACATGCAACATAGCACCTTTATTTTGGTATGGTCATGTGCGGAATCACTCCCTGGTTCACCAGCTTTGAATGGTTCAAGGATCTGACATGTATTGAGGGAGATATTAATATTTGATTGATTTAATCAAATATTAATTATTTAGCCTATTTCTAATTAGAAACACTAATTCTAATTTAAGAAACCCTAATTAGGGCAAGGATATCTTTTTGAGGGTATAAGGGTTTCTCATGGAGGCCATTATTGATTATGCATTGATTATTGATTTTGATATTGAAGAATTCTTCTGTGAAGACCGAGCCAAGGGTTCCAGGATTTCATTGCAGTGGAGAGCGTCAACTCTTCATTGTGTGGGATTCAGAGGCTATGAGATATCAGTTGATTTATTGCCAAATTGAGAGATAGCTTCATACAAAAGTTATCACAGAGGTTTATAGATTTGAGAGGTAACTTCATACAGAAGTTGTCACAGGGCTTTCCAAGTATTTCTTTATTTAGTTTTTATTCAATAAATTATATAGATAGAGATCTTTTGTATTAGAATTGTATATCTTGAGATCAGGTTGTTCAGCTATCAGGGTGTGTTATATTATATTGGCGGCCATAAAAAGTCCGTACAGATCTACGTAGATACCAACATCGGTAGGTAGAGATTCCCAGTGACCGACATCGACCGACTGAAGGCCAACGTCGACAGAGAAGGACCCACAGTGATCGACATCGGCAGTATATCGACCAATGACGGTGACTTTGTTTTTGACACAGCGACCTAAAAGCCACACAGACCCAAGGTTATTTCCAATTTGCTAGAGGAATCAAGTTTTCAAGACTATATTTTCATATTCTGTATGTGCATGACAAAGGACAACTATTGTAATCATTTGGATAAATAATAAGATCTTTGATTGGTAGTTAAGAGATTTAATGTGGTTTATTTTTTATCTTCTAAATTTATTCTACAAGATTGTATCTTTGTTCAGAGCTTTTGCGTTTAAATTATTCCTTATTTGAAGGGGATATTACAGTGGTATCAGAGCTTTTGAAAGAAAAAAGGAGCCCCTAAGTAAGGGACATTACAATATTAGTCATAGGATATATATTCCCACAAGTACAAATCACTAAAAGAGTAGTTCATGATCCATATTTACCAAGTTAAAAACTAGTTCACTATATGTCCTTTCTTATCACACATTAAATCTTGGTGCACACACATGCTAACACATAGGGGAAAAATACATAATTATTAGGCCTTATTTAAATTATTGGATATGTAGGTAGATCCCATTAATAGAGGGGTCTTTAGGGAAGCTCACCATTTAGATCCCACTAGCCCATTTTTCCCAGAATAACTCCAAAGGTGAAGAAGACACAGTTTGATCATTTAACAAAGAGTGAAAAATTATGCATGAAATCTAAAGACCTCATAATAAATGTGATAAAAATCATAGAATTATCTATATGGTTTCATTTATATCCATTATTATTCCATACATGATACTTATGGGAGAATTAGACACATGCATCCATGTAAATGTCCACATATAACATAAGCATTCGAGACCATAGAAAATACTTCCATAATCTAACAAATTTTCCCATATCACCTTCAATTCAACTTTTATAGTGTTCTATATTAGACCTTAATGAGTATAAAAAACCAAATAAGTATATTTTTAATCTATTTATTTATATATTTATCAATAGTTATAATTTACAATTTTAGTAAATCTCACTTGTATAAATTCAAAATATTATGTATCTATGTTTTATATTTAATTGGATTGCCCATTATGTTAGTTGACAATATTTATGGAAAAGTTAATTTAATATGAAATAACCCTAGATATAACCACACATATCTAAATTTAGGGTTAAACAGATTCCCGTTCTATTAGGAAAACCATTTCATGGCTGCTAATATCCTCTTATGGAATTTTGATGTGTGTTTGATTATTTTCCAAATGTGGATGTAGATGAGGTTTCAAAACAATAAAAAAAATTAATAGTAATTATTATTCATATATTTTACATGATAAATTTAATATTATTTTTACACTCATATAATACTCAATATTGAATCACTTCACATCCACTTTGTGATTTTATATGTTGTGTTGTATATATTCGTGGGAGGGGGTAGAGCAAAGCCAAGGTGAAAAGGGTTATAACAACACCCACAATGTGTTTGTGTCCATAAGTGTACATGAACCATTGGATATAATTATTCTTTGTTTTTTCATCATGTTTACAGATGCTTATTTCTACATTTCTATCATAGTCAATATTACACCACTTCACATCATGTTTGTCATTCTTTATGTTATTTTTTAAATTTTAGTATAAGAGGTGGAGTAGAAGCATGATGATGATGGTGATAATGTACCCTTTAATGATTTACATCTCTAAAATTTGTGAATTACATGTACGTATTTTTTATTCTTTCATCATGTTCATAGAAGCTTCTTTCTACATTTCTATATTAGTAAATATTAGACCACTTCACATCCACTTCTTTATTTTCTATGCTATTTTTTAATTTTATGTGATGGTTTTGAGTGGATCCAAGGTGATGAGGGTGATAATAACCCTAAAAATGTGTTTTACCCCAATAATATAAACCTTAATATGATTGTTATTTATTTCTTCATCATTCTCATAGATTCCTCTTGTTCCATATATTTTTGGATTGGCATGTATATGATGACCATTCTAGTAGGAGGAGGTGGAATTGGACAAGGTCAAGGAGGAGGTTGACAAGGATGTGGATGATGATGATAATGAATGTCTCTCATATGCCTTTTAATCTCATCCATAGGAGGAGTAAATGATACATGTAAGAATGTTATACTATTTTCAGGGATGATTATTTTCTTTTTTAATAATTATTTTTTATACTTATAACCTCATTATTATTTGTTTAAAAACACTTTTTAGGTGAATGAAATAATTTATACATGGTTATAGTGAATTAGGATTTTAAATATTACTTTATATACCCATTAAAGACATTTTATGATGAAGGTGGCTACTTATTTTGGTCACAAAATAGACTAAACACTTAGCGACATAATATTCAAGGTAGGTAGTGTTATCACTCTAGAGTACACCCTAATTAAAGATGTACAAGCGCACATTCTCTCTAGTTGATGTAATGGGAACTTCTTAGAGTGTGGGTGACTCTTTATTGAGAATAATCTCTAGAGAGGGCTAGTTCCTTAAGATTTATCTCTAAAAACTAAACTATTTTTATTTTTGTGGATGAAAAGGGAGAAAGAAACTGAAATAGAAAATCTTATCTAAATGTGGTGATGCACCTAAATGATTTATATTATCTAAATGATTTCCAAAACTAAGTAAGATACACATATTAATCTGAAAGAAAACTCTACATTCAATCCTAAACATAAGTGTTTCAAAACAAGGCCTAAAAGATGCTTGTAAATGAAATTCTATTCATATCTGTTCAGATGACCTGTAGAGGATGAGATTTTCATATTAGGTGAGGAAAGGACCTAAAAAAATGGGATATATATCTAAATTATATTCTATTACAAAATACAAAAACATATTCTATTATGATCAGAAAAAACATATGCAAAAATTCTTATTTATTTTATAAATGGTGTCAATTACAATTTTTACTTCACTTTAGGAATTTTTGAAAAATAGCTTTAAAAAGCCAATATATAAGTCTAAAACCTTAAATAAATACAAAGTAAAATGTATAAGAGAAGGATTGGTCTTATTTGAGTTAAAATAAGACTAAAATATTTTTAAAAAGTTAATTAATGGCTTTAAAATCTTTCAATTCTTCAAAAATTGCATGTTCTTCATTTTTGGCATAGAATTGAGAAGTGGTGGGCTCATGTTGAATTTTCAACCTTCCTTGCATGAAAATCACACAATAAATTAGAATATAAATCCATATTTAAATTTATTTTAAGTTCTTTAAAGTATTTATCTTGCATGAAAAACATGGGAGATGCATGAAACTAGTCAAACTAGTCTCGATGAGATTTGACCCTTAAGGACTAGTTAACTCAACTTGAACTCAAATTGCACAAATTGAAACTTGTGGATTGAATTTATAATGATATATCCACTTTAAAAACATATATTCCATGTGGTAACTCCAAAATTAATTCATTTGATATATTTTCAATGCCATTCTTTACTTGCTTGATTGACCAATTAAGCCTAATAGCCTATGTTATTGCATTTGGACCCCCATTAAACCTAAAATAATAATAAATGAAACCTGAAAAAAAAAATCATTTTAAAATAAATTATTCATCACCAAAATATTTTTTTTTGATGAGAAAAATCTTGTCGCTCAATCAATAGGGTTGACTAGGCCTATTTTTCTTCAATTTCTTACAGACTGGCCATTTTGATTGAGCTGGTTGGGACATTTAAGAGATTATTTTTGAAAAAAATAAAATTTTATGATTAATAAAAATTATTATACTTTTATATGCATTTATTATATTTCATTGAAGTGTCATGTACTTCATTTGACATTGTTTTCCATAAAAAACATGATTTATGTCCTCATCCATACATCTCCATGCATAAAATTGAAATTTATAGAACTCTCTCTAAGTTTAATTAAAATTTTAAAAAAATTCATGTTTATTAAATATTATTTGATATAAATAAAATTATTTTTTTGAAAAACTAGTTTTTTAAAGGTTTAGGCAGGCTTTGAAGCTAAATTTTCAAAACGATGGTTCATGAAGTACAGACCTAAAAATATTTTTTAAAAATTATTTATATGTGAAAAAAATACCCTCCCAAAATATATAAAAATATTTGGTTCTCATTCAAAATATATAAAAAGTTACCATGTGGAGAAATCTGCTTGTGGGGTTTTGACTGCATTTTGAGTTGCCTACACTCTTAATGATTGTTCATAAATAAAAACCATTAAAATAGTATTATTTTTTCATGAATTATAAATAAATATTATTAATAAAATTATACTAATATTTTTCATCCAAGCTCATATGTGGTGAAAGATATGAGCATCTAAATAGGAGGTTAGGAAGGGTGTCTAGAACTGGAAAAAATGAAAATTTTACCAAAATGAAAATAAATATTCACATTATTAAAAATTCCTAAAAAAATCATCATGAGTTATATAAAGTTCTATAAAAACACTATGAAAGCACATTTTACTTGAAAAGTTTAAAAAAAAAAAAAAAAAAAAAAAAAAAAAAACCTTTTTGGCCTTTATGCATGTTTTCTTACAAAAGTCTATATGAGCATGGTTTGCTTAAAATTTAGAGTTTTAATAAATATTAAAGGTCTGATTATGATTTAAAAGCATCATCCCATTATTTTTAAAATTTTAGTTGGACTTATAAGCTTCTATGGCACTCCAAAATAATCCCTGCTCTGATGGTGATCTCCAATGGACATGCTGAGGACTGTTACAAAAATGTGAGTATCTCCACTAGTTTAATGGAAATTAATTTTTTTCATAAGGTTTTTAAATGAATTATTACCTTGTGTACAAAATTTGAGTTCCTGAAACCACTTGAAGCTCTCAAAATCCTCAATTTTCTCTCAAAATTGATCCCTATACAAGGATTGTTTGCATATCTAAAATTGACAATGTTCTTTTGAAATGATAATAACCTATATACAATCCATTTTTTATGTTTTTTACCAAATTTATTTATTTTATTCCATAATTGATTAGTTTTACCTACTATAAAGTGCTATAGGTGAGATTTAGAAAAGTTTCAAATCATAGGGGTAGTAATTTAGCCTTGATAGGTCAAATTACTAACAATTTTGGTAACTTTTTAGGGTTGACCAAATTTCTATTAAAAGAAATTAGAAAATTTGGATATGAAAAATTTGGATATATAATTAATATTGGAATATATTTTGTAGGCAAAGACACAAATAAGACAATAAACATGTGCACATAGAGGAAAGGATAACAACAACATAAAAAGGAAAAAATAGCTACTAAAAGCATGTACATATATGCACTTAGAGTAAATAAAAAAGAAGAATTATATTAATTAAAAACTAAAATCCACCTTTATATTCCTCTTGGATCAAATGAAAATCTATTTTATGCACTATGAAACTTTGAAATGTATTCTTTCCTTTTGATAGTTATCTTCTACAAATAGGATAACTTATATGTCCATATGTTTTGGATGATGCATCTAGGCCTCTGACTTCCATTATTAGGTGTATGTATTGAAGATATGGATCTAGCATCCAATAATACTCCTCCCATATTCATATTTGTTTCTTTAAAAGTGTTATCTCTACCTCATTCATATGTTGATCATGATTTGGCAATTGACAATTTAGCTAGTATCCCTGGATTGATGTCTTCAGTTGACTACATTTGAAGTGGTACTTTGTCAAAGTATTTATATCCTTGATAAGCATCCAAACATATCTATAATATATATTTAATTTCTTCTTGGTGAATAGATGCAACAATACTCTTTATAATAAATTTATCAATATCTACTTGGGGTAGAGATAAATTATCAAACTTTGCACAAAAACTCTCCAAGTCATCCCAAAAGGCCTCTTCATCATGATCATCTAAAATGACATGAAACTAATCAGTTTTCTTACCATTTAAGAACATGTTTATCACATATTTACAACTTTTTGATGGAGTGATATGACTTTTTTGATTTGTTGCACTTGTTTCATCTTTATCTTCTGTAGAGAATAGCATCTCAATCGGTCCCACCAGTCATACCTAAAATTGTTATCACTCTAGAGTGCACCTTACTTGAAGATGTAAAAGCACACATTCTATCCAATTGATAAAATTAAAAATTATTAGAGTGTGGGTGACTCTGTATTAAGAAGAACCTCCAAAGATGGTTGGGTCCCTTAAGATTTATCTTTAAAAACTAAACTATTTTGACTTTTGGGGATGAAAAGGGAGAAAGAAACTAAAATGGAAAATCCTGTCTAAATGGGGTGATAATCCTAAATGATTGATATTATATTAAATATTTCTAAAACTGAGTAAGACACACATATGAATCTAAAAGAAAACTTTGCATTCAATCCTAAACATAAGTGTTTCAAAAGAAGCCCTGAAAGAAGCTTACAATAAATTTCATCTAAAAAATAATTAGTCATCACCAAAATATTTTATTTTGATGAGAAAACACTTGCCATTTAGTCAACAGGGTTGACTAGGGCTATTTTACTCTATTTTCTTATAGATTGGCCATTTTGATTAAGATAATTAGGATAATTATGAGATTATTTATGACCAAAATAAAAGTTTAAGATGAATAAAAATTCTTATTACTTGATCTCCATTGATTATATTTCATTGAAGTGTCTTGTACTTCATTTTACATGTTTTTATCCACAAAAAAACATGATTTATGTCCTCATCCATACATCTCCATGCATAAAATTGATATTTATATAATTATTTATGAATTTACTTGAAATTTTAAAAGGTTTTAGACTTATTAAACATGATTTTATAGAAATTAAATTCATTTTTTTCAAAATTACTTTTTTGAGGGTTTTGGTAGGCTTTTAACCTAAATTTTTAAAATGATGCTTCATGAAGTATAGACCTCCAAATATATATATATATATATATATATATATATATATGAACCCCCCATGAACATCCCTAAAAATATTGGGTTCCAATTCAAAATATATAAAAAGTTACCATGTGGAGAAATCAGCTTTTGGGGTTTTGACTGCATTTTAAGCTACCTACACTCTTAATGATTGTTCATAAAGTAAAACCACTCAAATGGTGTAAATTTTTAATGAATTATAATTAAATATGAGTAATAAAAATATAGTAATATCATTCATCAAAAATCCACATGTGGTGAAAGATATGAGCATATGAACAAGAGGTTAGGGAGGGTGTATAGAACTGAAAAATGAAAATAACTTTTCAAATTATTCCCATTACTTGAAAATGTCATCATATGGTCTATACCATGCTATAAAAATACTATAAAATCATATTTTTCTTAAAAATTCAGAAAACCCCTTTTTGGCCTTTATGCTTATTTGCTTACAAAAGTGTGCATGATTATGGTTTGCTTAAAATTTAGATTTTTGACATTCTTTAAAGGTGTGATTATGATGTAAAAATGTCTTCTCATGATTTTAAAAATTTTACCTAGAATCCATTTTTTATTTTTTTACCAAATTTTTTTATTTTAGGCTAGAATTGATCAGTTATTGTCAAGTTCAAATATGAAGACAATCCATGCACAAAGATCAATTTTGAGAGAAAATTGAGGATTATGAGAGATTTAGGTGGTTTTATGACCTAAAATTTTATAAAAAAATGTTATCATTGGTTGGAGAAACTTACAAAAAAATTTCATAGTCATTGTATGAGTGGAGATACTCACTATTTTTTAACAGTCCTTTACATGTCTGTTGGAGATCACCATTGGAGCAGACATTATTCTAGAGTGCCATAGAATATTATAAGTCTAGGTAAAAAGTTTAAAATAATTTTATGATGTTTCTAATTCATAATCATACCTTTAAATAGTTTCAAAAATCTAAATTTTAAGCAAACCATGCTCATACAGGCTTTTGTAAGCAAATAAGCATAAAGGCCAAAAAAGGGTTTTTTGACTTTTCAATAAAAATGTGATTTGTGAGTATTTTTATATCATGTTATATACCATATGATTATATTTTAAAGTATTTGGAATAATTTAAAAATTTATTTTCATTTTGGTGAAATTTTCATTTTTCAGTACTAGACACCCTTCCTAGCCTCCTATTCAGATGCTCATATCTTTCACCACATGTGGAGTTTGAATGAATTATATGAATATATATTTCTTAATCATATTTAATTATATTTAATAAAAAATTAATACCATTTGAGTGGTTTTAATTTATAAACAATCATTAAGAGTGTAGGCAGCTTAAAATCCAGTTAAAACCCCAAAAGCTAATTTCTCCACATGGTAAATTTTTATATGTTTTAAATGGAAAACAAATATTTTAAGGGATTTTTTTTTTTGGGTGGGTGGGGTGAGGTGTAAGGGGGTAATTTTTATACAAATAAATGTAATTTTTTGAGATTTGGAGTTCTATACTTCATGAACCATCATTTTGAAAATTAAACTTCAAAGCCTACCTAAACCCTAAAAAAACTAGTTTTGAAAAAAATTGATTTTATTTCCATTAAATAATATTGAATCAACCTAAAAAATTTTCAAATTTCAAGTAAACTTAGATAGTATTCCATAAATTTCAATTTTATGCATGGAGATGTATGGATGAGGATATAAATCATGTTTTTTGTAGAAAAAAGCATGTAAAATGGAGTACATGACACTTAAATGAAATATAATAAATGGAGATCAAATAATAAGAATTTTTATTCATCCTAAAATTTTATTTTTTTCATAAATAATCTCATAAGTGTCCCAACCAGCTCAATCAAAATGGTCAATCTGTAGGAAAATGGAGCAAAATAAGCCTAGTCAACACTGTTGACTAAATGATGAGTGTTTTTTCATCAAAACCAAAATATTTGGTGATGAATAATTTTTTTTCAAGTGAATTTTTTTTAATAGGTTTCATATCTTATTATTTTATATTTAATTGAGTACAAATTCAAGAAGATAGGCTATTAAGCCTAATTGGCCTAATTGGTCAATCAAGCAAGTAAAGAATGATATTAAAAATCTATCAAATGAATTAATTTTGTAGTTACCATATGAAATATATGTTTTTTTATTGGATATATAATTATAAATTCAGTCCACAAGTTTAAATTCATCCAATTTGATCTCAAGTTGAGTTAACTAGTCCTTAAGGGTCAAATCTCTTTGGTTGACTAGTTTGACTAGTTTCATGCATCTCCCATGCTTTTCATGATAGATAAATACTTTCAAGAAATTAAAATCACTTTCAAGATGGATTTATCTTATAATTTATGGTTTTATTTTCATGTAATAAAGGTGGACAAGTCAACATGGGCCCACCACTTCTCAATTCTATGCCAAAAAAGAACATGCAATTGTTGAAGAATGGAAATATTTTAAATCATTTATTTAATTTTGTAAAAGTATTTTAGTATTATTTTAACTCAAATAAGACTAATAATTCTATTTTACATGTGAATTTGGATATATGTAAGGCTTTAGACTTATATATTGGCTTTTTAAAGCTATTTTTCAAAATTTCTTGAAGCAAAGCAAAAATTATAATTGACACCATTTATCAAATAAAGAATATTTTTTGCATATGTTTTTTTCGATCAAAATAAAGTGTATTTTTTGATTTTTTAATATCATATAAGTGAGATATATTTCCCCTTTATTTAGGTCATTTTCTCATCTACTATGAAAATCTCATCCTCTACAGGCCATTTGAAGAGATATGAATAAAATTTGCTTTGCAAGCTTCTTTAAGGCATTCTTTTGAAACACTTATGTTCAGGATTGAATGCAGATTTTTATTTAAAATTCATATATTTGTCTTAATTAGTTTTATAAATCTTTCAAATAATATCAATCATTTAAGTGCATCACCCCATCTAGACAAGATTTCTTTTCAGTTTTCTCTTAGCCTTTTCCATCCATAAACAATAGTAGTCAAATTTATTGAAAAATCTTAAGGGAACAAGCCTCTCTAGAGGTTATTATAATCAAAGAGTCACCCAAAGTCTTATAAGTTCCCATTTTATCAACTAGAGTGAGGGTGTGTTCTACGCATATTTAAATAGGGTGCACTCCAGAGTGATAACATGTAGTTTGCTTAAAAGAGGCCTCTAGGTTGTGATGGTATTGGAAAAATTAATCCAATGTGAAGGGAACACATTAAAAGACTAATATAACATAATTCAAAAGACTAAATTTTAAAAAATCAAAGTGTCAATAAGAGGGATGGGCTAAAAATATCATGGATGGTGAGGGAGAATATCTTCCAATTACATAATCACAGTGAGATAACATTAAGAGATATCAATAAACATATGATTTAATATGATTTAAGTGAAAACATGGAATAGAGAATGAAAATGTTAATAAGGTGGATAAATTATTACTTAAAAATGAAATAAGAAATACTAAGGGTGGACAAAGGGTATGGTGTAGGCAATAATAAACATTACATAGATGCAATGTGTTTAATGGTTTACATGCATGAAAATTTAAGGAAATTTTATGTTTACGAATAATAAATATTATTGAAGTGAAAACATGGAATAAACAAGGCAAATGTTAATAAGGTGGATAAATTATTAATGTAAAATGAAACAAGAAATATTAAAGGTGGATAAAGGGTATGGTGTATGCAATAATAAACATTACGTAGATGCCATGTGTTTAATAGTTTGCATGCATGAAAATTTAAGGCAATTTTTATGTTTATGAATAATAAATTTTATATAATTTTAGAAATTAACATCAAAAAGTGAGAGAGATGAGCTTCAGACCCATTCTAGAGATGATGATGGCATTACATTAAGGAAGTAAATTTCATGGAAATGGAAAAGGGTTTGTGAGGGGGAAAATGGTGATGATTAGATTCCCCATATAATTAAACTCAATGAATATTCCTAAACAAATTTTTATTATAGTTTTATTCAACAGTAACATTTTTTTAATATTCCTTATTAGACCATAGTTATTTGTATGGGAATGTGATGGATAAAGCATGAGACCTTGAGGTTATTGTAGTGTCAAGTGATGATGTTGGACATGATGGCTATAATATGACCATTTTCACCCTTGACACTAAATTTAATTATTCATCTACATATAATTGTAGTTTACACACTAGTTCCAATGTGTGTTTGTACACCTTAGGTTGTATGGTAGCAAAAGGAACCATAGTATCCGTTAAGTGAGGTTAAACTTGTGGTGGTGTCCCTACCGTGAAGAGTTATTGTATCATAAAAATTTGGATGGTTTTTAATGATTATATAGAGACACTTACCTTTGATATTATTAACGATGAAACACTAAAAAACAATGTTCACTCAAAAGTAATTTGACATTGTAGTCATATCAGTATTGACACATCTACTAACAATGTGCAATAATCATCAAAGGTTTGCATAGTGGACATCAATTTTAATTCCATTTGGTCTAATTGAACCCTACCATTTTTTTTTTATTGTGTTTTATTTTTTAATTTGATTTAGTATTTGTATGAATATGAGGTCAGATCTTCAAAATCATTATGATCCATTTTTTGGTTGTATCAGATTCATTTTTTATTTAACAAACTAATAAGTTTTTTTCCTTTCAAATATGTGTATTTATATTACATCTCATCAACCTTTATAACCTTTAAATTTTTTAATGCAAGTGTTCTTATGGTAGGGTGACATATACTCAAATTATTTTTTCATCCCCTTCCACTTTAATGTCCTCAATAAGGGGTTTGATTGCCATGACATGGACATGGATATTGCTTGGAAGCTATTTGTTTGGACATGAAATCACACACACACACACACACACACACACACACACACACACACACACACACACACACACACACACACACACACACACACACACACACACACACACACACACACACACACACACACACACACACACACAGATATAGTCATGATACATATTATTTGGAAATGATATTTAAATATAAGTGTTTAATTTATCTACGATTTAAGTATTTTTGTGGTTGTCAATATTATAATTAGTGATTTATTTCAAGGGTTTGGATGGATAAATTATGTAATGATGCTAACATTTAATTATGTAATCAAGTTGATATGTATGATATGTAATGATGTTTATATGTATTTATATTCACATGTAATCAATTGTGTTCACATGTTTACATTACTATTTTTTGAATGTTACAAATGTTTGTAATTATTTGTACATGTTGACATTATACTATGTATGTTGATAACTAATCATGGTGGGATAGGGTGCTATATATGATTTTGTCCATGATTGTGGGGAAGGCTATATCATGTCACTTGTATATTTTCACTCCACTTCTCTAATTTACTATCTTTCTTTATTTAGGAAACTCACACAACCCTTAACCAAATATATATGAAACCTAGTTCGAGGAAGAGGAATAGATAGGATAAGGACTAGAAAACTTCAATAGATCTTATCAAGCTTGTTATTGGTATGAAATCATGGTTTTTTGTGTTGTTTTCTATTGTTTTAAGCTGTTATTGGGCTTAAGATGTGTAAATTGATTTTGACTTATTTTTAATATTGTCTCTACACCAAAATTGGTTTCCTTTCTTTCTCTTTGTGTATTTTATTTCCATGTTGGAATAGAATAATGAAAAATTGCTCATCTTATCTTCAATTTTTAGCTTCTAGTCTAATTTAGGTTTTTTAAATACATTATTGTATTTCATAAACTCATAATCACTAATTAGCAAATTTGATTTATCATTTAGGTTTTGTGATAATGAGATGCCTTTCATGAATTAATAAGTTTGGAAAATACAAGGTTCAATAACTTTATTAAAAAATTAGGACACAAAATTTAATGAATGAGAGGCTTATTAGATTGATATATTATATTTTTTAATAATTGTAGTTCCAACTTTGTAGTATACAAATTGTTTTGTGCACAATTTAGTTTTATACCCCATATCCTTTAAGGTTACACAATTAAAAGGATGATAAGTCTAGGATCATTTCACACTAATTATTATATATGCCTTTCCTTGTGCATCTAGAAATACTTTGATTTCATTGATGTTGTGAGCCTATGGAGTTTATAGCAAATAATCAAAGGAAAATGGCTAGTTTATGTGGAAGAACATTATTGAAATAAATGAATTAGTAGAACTGATTTTTTTGAGATTGTGAAGTTTGTCTATTAATTAGGATCAAACTATTCATTGATTACTAATCAAGATTCTTGAAATTATTAAACACCATTACATATAAAATGCTAGAGTGGTAAAAATGGTGTTTTCCATTTTGAAAATATTTACTTGATTAGTAATAGTGAATATATTTGAAGTAGAATTTATAATAATTACGTTTATGGGCCAAGAGATAACATTCATCATGGAATTTAGATTGAAGGGTTTAGAGACTATAATCATTAAGTATCTTGTTATACATACTAACATTTGAGTAAATACATAAAATTTTAAAAGGCAAGGAAATTTAATTTAAATATCATGAATAAATACAAATCATTGCAATAAAATGGATTTCAAATATTCACTAATGTGGATTGGGAAAGGGACTTCCAGTTTGAAGATGAAGATTTTGTATTAAACATATGATAATTAAAAAGTTAAATAATTTTTATAATGAATTTACATGCTTAAATTGAAAATAAACTTAGTCTAATTTGAAAAAGCTTGGATTCATTATATGTTTTAGGTAAACAATGGGTTTTTATCATATTAGTCAAGTATGTTATTACTGATTTACTTTAGCCTTGTAATTTAATAATTTATGATGCATTTAAATTACTTGGGCATAAGGATAATAAAACTAAATTAGTCTAAATGGAGAGGAGGGTGAATATTATATAGAAGAAACTAAAACAAGCCTCATATGATCCATATATATTATTTCAAGGTCATTCATTCTTGGACTTTCTAAGATTCATATTTTATAGCCATTTTTTTAATCTCAATAATGAAGACTATCCAGTCAAGTATAACTAGAGAGGAAATAAAGTAGGACAACTCTCTTTATATAAATCTATCTTGGAATATGCATCTAGTAAAAATGAACATATAATGCTCATCATAATTAAATTTATATTGAAAGTATTGAAATTTTAATAAATATTATCTAAATATTATAGTTATGTGATATAGGCATTCTTTAGTTTTGCTATCAATATCTTTGAATACAATATCACAGCATGACATGTTTAATTACAATATTCCATGATGTTAATTAGTTTCATAATATACTATTTTTTAATCACCTAAAAGTGGTTTTATTGGCTATAATTTCACCCTAAACTGAGTAGGGAGGTTGTTCAAGTCTCCTCGCTCAAACCTTGGTTGAATAATAGGAATAACCCTAGGATGTGGGTCACCTATATCAGGGTTGAACCTCTAAAGTAGGCAAGATTATTCTTTGATGATTATCTAAAATAAAGTGAATCCTATTAATTCATGTAGAAAGGATTAGAAAGAGATAAAGGATCCTAAAAAATTTAATAGGGTGATGCACCAAAATTATAAGTCGATCATCCTTGATCAACTTGAAGAACACTAATGAAATAAGTAAATGGCTAGGTTTAGTCTTCAACTATCTATTCTCATATCCATGTGGAGGTTCACCAAATGGTCTAGGCTAAGGGAAATGAAGGAGAGGTCTAAAGTAAAATACTAACCACTCATAGTATCCACATGCAAGATTTGATCAAAAGATGTTGAACACTAAACACAATGCATATGAATAGATAAACTAGTAACTAGGTGGGATCATAATTAGACAAGGAAGAATATTTGTAACACATGCATAAATTGGACATGTACACATTATACTAAAATAGTGAAATAAAAACACATCCTTCTAATGCATTCAAGAGGTTACAAATTCTATCTTGGTAGGGTTTGGTCTAACCAAGAGATGTAATCGAGATAAAAATTGACAGAGATTTGACTATTCAGATGATTAATATGATATATCTATTTTGGGCTTGATAGCCTCTATGTATAATGGAAAAGAGAGAGAGAGAAAGGAGAGGTTGGTAACTATTTGTCTATCAACTTTTGAGTTGTTCTATCATGCTTTTGATCTAATAAATAAAAACCATTATAAGTGAGATATTTGTGATTAGCCTCTAAATCATTCCACTGATTGAGAAAGGTGTGCTAAAAGATCAGAATCAGCCATAGGTGGAAAGTCTTGATCTAGATGGAAGTGAATGCTCCAACTACTTTCCAAATCCCTAAGTTCTGAACTATTGATCTTCTACCAGATTTCATCAAAATGATAAAATCTTCATATTTGTCAGGGACACATCATGCTTATATTGAGTGGTAGTTTATTGAGGGCCTAACTTAGCCATGTATCTTCTCTATTAAATATATATGAAAAACAATATAACGATATTAGTTTCTTAAATATCTGTAACACTTTATTCTATGATCGATCCCATCCAAGCTTGTATAAATCTTTCTTCATTTACTTCTTCTATTAACTTGGGTTGGGTTTGAGTTTGGGCTCTTTTATTTACCTAGTGGGTCATTCTCATCTTGCTTTATCACCCCAACTCACCTCCTTTCTATTAGTTATTGTAAAACTAACCATTTGACTTGTTCTGATCTCCTATGGTCTTGACACTTGTCAGTCATGCACTCTTCTTTAGGTCTTCATCAAGAATTTTTGAACCCCATTGCCTAGTTCATGGAGATTAATTTTGATGTTCTCATGAATGCCATTCAAAATCTATAAGAATGCCTTTTTCATCCCATAGACCACCAAATTTAAAATAATATGGACCTTCACCTATTTAGAAAATTGACACTTGCATAGATGTCTTTCACATTTTTAGCCAAATTTAAAAACTTCTATCTTGAAGCTCAAGACTTATGAAAACACCAAAATTTTAGGAGATGTTATTAATTCCACAAGAAGCAAACCCATTTAATATGTTAGATTGGAAGGTTTCTTGGGTGAAGATATTAAATGCACAATTTGGCTAGCCTACTTGACCCTAGCTTAAAAATGGCTAAGTATAGAGATTTGGTTATTTCAGTTTGTGGAGCCAAATTTGAAGATGTGTAGCTTCCATCTTACTTCATTGCTTGATTTATAACTTAGCATGGATGATCTTAGCATAAGAATAAATCAACCCATCTAACTGATTCTCCTTCATTTGTCCATATGAGTGAGGTCTGACCTCATGAATATGCTCCTTTAGATTTATTTAGGGTCTTAAAAAATTGACTAAGTATAGAAACATAGCATATTTTATTCTAGGGGACCACTTTAGATCCTTAGGTCTTCTGTTGTGCTTAGGTAGATGAGATAAAACCTAGAATATGTCTAATTGGGACTATTATTAAGAAACCCATGTGTATAATTCTCTAATCACTTACTCGTACATGTGATATCAACCTAATCAATACCATCCATATGTTTTTCTAGTTATTTGATCAAATAAAGGTGGGGTTCTACTTCCTTCCCTACATTAGATCATGGCAACTAGGCACAAGCTAGTATGTGGGCCAAATATATCCATCATTCTTGGTGACTCATAGGGATTCATGCCTACTATTATTTGAGAACCTAGTCTAATCCATTAGGCATGGAGTCACCCTTATTCTAGCATCACTAAAAATTATAAGAAAATAAGTATAATGAAACAAGATAGGTGCTTGTATGCACCTAAAAAGAGAAACAACTAATCTACAAAGAGATGTACATAAAGTACTTAGAGAAAAACTTTAAAATATAACCTATTATGTAAAATGTTTTAAATTAAAAATACCTTCTTGGGTCAAATGGAAAACTATTTTATACACATTAGAGCTTCTAAACATATTTCCCTTTTCTTGATAGCTCTTCTTTATAGCTAAGAGCAACTAAATGCTCATGCCTTCTTAGGGAAGTGATTGGTTCCTCCACTACTAGATTAAAGTGAATTGACTAGAATTATGGGCCTAAAACCCTATCATCATGCTCCCATATCTACATTTTTCATAAGAACAACTTTAGTTCTTCATTTGTGAACTTCTGATTATGAACATATTGGGTAGCTAGAGCTATTCCCTTCAATGTATTCATAGGGCTAACCTTTGGATTTGTGATTTCTTAAGGTCGTCTGAGCTCACCTCTAGCTTTCAAAAATAGAGAGATGTTTGGATTTAAAGAGAGAAATTGATAACCGTGCTTGAAAAGTTCAAACATGTCATCTCTTGAGAAAATAAATACTTTTGAAAACTAATTTTTGTGAAGCTACAGCTTTATTGGAGTCTCTTCAAAAAAAATCATGTCGATATCCTGGTTAAAATCATGAGGATGTAAATATTCTTTTATAAATTTAGGGTGGTCAATCAAGAATACTTCACCTTCATGTGATAGAGAGGTCACATGATTTCCATCTAGGTCCATTTATAACTACTACCATGACTCCTACTTATTCCTCTCTTCCACATCTTCTATTCTCAAAGGAAGCCCTTTTTGGATGTGGGGTGGGATGGATGATTGAGGATAATTGAATTATTTATCCTTACCCTCCCATTTTACTAATCTATCTATTCACCATTTGATTAGGGTCTTCATCTCACACAGATCATTATTGATAACACCATATTAAACCTCCTTTTTGATACCCATCCACTCCTTTGTTAACATTTTAACCGAATCCCTCATCCTCTATATGAGATGAAAAGGGATCACATCAAGCTCTACATCTCATTTTCTCATTAATTTTTATGATTTTAGCATATTTGGATTAAGTGCCAATAAGGATGTGATATTAGAAGGTTGGCTAGAGGGGTAAGTGGGTGGGCACAAAGGATAAATATGCTCATTATAGAGCTCACAGAGATGATTAGGTGATGATAGGTTATATTCATTTGGAGATAAGACTCACAAACTAGATGAGGGTGAAAATTTTCCCTAAATCTAGCCATAAATACTCATAAGAGGGGTTCAAATGCAGATAAAGATGATTGAAGGCTTACCTAGAATGGTACAGCCATTTAAAACTTAGAGTTTCCATTGATGTTTGTAGACGTGCCCTTAAAGGCTTATTTTGATATATAAGACACCAAAACTCTTCAACAAATTTAGACCTTAATCCCACTAGGCATACCAAAAACTATTATCAGCCATACTTACATCTTAATTTTAGGAGGGAGGTTGTTCAGGTCTCCTTATTCATACCCTAGTTGAATAATGGGAATAACCCTAGGCTATGTGTCACCTATGTCATGAATAAACTTATAGATTAGGTTGGCTTCCTCTTTGATTCTCACCTAAAATAAAGCTAATCCTAGTGCTTTATAGGAAAATGGTTAGAAAAAGATAAGGGATCCTAAGAAAGTTAATAGGGTGATTCAACAAAATTATAGGTCGATCTTCCCTACTTGACTCAAAAAAAACTAATGAAATAAGTAAATGATCAAATTCAAACTTAAACTATTTGTTTGAATATCCATGTAGAGGCTCACTAAATGGTCTAGGATGAGGGAAATGAAGGAGAGGTCTAAATTAAGACACTAACCAATCATATTATCCACATGTGGGCTTTGATCAAAATATGTTGAACAATAAACACAATGTGTATGAATAGATGAAATAATAACTAGGTGGGATCACAATTTGATGAGGGATAATATTTATACCACATGCACCACTCAACATACACACACTATACCAAAATAGTGAAATTAAAACACAACCTTCTATTGCATTCAAGAGGTTACAAATTCCATCTTAGTAGGGTCTGGTCTAACCAATAGAAGGAACTAAGAAAAATATAGAGAGAGATCTAACTAGTTAAATGATTAATTTGATATATCTATTTTGGGCCTGAGAGCATCTATATATAGAAAAAGAGAGAGAGAAAGGAGAGGTTGGTAACCAACTTTATGTCATCTTTTGAGTTGCTCTATCATTCTTTTGGTCTAATTATGACAAGCCATTATGAGTGAGATATTTGTGATTAGCCTTCAAATAATTCCTCTAATTAATAAATGAGTTCTAGAAGATAGTAATTAGCTATAGGTGGCAAGTCTTGATCTAGATGGAAGTGAATGCTCCTATTTTTTTCCAAATCCCTAAGTTTCAAACTATTGATCTTCCACATAATTTCATCAAAATGATAAAATATTCATAGTTACTAGGGACATGTCATGCCTATCTTGAGTGGTGGCTTGTTGAGGGCTTGAGTTAGCCATGTATTTTCTCTATTAACTATAGATGAAAACCAATCTAAGGATACTATTTTTCCTATATATCTATATCACTTTATTCGATGATTAATCCCATCTGATCCCATATAAAACTTTCTTATTTTGCTTCTTCCATTAACTTGAGTTGGGTTCAAGTTCAGGCTCTTTTATTTACATATTGCATTAGGCTCATCTTGTTTGATCACCCCAACTCATCCCTTTTCTATTGGCTATCGATAATTTGACTATTTGAATTACTCTAATCTCTTATGGTCTTGACACTCGTTAGTTGTGCACTCTTCCTCAAGTCTCCACCAAGAATTTTTCAACCCCATCATCTAGTTCACAAAGATTAATTTTGACATTCATGTGAATTTAATTTGATGTCCATGAGAATTATTTGATGTCCTATAGACCACCAAATTTAAACTCATATCGACTTTCACCTAGTCATAATGTTGACAATTACATGGATGTCTTTCAAATTTTTGGCCAACTTTGTAAACTTGTATCTTGAAAAACAAGAGTCATGAAGATGCCAAACTATCAAGAGATAGTCTTAATTCCACAAGGATAAAACTCATTTAATATGCTGGCCTAAAAGGCTTCTTAAGTGAAGTTATTAATTGCATAAGTTGGCTGCATTACTTGATCTTGGCTAAAAAATAGCTAAGTATGAATATTTGGTTATTTTAGGCTATAGAGCCTACTTTGAAAATTCATTTCTTCCATCTTAATTCATTTTTTGAGCTACAACTTAGCATGGATGATCTTAGCATAAGAATGAACCAAGCCATATGACTGATTCTCCTTGATCTATCTATATGCATGAGGTCTAACCTCATGAATATGCTCCTTCAACTTTATTTGAGCTCTCCAAAAATTAACTAAGTATAAAAAATTAGTGGATTTTATTCTAAGGACACACTTTATATCCTTAGGTCTTTTTATATGCTTAGGTGGATGAGCCGAAACTTGGCATATGGATAATTGGGACTATTGTGAAGAAACCCATGTGGCCGATTCTCCAATAACTTGCCTACACATGTGAAATAAATCCTCTCAATACCATCAAGATGTTGTTCTAGTTATTTGATCAAATAAAAAAGGGGGGTTCTACTTCTTTCCCTACATTGGATCATGACAATTCAGCATAAGCTGGTGTGTGGGCCAAATATGCCCAATATGTGATATTTAAGTGCTAAGAGTTCTACTTGAGACAAAATATTCCTATCTTAGACCTAGACCTATCCTAAAACCTTTAATCACACTTTTCCATTATTTATGTACACCAAAGGCAACCCTAGTCAGCTTAATCATAGTCTCATACCCTCATTTCTCATTCTCGTCCCTTCGTGCCTAGTAGCCTACTAGCTGGACATTAGCACAACATTAAAGACACTAGAGCCACATGACATTAGTTCAGCCAAAATGGTTCTTATTTACTTTACCTTATATTTCATAAATTAATATATTTTTAAAATTAAAACCATCCTAAGGTTAACCTAAGCATCTTTTATTATCTACACAGGCCACATAACACTATAAATACATGACTTTTAGATCTATATCCACTAGATGGAAATTATATGAAAAATGACTATTCCAACACAAAATAAGTTGAGTAAAATGAAGGTTAATCAATCCTTATTCTACCCTAATTATGCATACTAACATATATATATATATATATATATATATATATATATATATATATATATATAAAAATATATACACACACACACACACACACACACACATATATATGTATGTATGTATTTATGTATGTATGTGTGTATCTATATATATATATATATATATATATATATATAGATACATATATATGTATGTATGTATGTATGTATATATATATATATATATATATATATACATACATACATTCATACATACATATATATGTATATATATATATATATATATATATATATATATATATATATATATATAGATACACACACACACACATATATATATATGTATATGTATGTATGTATATACATACATACCCTAATCTTCTATTTTTAATATTTTCAATATCAAGCACACTTAAGGCATTTAATATCATTATCATTCTAGGATAGCTTGCACTTGAAATAGTTCTTAGGTACATTGAGCTTGATCCCTAATCAAAATATTGGTATGTAGGAAGCTCTCTTCATTGTAGGGTTTTGAGTATGTCTAACCTATCCTATTAATGATCACACTTTTAAGCTCATGCCTTACTTTCAAGAATAAATAGGGTTTACATCATAAATCAACTATTACAAGCACAAAGAGAATTTTAGATTTCATGCATGTAGGAATAGAACCCAAAAACACATTTGTAATTTCACCCAAAATTTTAGTATAGTCCTACATAAAGGACACTAGTTCCATTTTTATGACACTAGATCCATATTTCACTATTTTCTAAGTGTGGTGCTACTATCAAAGATGGGTTCTGACATAGGAATCTAGTTGATGAAACTTAGACCTATTCATATCTCAATGTTCAACACTCAGATATTCCATATCAAGTATTTTATAGATAAGTAATTATTTTCACATATTTGTTACTATTTAGAAATACAAATCTAGTTAAAATATTTAATAAATAAATTTTTATATATTACACATTATTTCACTAATTTAGACTACTCAGCCCTTTAATCAATCATAGGATTTACACTAGGAAAACCCTAAAATGTTAAAACATCAGTGATCTTGACTTACTTCAAAGCATATTAAAGTACCACTTCACATTGAGGTAAAGATACTAATTATTCAAATATTATATTGAATCATCTCATCCATTCAATAATACATCCCTATCATAGTTATTCAGATCTCAATTGGCCTATAAGGTGTCCTCTCATGCATTCACACTTAAACATTCTAACATCCACTTGCACATGCACTAATCATTTTGGTGAGATAACTACATTGGGATTGATCCCTCATTGAAGTATTGGTATGTAAAAAGTGTGTTCACATAGGGGTGTGGATCACATGTCTATCACATTAGACCCATTATACAATTTTTCTCATGGTGTTCATTCAAACCCTTTCAAGCATGAAAACCTAGGGTTTTTAGAGAAAAATAGAGATATAGGAAAAAATATTAATTATAAAAGATTGAAATCTGGACCAAAACTAGAATAGGACCCAATATAAAAAACCCAAAAATATTTTGGAGAAAGGACATTAGATCCAGTATTAGGACATTAGATCCACATGGCACTAGTGTCCAAATGTGATGATATTGTCCAAAAGACAATACAAAAATAATATAACATGAAAAAACACAAAAACATTCAAATATTACTTAGAAAGCTAAAAATTTATAGATTTTATGCATTTATATGTTTACATTTACTATATTTGATAAACACTACATATGATATCTATCTTTATATAGTCACTTTTATCATACATACATATTTCACTTGTTCTTATCAAGTGTTTATAGAGTTTTTATAGGACTCAAGTCCACTACACTAATCCAAAATTAAAATAATCTATGCACTGGAGGCATATACACCAATTCATGGTTATTAATTTGATACATCTACCCACTTAGGGGCATCATAAACATAGTTTATATCACTAGGTTCTATCCTTACATTCTTTACATTCCAATTTTTGCATTGATATATCTTGATACTCATACTCAATTTTTTGTTGATTATCACCATCTTAGGATCAACATATTTACATTCTCTCTCTAACATATATTTTTACTACATTCATGAATTCTTTAATTTCTAGCTTTCCTAGTTTAGACTTGATTGTATTTTTTATGCTTCTACTTTTTGAGGGCATTTGAATATACCATTATTCTTTGCATGTATGCCACTTATATTCATGTATTCCTTGGACATGTGCCTATGTCCATTGTGTGTACTTTCTTGATTATGTATGAGAATATTTGAACATTTCATTCTATGTGGCTCTAAGACAACTTTCTTGTTTCTTGCATATGTGGACATTTGAACATGTCCTTATATGTCTTATTTTCTTTGATTTAGTGACATGTGCCCATGTCAGTTGTATTGTGTCTCCTTGGACTATTTCACATGTCTCATGTGTTTTATATGTATGATTTACTATATGATTCATGGCCATGACCCTTATCTTTGTTTGTTATACATCAATTTTTTATGCCATAAGGGACCTCATGCATCTACCCTTCCTACTTGGGTTTTGTGATGGACATCATGCCCATCCCACTAGGTAGTTACTTAGATTTTTTATTATATACATTGATTACATATATATTAACACCCATGTGTAATTATATAAATAAAATACATTTACATCACATACTTATTCTTAGATTCTCTTACATTTTGATGTTATGTTTTCACATTATATTAGATTATCATACAATTATCATATATGTTTTAATTAACATACTTTACAAATTTATTTATTTTGAGGAAAATTATTTCATAGTTTTAAAAAATAACCTCAAAATAGGGGAATTCATAGTAGTTTGTCATAGATATTAGGCTCCTAAATTACATTCACAAGACATTTTTAAGCACACAAGCTCATCTTCAAAAAATTAGACATAGTTAAAACACAAGAAAAAATAGGGAATCAAAAATCACTACAGTGACTCAGATATCAAACCACACATACATTAGTTCCCAAATAGGGATGTTAGTACCACATGACACTACTATATAAGATTTGGAATTACTATCTAATATCCGTAGTTTTAAAATAATTTAGGTTAATCAAAATAATAAACTAGGTATAACTACATATTTACATAGATACAACTATAAGTTTGATAGATATGCTCAAATTCATACTAGCTCAAATCAGATTCATGTCAATTTATCTGATTTAGGGCATCATGTGCAACATGATTATTCCCATATTTAATTTTGATACTTAGATATAGTCATTAAAACTTAGTCTAGAATGAGTATACTTAGATATTAGATTGAGGGCATGTGTGTGGCATATTATTTCCATAAGATTGGTTACATATATATATTAATTAAATGGAATGGTAAACTCCAGGCCATTATATACACTATATATACTTGACATAATATTATAGGTTGTCACCAATTTCATGACTTACTCCATCTATAGTGATTGGCAATCTTGAGTGGCTTAGAGCCACTTAATGTACATGAGTGGCCAAAGAGATGACATACCCAGTTAGATATACTCAGTTGGCTATTTAAATCACTTTGTATATTTCAATTTTAGATGCATATAATATAAATGGGAGGGAAACTATGGAGTCACATCCTAATTGAATTCTTGATCTACCCACATGAGAGGGTTAGACACCTTTTCAATCTAATCCAAGTTATTCATAGATCATGATCTACCAATCAAGGGTGGGAAATGTTGGAGTCAAAACTAGATTGATTTATTAAGCCACCCACACATGAGGATTGAGTAAGATATCATCTTTATCCAATATATTCAATGATTTTATCATAATGTACATAGACATATAGGTTGTCACCTAGTTCATGCATTGGTTCATGTACCCAATGAGGTGTATGTGTTCCTTTCCTCTTTCCCATCTCTTTACTTAGTTACTTATTTATTCATAATAGTATTTTCATTTTTATATGTCTTAAGTAAGGAATAATTTATGCATGTTTAAGTTAAAGGTCATGCTTTGGATCATGATTCACATACGCATATCCAACTTCACATACTCAAAATCAACATAAGAGGCTTCACTTCTTAGGTAAGTCTATGGTATGCTTATTTTTCATTTATCCTTGTCATTTTTATTTTCTAAATTTAAATCATTAAATTGGGGGAGGGGGGGGGGGGAGAGTGGGGTGGTAGGATGTAATCACCTAAATGTGGTATTTGAGTGCTAAGGATACTATTCGAGATAACATATTCCTAGCTTAGTCTTAGACCTATAGTAAATCTTTTTATAACGTTTTTCCATTCTTTGTCCATACCACAAGAGTCCATAATCATCTTAAATGTAGTTTTAAACCCTCATTTTTTTTCCTAATCCTTTGTGCCCAACAACCTACCAGTTGAACACTAGTACACATTAAATACACTAGAGCCATGTGGTGCTAGTTCCCCCAAAATGGCAATAATGTCCTTTACCTTATCTTTCCTAAATGAATATATTTTCAAAATTAAAACCTTTCTAAGGTAAGACTAAGAATATTTTATTGTTCATCCAAGTTATAAAACACTATAAATACATAATGTTTAGACCTATAACTATTAGATAGAAATTAGATACAAAATACATATTCAAACATAAAATAATTTGAGTAAAATCAAGGTTATTAATAACAATTATGCCCTACTTCTACATACTACTATCTACATATTCCCTAAACTCATAGTTTATAGATTTACAGTCTCAAATACACTAAAATAATTTGATACCAATAGTATTATAGCATCACTTTCACTATCACTATCATTTAGGTGGGTATAAATACATCAGTCTTTATCATCCTCAAAGTATTGGTATGTAGGCAACTCTGTTCACAATGGGGTGTTGAGGATATCTAGCCTATCCTACTAATGAACACAATTTTTAGTTCGTGCCTTAATTGTATGGAGGATTAGGTTTTACATCATAAATAAGCTATTAAATACATAATATATAGTTTCAATCTTTATGTGCATATGAATAGAACCCAAAAACATAGTCATAAGTTCACCCATAATTTTAGAACAGTCTTACAGAAAGTACACCATCATAATTTTTAGGACACTAGAGCCACATGGTGTCACTATCCTAGTGTGGTGTTACTATCTAGGAAGGGTTAAAACATAGGAATCTAGTTGACAACACTTAGACCTATTCATATCTTAGTTTTTACCACTCAAATCTTTTATATTAGGTGTTTTTTTACATAAGTCTTTATTTTCACATATTTATTACTATTTTTAGAAATTCAAATCTATTCAAAATGTATAATAAATTAGTGGTTATTTATTTCATATTATTTAAGTAATTTAGACTACTTGGTGCTTTAATCAGGCACATGATTTATACTAGTAAAACCCTAAAAGGTTAAAACATATTCATATTCATTTGTCTATCTATTTGATAACATTGTGTTATTCTTATGTCTACATATTGCTATCTATTTTCCATTTTTTTATATAATGAGTGAGGTTTGAGCATCAAGAAATAAAATCATTAAATTTAGTCGAGGAAAAATAACAAATAATGTAATAACTTGACATGCCTTATTATTTCATTATTATTTTGCTATTGTTAGCATATATTGATAGATTAAATAATAAAATATATTTTGGGGCTTACTTGTTATGTTACATTTGGAATATTATTTTATATTGTTAATTCAATAATTCGTGTAGTTTTCATATCTTCTAAACTTGTTATGTTGTTTTTTGATTAGATAGTTTACAATTTGATTGAATGTCCTAACTCACTTAGTCATGCCTTTCTACATGGTTCCTTAGAAATGAATATGACAACTTAGTTGGTGATATAATGGAATATGTGGAATAAATTATTACAAGGATGAGATGTGAGAAAGGTTGATCACGTTGGTGTTAATATCTCACTAGAGACAATAAAAAATGGTTTTGTCACTAGGGAAAACAAATTTTTGTCTAACCTTATTCCAATCACAAAGACAACCAGTTATAGGTTAGAAATCATACTGTCTAAGAATAATAGTGTCTTATAGAATTTGATCATGGAGAATGAGGAATTACATTGTATAAATATAATAATTAGGGGTAAGAATTTACAACTTAAAAAAAATGTGTCAATATTGATACTACCAATGCATAGATAAAATTGCTTTGTAAATGTAAGGGAGAGATAGTCAAGTCCCTACACATAAATTATGATGGAATTATTTCCATCTATGAACAAGAGCTTTAGCACTGGAAGGAAGAGTGTAAAATATGCATGATAAAATGTGATAGATATGTCTAAGTAATAATGGAATTTTGGGGAAGAAAAATGAGGATTATTTATGAACATTTATTTTTGTGACTAATATGTTATGTATACTTATGGAATTTTATAGAAATATTCTTAAAATGATGGTAACCTAAAATAAAATAATTATGGATTTAAATAATGTTTAATCTGAAAAATTATTATATTATATTTTTATTAGAATTATTATAGTTCCCAAAATACTTTCCAATTATTCTTTTCATCATTCCCAATATTGAGAATTCATTGGTAAAAACTATATATTGAAATTCCTTCATAAGTTCAAAAGAAATAAACTTATTCAAGTTTTAATAAGATAATAAATTATGCTAACTATACCTAAAATTCACATATCATAATATGTCGCAACCATTGGATGCATGGGTTAATATTGAATTTTCCATTTCCTCCAAATAAATTAAACCCAAGATCGATATTTAGTAATCAAGAACATAGGAGCCACAACAAAGGCAATGTATACAAAATAAAAAAATAGTATAGATTCAGCTTAGTTTTATTACATGGTCAAGAAACACTATATAATTAAATATAAAACAAATCACCCCATAACATTAAACAAATATTTTCATTTACTAAACATATAGTAAAAACTATCTATAATATTAGGTGATTCTAATGGGGAGCTTTAAAGTCAAAATTTGTGTATTATAGGTAGTATGAAAACAAAGGCATCAACAACTAGACAAATAAGGGTGCTTGTTAAACTCATCCTGAGTGTGAAAATAAATACATCCAATTGGAATAATTTTTACCCCTATGTTCCTATCGAATTCAAAATGGTGCCTGTACAAGAAATAAAAGCATGCTTCTAAAGATGAACACTATATTTTCATCATTATGCCTTGTAAATAGTCATTATTTTGAAATTTTTATTTCAATTAAAAATAAGTAATAATAGATTTATTTTAATTGGAATCTAATTGACATAAACAACATTAAGTAATCTCAATTCAGGAAAATTTAGATTTTCATGTGTTATGGAAATAAATTATTTTTGTGGTTTAAAAGAATTGTACCATGTGTGCAAGAAAATACAAATATTTAGTAGGGGTTAGTCTCAAATCAAAATTTACATGGGTTCATCATTATTGGCCACCAAACATTAACCATAATTTTGAGTTTCAAAACTATAAAGTTTTTCTAAACTTCTAATGTCATATTTTTTCCAAACATAATTAATGGATTTTCATTATATATTATCCATGGTAATGGTTTGTTGATGTTAGTGTTTTTTTAGTTATCTATACCATATTTGATTATGGGTTGAATTTTTTATCATGTTTAAATTTAGAATTCATGTGTCAATCACTAATATTGCAATACTTAACACTCTTTTTGTGTCCATCATTAATTTTACAATACTTAACACTTTATTTTGTGGCTATGGCTAATATTAAAATGGTATATGTGTGTATTTTGTGTTTATTCCACCTTAAAAAAATGTTTCACCACATTTTATCTATTTATATATTTGACTGGACTCAAATGTTTTATAATATAACATTTGATCTTGCCTCAGTTATCTATCACACATTTTCTTACAATTTTTGTTTTCTATAGTGTTAAGATACCATCACTAATATTATAGTACTTAAAACTCTTGTTGTATCCATGGTTAGTAGTAAAATGTTATTTTGTGTGTATTTTATATTTTGTATAGCATGTGTGTATTTTTGTATCTTATGCCTTAAAAAAAGTATTTTTCCACATTTTGTCTAACTTTAGCTATTTGATCTAGGATCCAATATTTTAAAATATCATAATAACATTACAAAAAAAAATTAATCTTTATGGATTTTTTTTTAGGTTAAAAAAATACATACAAATTTAAAAATTAGCACAACGTATATTTATTTTGACTTCACAATTAAAATGTACAACCTTACAATGACTTCTCATGTTAATCAACATAGGTACAAAATTAAGCTACACAATTTACATCAAGTTATGTATATCTTACTTCATTTCCCTATTCAGATGCTCATTATAAACTTATCATTCATGATTTTATAATGAGGGTTTTAAAACAAGATTATCTCCTATGACATGTTATGATGTCTTATTGTATTCATTATTTCTATGAAGTCTCTTTCTATGAAGGGTATTATTATTTCCACATGCACCTATTAAAATATATGAGCCATTAGCTATTGTGTACTCAATATTATCTACTATGCACCTTGTAAATATTTTTCATACACTTTTGTAAGAATTATAGTGTTTCAAAGGTGTTTGATTCTATGAAAAATTTCTCAAAAATCTCTTAAGTTTTGCATATCAAGGCTTTGAGCTCAAAAAAATTTCAACTAACATGGCTATATTAATAGAATGAAAAAAATATTATTATAAATTAGAATAAATAAAAAACCAAATGGGTATAAGTAGAGACATGCCTTACATTATTATCCTCCTTTGACTAGTTTTCACTACAATCTAACAAATTGTTACTTCACCTTTGTCTACAAGGTTTGATCATCTAATATCCATAAATTCTTCAACTTCATTTTCATTTCTTACTTCATTGTCTATAAACTATGTATTTAGAGAATATTATCCAATTGAGACTCCCAACCAAATAGTAAATAAATAAATAAAAAATTAGAAAGAAACTTTACATTGTAGTCTATATCATTATTGTTGATGGGCTTGATCACACCATCACCCACATCCTAAAAATAACCCTCTCTTATTCTCTCTCACATTAAATCAAATTTAATGACATTTTTACAAGTGTACCCTTGACATGGATGTAATTTCAATATGGTAGTCTAAAATTTACAAATCCTTGATCCATGAAATATTTTCAATCCTATCAACCTTATATTTCTTGTAAAATACATTGTCCTTACATATTTTTATCCACTAATACTATTTATAAACATATGTGGTTACTTGGTGAACTAAAAAATCCACCTTGCAATTGTAAAACAAGTCTGTATGGTGGTCAAAAATGGATTTTAAGGTGTGAATGATATGATTATATCATTTTATTTAGTTTGAAGGGTATTACAACATCATTAAAATATTCCAACCCTATGAAGCCAATGTTGCTCCCAATATTGAACAAAATTAGCCTATGTGGATTTGTACTTGTCTACAAAATTTATATACTCCCTATTTACCATGTATTCATTAGCATAACTATGCATTATGTATCCTAGTTTAATTAACTTCTAACATCTCACATCATCTTGTCTCACCTTTACTATCAAATTATTCTACTATACATGATGCACATGCCATCTGCATAAATAAACTTCACAATTAAAAGTTTCCTTGCATAGCATAATAGCTCTATTAATTTTTTTAAAATAAGATGGAAATGGTATTCATGCACTTAAATTAAAAAAATTCATTATGAATATAGAAATAATAAAGACTCACCTAATTATTTTGATCTTTGAACTCACATCATCTATAATTAAGGCATTTATTTTCCACTCAATGTCTTTCTAATTTAATCTCTATAGAAGTATTTACATCCATTAGCTAATTTTATTAGTACATGACTATCCTTGATTATGAAATCATCCCATTGTGTTTCAACATTGAACATTGTAACTTTCTCATGCGATATATCATGGTGTATAAAATGGACACCATAACTAAAAATTTATAAAAATAGTAGTATGTGAACCCATCTATTCATTTTTGAGCTAATTTAAGGATCAAAAAAATATTTCATCATATTCATAGTATGGTCCATAACAATGATTCTTATGACTGTCAGCATGATCTACTTGTTTTTATGTGAGAAACACATGATCAAGTCAAATAACCATTCAGAGGATGCTAAAATGACATTGAAAGCCTAACCTTATATGATTTTGGCTAGGATTAATTATTTTTTTCATCTTTGGTACTCTGGACTTATACTTTGACATTAAAGCAATTTCCAATAAGTCCGCAAGCCCATATGAACATAAATATCTATACAAATATATTAAACTTATAAAGTGTATGGAAATTTAAAGTATGATAAAAAAATGAAATATGAAAGGAACATAATAATAGAATAATATACACACATTTACTATCTAAAATGGGAGGCCAACTACATGACATATTCCAATGTAGTGTTGATCCTTATCTACTTACTAGGAACATATGTTGATTTTTGTACGGTGTGACACATGAAAATTTTTAGGGAACAAATTATTATTTTACTCTCCTTTTACAAAGTTGTACACTCTATCACCATAAACCTAGAATGCAAACATGTATTCCTCATTAATGTCATAAAATTTTTACCACTTGATATTTCTATAGTCAAATGGACCCTTTCTTGGGTTCTAAAGTGGAAGCTATAGAATTTGTTCCCACCTTTTTACCATTTCATCCAATGTACAAGAAAAATGTTTAAGTTAACCAATACATAACAAATATTGTGAGTGATCAAATATTGTAATTGATGAATACAAATCATGTAATATTAACACCTACAATAATTTTGAACACTAACTATGTTTAAATAACTATAAACAACATCTACATATCAAATACTTTAAAATTAGTAATGTGATATAAATACATAGCAACAATGGAATAGAATTATCAGTACAACATATACTCATTATTTCATAATTGATTTTTATCCTATGATAGTTATAAAATAAATATTAAAACATATACTCATCCTTGAATAATTATATAGTAATCAAAAGATCATTACAATATATAGTCATCATTGTATAATTACAAAAAAAAAATTCAAAATAATATAACATATATCTCACAATAATATTTACGACATTGAATAAAATTTATATCACCTCACCAAAAATAATGGAGAGTATGACTAGAATAAGAAACATAAACATTTTACTACAAAAAACCAATTTTTTTTTCATAACAGTGAGATTGTTATGTAATTAAAAATCACACATAATATCAAAATATTATTCTACTTCATTAGACTCTACAGCTGCATCTTCTACATAAGGCCTATACAACTCATTGATACTGAATTTCAATATTTATTTTCATTCTTCATATGCTTATTTATGTTTGGATTATTTATTTGGATGATGGATCTCAATATCATGAAAAATAACTATAAAATAAAATGGTAACCTCGTGTAGTATACTCAAGAGTCCTCAAAAAACATCCATCCCCCATTTCAATTCATAAACAAATACTTTTGAATCCACCTCCACATAAATACCAATTTTATTTCATAAGTAGAAACATAAACCAAGCTCATTTATCAATGTAATGTAGCAATCATATTGTAGACAACCCTCTTCAACTAACTATTTACCATACTACATTATGATGATATTTTCCACACTTAATAATGCTTTGATGATATGAATAGGGTCATGATCCCATTTTGAAAATTCTAAACACTATAATTATTGTTTTTTATTACATGACATAATATTTATATTTTGTTATATTTATGGTGTTTTAACACTAAGTTATTTAGATAATGTGTTGACAGTCATTCATTATGTATTGAGATGATTATGTTTCAATTAGTAATTTTTCAGTTGTTAATATTTAGTTATATTTAATTGAATATATTTTGGATGGATAATATTGATGTCAAAATTCCCTATCCTATAGGTAATATTTACATGTGAATAGAACATGTTAAACTTTGCACTTGACTCCTTAAGTTCAAGATGAGGTAGCCAACATAATGGATAGGCTGTGGATAGGATACTAGATTGGGATGGTTTTTAGGTGGAACGAGATTTGTGATGGGTGGAGGGTTCTCACGATGGAACCAAAATACCTTCATAGTGTCAAAATGATCATTAAGAGCACCTAGATATGAAAAAAAGAGCCTAACTTTGTGATATTATGAAGAGGTGACACTCTATATAGATACTAGGATTATGAAAATGAGGGAGATTAGGCTAAATGAATCACAAGATGAGATCAAATATATCAGGTTGGCTATGTCTAATAAATTTCATCCAAATAGGTGAATGATATATGATGAGACTTGATACAAGGATAAGAATAAAGTGTATTAAGGTGATGATATAGTCTTGAATCACATTAGACTTTCGAATTCTATTATAGGGAAGGATGATGATTTAGGGATTTGGAATTTGTTCATATTCCTATAAGGAATTTAGAGAATCAAAATGAGGTGGGGGATTTCGGTGGAATGGAAAACCTCTCTCATCAAATTAGTGTTGATTTTAGTCTATATATTGACTATGGAATCAAGTGCCATAACCCTAGGGAAAAAACCTTCTCAAACAGTACTAGGTGTTTTAGGATTTGTCATCTAAAAGTGAATATGTAAGGTGTAAGCATATTAGCTTGTATGGGTAGTTGAGAATTTGAATTGACTTATGTTAGATTAATTATGATCCAAATTATTTACATAGTTGGTTTATTAGTTTATTTATTTGAGTTAGTTAAAACATATATGGTAGTTGTAACTTTTGTGAAAGTTTTATAGTCTTTCACTTGTGTTGTAACTATTTAACCTAATATAATATATTACTATATTTTTTCAAATGATATAATCACAATGTAATTTATTCACATTTCCTTCATTCACCCAAGACAACAATAGTATCAAAGCCTGAAAAGAGTATTAGAAATGAGAAAGATTGGTGGGAAGATTGAAGAAGCAGGTTTGAAGACAATCTCAAAAAGCCAACATACACTTCCTATCAATGTGGTCTATATAGACAATTTTGATTATAGATTTTTTGTTTCAAAGAATGAAATATGATGGGTTTTGTAAAAAATTATATCTTTGATTATCAAGATCAAATTTGATTTAGCTAAGTGTTTTTGGATTAATTTTGAGGTTAACAGATATGAAATGTTGAGGGTTTTATGGTTTGTAATTTTTACATGGAACCCATGGATATCATGGGAAAATCCAAGGATGGTGATCTATCTTCCTAAAGCAACAATGTTTAAGATATAAAATTAGTTGTAATTCCAACTATGAATCTCATGTATGATAATGAACTTCTAAAGATCAAGGTGACATTATTTATCTTTTGGTGCTAAGGGAATGTCATATAATCATGTGTGTGTGTGTGTGTGTGTGTGTGTGTGTGTGTGTGTGTGTGTGTGTGTGTGTGTGTGTGTGTGTGTGTGTGTGTGTGTGTGTGTGTGTGTGTGTGTGAATTATAAAACACTCACTTAGCACCAAAATAAAAATAATTTGGTGGTATTGATATTTAGCACAATCCTTTTAGCCTAAGGATAAGGCAACACTAATTATTTCATTGCATCAGACAAAGGTTGCACATTGAATTCGTGAAAAAATGATCCAAGAGAAAACTATATGGAATATATTCATATGGATGATATGAAATCCTAAAATTGAATATCAAATAAATCTCCAAGGAAAAATGACAAAAATAAAAATCCTAACCTCCACATATTACCGTAAGACAACAACAAAAATTATATTTTATCTTATAGTGGAACCAATAGCATGACATCTCTGTGAGTTTGGTGTAGGACCTAAAAAATGTTATTTTCATGATGTCTAATGTTTTTATATATTTTGGGGTTTATTGGGGCCCACTAAAAATTTATAGGAGATAGTTTTTTCCATTTCTTGTTTTCATTATAAAACATTTTATGGAAAAGTATTTTTTCCACATATCAAAATAAGTCTTACATATAAAATCCTTATTTTATGTAATCTAAATTCTCATAGAGAAATTGGACAAGAGTATTTTGTAAGGAAATATAAAAATAGGTTAAGATTTCAAAACCTTCAAAGTTACTTATCTTTTTGGTTGCTTTCAAAATCGAGAGCATTGTATTGTGATACTTTTGTTGACCAATCATTATTTTCTACAGAGGTGGTTGTGTGACTAATTAAACTATAGGTTTGTGAATATTTTTGACACAATGGAATTAATTATTTTGTTTATTTAATATAATTTATGGCAAATATACTCAATAATGTATAAAGGTGTATTATCGGTGGACATTGACGCCTTTAAAATGATAATTTTTATAACAACTCATGTTTGTGCTTTTGAAGATAATAATTTCCTTTGCATGTCCATTAGGATCCTTGTAATTGATAAAATTTAAGTGTCAAACTAGAGGTTTGAGAATCTATTGAAGGATGAAGGATAATTACCCTTCTCTAGTTAGCTATATAATTAGAGTTTGGGTTCATTGTTTGAATGGAATATTTTAGCCTATGTTCTTGATTTTAGTTCTATTTTTGGATTTTGTACCTTATATTCATGACATGGATTAGACAGTGTTAGTTTGATTTTATTTCTATCATTGTAGATATTCTCATTTCTCATCTAATAGTGGGAGACTATATTGCATTGTTAGGTATTTGATAAATCATCACTGATAGTTAAATTTGATAGGAGTTCCTAATACTAATAATGTTGATAAACAATTATCAATGTTTTTTAGGTATCAGGAAGATGTGCCATATAGAGTAAGGTTTGGTCACTTTGGTGGGCTTTCAAGTGGAGTCTAATGTGTATTAATGTACTTGGAAATGCCTTGACCATGTTATACTATAGTACGATATGATAATCATAGGGGATGAACAATCCTTGTTCATGTTCATAAACCATTTATACCATAGCTCATAGGACATGATTCTACATGGAATGACATCAATTTTGGTCAGTACAAAGAAGTACCAACTATCAATTATAGTTGATTTAGATTTTATATGATGAATTAAAAGTCATTTCTCTAATTATTTCATCTTTTATACCCCTTTGAATCAAGGTGGAGTATTTTGGATTGATTATGATCCAAAGTATTTACTTATTTTATTAGTTTATTAGATTAATTATTTTTTACTTATTCAAATTAGTTAAAACCCATATGGTAGTTTTAGCTTCTGTAAAAAATTAATAAAATTTCACCTATGTTATACATGTTTAAACTGATATAATATATTATTATATTTTGTCAAATGAAATACTCATAATGTAATTTATTCATGTTTCCTCCATTTACTTAGATCAATAGCTATGCTTTTATAACAAAGGTTTCAATTAAGAGGCTTGTATGGTTGGTCAAGGCTTTGGCAATGCTTTCAAATTTTTTGTATTTTAAAGAGTGTATTTTATGTGAAAATGAAAATTAACTATTTTATAAAATTAAATGAATTGAAAATAAATAATTATAAGCAAAATGAAATTAAAAAGATAAATAACACTTTTTTTATTCTTTTCCAATTGATTTTAAATGTATGAAAGGTGAGAGAGATCTACTCTAAATAAGTAAATTATAAATTTTGTTACTTTTATAGATGTAACCTAGATGAAGTTATGTGTTTTAATCTTCTTCTTTTTAATGTTTTTATGAGTAATAATGAATGTACATATATGTGGACTAAAGCTTATGTGCACCAAATTTTAGATTCAAGTAATATTACTAAACTTATTAATAAAAACTTATAACTCAATGAAACCAATAAGAATGGATAAAAGAGATAAATCATAATAATAAGAACATTCTCACCATAATTTTACATCCTTATGGTTCCACTCTAGGATTTGCACTTGGATTGTTTGATGTCCAAAACATGAAATGTTGGATTGCTTGATGAATGTTGATAATGGCTTCCAATGGTTGGATGTGGTTATTAGTGGCTTTGGATGGATGAAAGAGAGATTTATGGATGCACTATAATATCAAGATAATGGATTTATGGATTCCCAAGTTAGTTTTGGCCATGGCCCAAGCATGGATTTTATAATATGGTGGAGGGAATTTTAGGTAAGTTTAAAATTATTTAGAATTCTCTAGTTTAGAGACTTGTAGAATTTTAGAAGAGATTCCATAGTTATATATGATTATTAATTATTTTATGGCATAATTATAGGATTATATGGGAGTTAATGAGGTTTAGGATTCATAGGGATGTAGGAATGACTAGGGTGGTAGCTGAATAAATAGGAATTTTACATTGGCTAGTTGGCTTAGGAAATAGGTTAGTGGATAATAGGCTCTATTAGTGGTTTAATAATGAGATTAATTGGTATTACAATGGGGTAATTTTTTATGGGATATGGGAATGAAATGTGGGTTATTAGGTCAATAATTAATTTAGTTAAGATATATGAGAATTAGACTAAATTACTAAGAATTAGCATAATTAGCAGGGTGAGCATAATTTAGTGCATACATCTTCCACCATTATTTATATTATTCAAGAGGATTTAAGGTTATAAAGTATAAAATAATATTAATATCCTAGAACTTTTGTTACTCATATGCAAGTAAAACAAACTTTTAAAATTTCTATATTGGATGCATACTAGCTATGAACAATGTTTTGTTTTGATTAGAATGATTTTATAAATTCATATATTTTTTATTTTGGGTTAAAAACGTTTATATTAGTTTGTGAAAAATAAGAAAAAATATAATTAAAATAAGATATTTTGTATACCTAAGATGATAAAGGAATTTAATTTTAAATTAAAAATTGGGTTTTTGCAATGGTTGAAGGTATGATTGTTCCATTTCTATATTCACCTATGGTTTAGATGAAATATTTGTATACTATGAATGAATATAACAAATGCAAGAAAAGAAAGAGACTAACTAATTATTTTGTTGTTGTAAAAACTAGGAAAGGAAATGATTATTTTCTTATCAAATTTGATTTTTTAAAACATATAAATATCATGTAGCACAATAATAATTTATCTAATCTAATATAATAAACAAAATAAATTAAAATCTCAATTATCTAACTTGATCAAGGTATAGATTAGTTGAAATAATGTAGAATATGTTGCTATTATCTTCATTATTCTAGCTCCTTTATCTTGTGAAGGTTTAAGGAAATATCTAACTAGAAACATAAATGATGAATGTGATAAAAATGGAAAGAATAATAGATACATAATACCAAAAAAACATCAGTTGATATATGGCTAGTTGAGTGGACTATTTCGAAAGATTGGGTTATGAAATTAATGACAATTCCTTCTTTTAATGGTGTAGTAAATGACAAAAAAATAGAGGTAGATATTCAAAAATAATGGAAGGATTATGTGTCTATTATAATATTAAAAATCTGTAGGTTTTAATTCAAATTTTCATTTCCAAAACTAATCTAAAATGGGCTTACATGTAGAAGACCAATGGAGGTTACATAAGATAGTTTAACTGAGTTAAAATAGAAGTATAACTTAGGAGTGACTCAAAATGATTGAAAATAAAAGAGGGAATAATTTGGTTCAATTGAAGGCAAACATAAAGTATAAAAATCAAGAACCAAGAAATCAACATTCAAAAACATGTGAAAGAATGAATTTCGAGAGCTAAATTTGAAAGATAGGGAGAAGGTGATAGAATTGCCCCCTTTTTTAGGGGTAAGTTACATGATCCCTAGTTTCTATAATGAAAAAAATGTTTTAAATAATAAAAACACAAAAAATTTAAATCAAACTTTCCTACTATGATGTAACCACCTCAAAAGTTTCAAAATAAATGGAGCAGTTCTATAACCTAGAGTGGCGGCCTTGTCACACTAGACAACAGTTTCATCATGTAAAGAAGGTTTTAAAAAATAGGTTGTTATGGGATAAAACTAATAAAAAAATTGAGGATAAAATGACTCCAAGGGGGAATATGAAGAAAATAGGTCCAAGTGGCTAGAGACAACCTTGTTTTGATCATTCATTAGGAGTTCACTACATCATCATTAGCATTGTACTAAACATATGCTCTATTAAATTTTTAGTTGCATACATATTAATCCATCTCGAGGATGCCTTTTCATGAATTGATGAGGGTTTGGTCTTGACCAATATCATGTGTAAGATAAATAGTAAGCTATATATACACACCTAATTTACCTAAATGTTGCAATAAAGCCAATTTAGACTTCATACAATTATATACAAATGGAATAGATCAAGTGAAATATGAAAAAAAAGTGGAAAACATGCTATTTTATCAAAACAAAAATGATAATATGTACGACGTATTTGGGGTGACCATACTTCCTTAATTATCTTACCAAGGGACTAAATCTAACACTAAATCAACATGTACATGTAAAATTAAAAAAACATGTCACAATAGATAAAGACATTATTGAAAATGTTATTTTTGAAAATCCAACAAAATTATATTTTGTAAAGATGAAAATAAACATTAAATAAGAAAATATTCTAAAATTATAAAGTTTTAAAACACAAATAGCTAGTTGGGGACTCAATATATTTAAAAATTTGCCCAAAACATATTCATCTATCCTGACTGATTGGAGATATTTTTTGAGATCTAGGTTAATTATGATGAATTTTAACAAATGAGAATTTTATATATATATCCCTAAACAAGGATGGAAAATATATGATTTGGAGGTGGAGCTAGATATGGACAAGTAATTTTTTTATGTTTATTTAATCTTGTCCAAAATTTGAAATTATGTCTAAAACTTGATAAAACTCTCATAAAAATTGATTTTTTTAGCTCAGTCGTGATTTTTGGGGTGGAAATATGGATTTACAACAAAATTTATGATTTATGGTTGAGTTTGAGTGTTTTAAGAGGGTTTTATGAAGATAAGAATGACTAATGGAACCATTGCACTGGGGATAGAAAAACCCATCTTCATAGATCAATGATTACATAACTATTATAGTAGAACCATAAATTCTAATAGATGGAATTATAATAGCCACTATATATAGAGTATGAATTTATGTAACTACCTCTAGATGAAGGTTACATAATTATTGTCAACTTAAAGTGTACCCTACTAGGTCTTGAAACCTAATTCAAGTGACACAATGGAAGTACCCCTAGGTTATGGGTGAAATATAACAATGGTGAATCTATGGAGAAGGATAGTTTATTTTCAAACCATCATGTACCTAGTTTGATATCAGGTTACAACTCTCTAACCTACACTAACATGGCTGAATCTAACCTACAACTATGCCTTTTGTCATTAAAAGGGAGAAGATGTTGAACTAAAATTTAAAATGGGGTGATGCACCAAGATATTAGGTCTCCTCAACCTTATATAAAAACAAAACAACCTATAAAGGAATAAATTCATCTACACACTCTTAAAAACATGTTATAACAAAGGTACAATGAAAGAACAAACTTGTATGAGGGCTAGATAATCTATAATTTCATTATAATTGAGATAAAAGAGACTAAAAAACATCTATAATTAACCTAAAACTAATCAAAAGAGATTAATAAGCATAAAATAGAATTGAAATTGTATAGTATAGAATGAGATAATGAGGAAAGAAAGGCAAATTTAGTGTTTTATTGATAGTTAAAGGCTTATGCCAGCATTAAAAGTCCTCAAATGAGCAAATACTTGTCATACCCAAGAGGAGGGATACAAAGTGAGGCATTTATAGAAAAAAATAAAAGATAAATAAATACTAATATGAATAAATGTAGTTGTTACAACATTATTAAACCTATTCAAGAGGTGATACCAGTAGAAAATAGTGCCATTAGACCCTCCTCAATACATTAACCTACTTTATTGATGATCTTTAATTGGAATGTGGTCTAGGAGTAGGGGAGAAGGCTTAATTGTTTGATATTTTTCTCCCTTTCAATGATTGATATGGTGAACATGATTTTATAGTGTTAATCCATTTGAAAAAAACCTACATTAATTTTTCCAACTCACCTCTCTTTTCATACCTACCTTTTAAAACCTACTACATGGCTAACTTGGAGGAAGACTTTCTATTCCACCATTAGTCTTGAAGGTTGGCTTTCCATAATGAAAACTTCATGGAAGAGATAAATATTTATAGGATCAAATTTTAAATTATTTAGGTCTCCATCATGGTCTTAATGACCCTAAACCTCAACCATGATCATGCTATACAAGCCCCATGAGAATAATCAAACTGAAAATCATCTTCTAATTCACATAGTGGTCCTTAAGAGAGATGGACAACTGATGTAGTATCCTAGTTCTTCAAGAAAACTAATTAATAGGATTTGAAATAGGACTTATAGAAAGACTTGAGATACTAATCTTCTATGTAAACCTATGACAATCTTTCTCAGCACTTGAAGAGACTATAAAATATCTATTGCACATTGGAATTTGTTGTTGAGGTTATTCATGGGCTCAAGATCTTATTTACTATCTTGGATCATCATTCCAAAGATTATATATATCTCTCACATAATTATTCTCAAATTCACTTATGATATTCACTAATATGAGGGTTTTTAGACAAGTTTTAGAAAGTGTACTCAAATTATAGGCCTTCCAAGAAGGTTCTTTATTATGCTCGTGACCCTTTAAAGGTAGTGAGAGGTTTAGTAGTCCTCTTGGTTAAGTTAACAAAAATTCACTCTTTTCTTTGACCTTGATTATTTCTCATTTAAATATTTAAATATTGATCAATTAATAAAGATTATTCAATTTTGATTCCTCAAAAATCATTTTTCTACTTGAATTATAGTTTGCTTTAGAGGTTCAAAACATTATCGAGGTTTGAGATATTTTGCATCTTCTTCTTGTACGTCAAAAACTTATTCTTCATTTTATTGAATTTAATCCTCACTACTCATAAATGTTTTGGAATAAATTATTAACCTTAAATCACCATAAATATACCTATAACTTAGGTCTCTACCTAATATTTTGTGAGAGATAGAACTTGAAGTGTGAAGAATAGGCCTGCAACCTATAAGTTAAACTATGAGAGTTAATATCATTCTATCTAAAAATTGTAATCATAAATAACATTTTATCAATATGTCATAAGCTATAATGAATTATAAGTTATGTCTTGGATATCCTAACATTTATCCTTCAGTCCTTCATCATGACTTTACTTACTTGTAGCATGAAACCTTGCCTCATGGCCTTCTATGTCTGCAAATGATTTACAACACATGCAAATTTTCTTGAAGTCCTCTTCGATCTTATT
>JARHVA010002557.1:2162500-2257500 GCA_037957365.1 Torreya grandis | reverse complement strand
CATTGTCCTAAATTAGAATGAATCTAGGCATGAATTCAGTCCTAATAATATTAATCAAGACCTTAATACACATATTTTTCATTGACAACTCTACTAATCATCCTAATACAATCTAGGGTTTTGGCAATGATTATAGTACTCATTCAATGAATCGAAATTCTAGGGAAACTTGATGACTCATGAATAGTTGATTATGAATGTATCTATAAATCAAGTAAATGATTGAAATGAGTTCAAAATCAATCATTTTTTCAAAAAATAACCCTCTCTAGGTCTGCAACTATTCTAGGTACTAAGGGTGGTTAGAATATCCAACATTCTTGTGACCTCCCAGGGATGTTTTCCTATCTAAACACTCATACCATATGCCTTATCAAATCCATTATCATGGAGTCAATAAGAAAATAAATATTAAAATGACACTCTATAAGGCTAGCTTTAAGAAGAATGAAATTACCTCCAAAATAGAAAATAAGGAAGTAATAAACACTATACATGTGCTAAAATACTTAGGGGGAAAGAAAAAATAACTGGACAAATGAAAAGAATGTGAAATCAACACTTGGAGAATGAAATAATAAAATTAACCTACTATGTATAAGGATTAAAATGGAATCACTAAACCTGCATCAAATCAAATTCCTCTAAAATCATGTTTGTCCCATGATTGATTGACATGGGTGATTGAAAGATGATTTTGTAGGTTGAACACTTGACATACCAACTCCTATGTTTTGCTCTTTGTAATATCCCCAATCAATAGGGAATATAGAAACACAAATAGCTCTTATTTCTTTTCTGATTATTCTAAATTTGGTATGAAATAAGAACAAATTGCGGTTTTTTGCAAAATATCTTCAAATAAAATAAATCAACCACAATATAATCTCTCAATAGAAAATCAAAGATATTATCACTTGTTCAGATGATTACAATTACAGTCCTCTCTTATGCATATAAAGAATATGAAAATACAGTCTTGAAAACTTGGGCTCTTACAAATTTGGGAATAAATTTGGTTCTTGTCTGTTTCTGGTCTATTGTGTCGACACACAGTCACCGGTGTCGATCGATATAATGCCGACATCAGTCTCTATCAGTCAGCTTCTCTACTGATGTTGGTCTTCAGTTGGCCGATGTCAGTCATTGGGGTGCCGATGTCGGTTCTTGTGTCCTCTGTAGCACTATTTTGGCCTACTGCCAAACTATACGAGATTGCACAAATCGATATGGATTTTGTATCGAAGCAAGATAATATGCAGTGGCCCTATATTCTAGATCCTTGATCTGATAATCTCTATCTGTATAATTATTTGAATCAAAAACCTAATAAAGAAATAAATACCTGGAATATCTGTGATAACTTTTGTGTGAAGTTATATCTCAACCCTGTAAATCTCTGTGATAACTTCTGTATGAAGCTATCTCTCAATTTGGCAATAGATTAGCTGATATTTCAAAGCCTCTGAATCACACATAGTGAAGAGGGAATGTTCTCCAATGCAAATGGAATCCTGAAACCCTTGGCTCAGTCTTCACAACAGAATTCTTCAATATCAAAATCAATAATCAATGCATAATTCAATAATGGCCTCCATGAGAAACCCTTATACCCTCAAAAAGATATGCTTACCCTAATTAGGGTTTCTTAAATTAGAATTAGGGTTTCTAATTAAAAATAGGCTAAATAATTAATATTTGATTAAATCAATCAAATATTAATATCTCCCTCAATATATGTCTGATCGAGCCCAAATGAAAGCCAACTGGAAAAATTCTACTAAACGAAGCCAAGCCAATCTCCATCAAGACCCTCTAACCATCTTATCAGCCTATGAGGGTCACATAATAGGCTAACCATCAATTCTAATCATGTCAACTAAAAAGGGGACATGACAATCTGCCCCTCCTGAAATTGCTTGCCCTCAAGCAATCGCTGAATGATACACCCATCAATCCACCTGGATCCCAAATGCAGTCATGATCTCCACCACTATCAATCAACATGAAATCCATGCCATGTCCATCACAACTCTCATCTAATGGCATCACATCATCTCTCGTACTAAGATAAGCACCCCAACATCCAATCCATAAATGAAAATCAACAGGCAACTCAAGTAAACTCCTTACCTGAATAATATCTAAATCCAGATGGTGAAGGCTAGAAATAGTCATATCATTATCAACCTGTGACCTGACTATAACAGAAAGCTGAGTCCCTACCACATGTGATAACTCCTAAACTAAACTCACCTCAAGACTAAGCTCATTCTCATATCTCTCCTATGTTGGTGCCAATGTGCACATGTCATCGCACTCTATCATGTCATGTCGTATGAACATCTCCATCCGATGAAAAAACATATATCTAAAGCTGCTGCCCCGTATTGCCTTAAGAATATGTGTCTTACCATCAACATCAAAGCAAACCTCCATGTTCTTGAGATGAAGAGTAACTTCCTCAAATGAATGAATCCACTTCATACCCAAGACTAAGTCTATATCCCCCATGTTCACCACCTAATATTCAGCCTTGAACTCACAGTTGTTCAAGTGCAAGGGGAGGTCTCTAATCATACGCTCACACCTAAGAGTGTGACCATTGGCTACCTTAACTCTAATGCCCTCAAAATCTTTAGTAGTGAGTCCAAGATTCTCCACAAATCTAGCATCTATGAAATTATGTGTGGCTTCTGTATCAAGAAGGGTGATGACCTTCTGACCTGCCAAAACTCCATAGAGTCTAAATGACTCATCTGACTGAATGCTGGATAGGCGTGCCTCTTGTATATGAAGCTCTAAATCTACCTCTACCTTATGCTCTGAAGCCTCCACCTCCTCTGAACCATCCTGCTATTTAGAATCCTCTGAATCTGAATCCTCATAATATGCCCACATCAGACGATTTGCCTTGCCCTTAGGCCTCAAAGGACAATTGTGATTGGCATCATAGGGACCTTTGCAATAGAATCAAAGCTTATTCCTACATAGATCATTAAGAGCCTCTTGAACTAAAGCTGGTGCTGAAATATTTGCCTTAGAATCATTCTTAACACCTGATTTATCTATGTTAAAATCTGGTCTCTCTCTATGTCCGTTGGAGCACTTATGATCCCTGGATGAAGAAGTACCTCTTGAGTTAGATTTACTAGATGGGGCTGTCATCTCCATACTATGCACCTTCTTCATAGCTATCTGTAATGAAGGAGGATCAAAGGCTTTGATCCAACCTCTCAATGGTTTTGTCAATCCCTCCATGAAGAGAATTACCAATCTATGCTCTAAAATATTGGGCACCATGACTGCCAATCTCTGAAACTCACCAATGAAGGACTCCAAGTTACCTATTTGTCTCAACTATGCCAAATCTCAAAAGTAAACCTTGGGATCTTTCCTATCAAACCGCTCAACCAATCTATCCACAAAGTCCTAGTACTCTATCACCTGGTTATGCTGAAGTGTTACCATACCATGGTACCACCAATCATGTGCTACTCTATCCAAGTACAAAGTGGCGTATTTGATGGCCTCTATCTCTATCATTGGTCTCAATGCCAAAAAGGTGTCAAGCTTATGAACCCAAGCTTGAGCTGTCATCTTGTTGCTACCATCAAAAGTAGTCAAAGAAAGCTTGCTAGTAGCCTTCTTCAGCTCACTGAATTAAACTCTAGGCCTCCTATCCTGTCTAACTAATCTATAATACTCTCTCCTCAGAGTAAAAAAATAATCAAAGGACATCTTCTATTGAACATAAGGATATAATAATTTCCACTCATCAATTGCAACCATGAGGGTATCTGTAAATAGGAAATCACCTGTCACCTCTTTTTCTGGAGCCTCTGGTTCATCCTATATAAATGTAGGCCATGTAGGTCTATCAGCAGTCCTAGAATGGGTCAGTTGTGGTCTCTGATTGATAGTAGCACTCCTATTATCTCCTTGTTCTCCATTCTACCTAACAGGTGGGTTCATCCTACCTACCATAGTAGTGAGTGTCTGTCTGGCCTAATTCATCTGTTGCTGCCCTTTCATCATAACACGATAGAAATCTCTGGTGTCCTGATCAACATCATACCTATGGCCCTTGGGTGGGCTACCCTCACACCTGTCACTCATGATGATCGATGGTTGATCTAACACCTGGGTACCTTCAAGCAAAGCTCTACTACGTGTGTTATACCTGTGTGGTCCCAACTCTTGTGGCTGCATAAGATCTATAAACCCTCAGGATGATAGGATTTAGCTCTAATACCACTGTAATATCCCCAATCAATAGGGAATATAGAAACACAAATAGTTCTAATTTCTTTTTTGATTATTCTAAATTTGGTATGAAATAAGAACAAATTGCAGTTTTATGCAAAATATCTTCAAATAAAATAAATCAACCACAATATAATCTCTCAATAGAAAATCAAAGATCTTATCACTTGTTTAGATGATTACAATTACAGTCCTCTCTTATGCATATAAATAATATGAAAATATAGTCTTGAAAACTTGGGCTCTTGCAAATCTGGGAATAAATATGGTTCTTGTTCGTTTCGGGTCTACTGTGTCAACACACAGTCACTGGCATCAGTTGATATATTGCTGACATTGGTCTCTATCAGTCAGCTTCTCTGCTGATGTCGATCTTCAATCAGTCGATGTCAGTCACTGGGGTGCCGATGTCAGTTCCTGTGTCCTCTGTGATGTTATTCTGGCCTGCTGCCAAACTATACGAGATTGCACGGATCGATATGGATTCCATACTGAAGCAAGAAAATATGCGGTGGCCTTATATTCTGGATCCCTGATCTAATAATATCTATTTGTATAATTATTTGAATCAAAAACCTAATAAAGAAATAAATACCTAGAATATTTGTGATAACTTCTATGTGATGTTAACTCTCAACCCTGTAAATCTCTATGATAACTTTTGTATGAAGCTATCTCTCAATTTGGCAATAGATCAGCTGATATTTCATAGCCTCTAAATTACACACACTGAAGAGGGAATGTTCTCCAATGCAAATGGAATCTTGGAACCCTTGGTTCAGTCTTCACAGAAGAATTCTTTAATATCTAAATAAATAATCAATGCATAATTCAATAATGGCCTCCATAAGAAACCCTTATACCCTCAAAAAGATATGCTTATCCTAATTAGGGTTTCTTAAATTAGAATTAGGGTTTTTAATTAAAAATAGGCTAAATAATTAATATTTGATTAAATCAATCAAATCTTAATATCTCCCTCAATATATGTCTGATCGAGCCCAAACGAAAGTCAACTAGAAAAAATCTACTAAACAAAGCCAAGCCAATCTCCATCAAGACCCTCTAACCATCTTATCAGCCTACGAGGGTCGCATAATAGGCTAACCATCAATTCTGATCATATCAACTAAAAAGGGGACATGACATTCTTTGGATATTACTATCGTCACATTATCTACCTCTTTAACCACCAAAATTACTTGCTATCGAATTATTTTCTTAGGGTAGCAGCCTTATCATTAGTTTGATAAGCTGGCATTGATCTTGTATTTTTTCTTTGGGTTTATTAGGTTGGTAGATGACTAATACATGCTACTTGATATCCTTATATTATTTATTAGGTATTATTATCTTGATATAAGCCTCAAACTACTTAATGACATCATATTGTTATTATCATACTTGATCTAAGTCTCCCTTTGGATCCAAGGGGATAGGTAGGATAATTTTCTTTGGCATATCAAACTCATCTTTCCTATAATATCTATTGTGTCCTTTTTTTGTACCTTAGGAGTAATTATTTTTCTTACATCATCTAATGTTTGAATGATGCCAATATATCACTTCCATGTCTCATCATCAAGCTCTCCTTACTTTTCAAATCTCTCTCCACCATTAATTTATTATTAGAATAAAAATTATCCTCATCTACTAATATAACCATATGTAGCTACTCTCATATGGTGACTTGTAGTGTGTTAAATTAATATATAACCATTATAATCACATTAATGTTCTTTTTTTTCCCTTTTGGAACTATTTTCCCACTAACAACCTCAAACTCCTTAACAAGATCATTGTATAAGTGCCAAGATTGATCAAGGTCTTCATGAGGCTTCATGGGAGTTGGTATGAAAGTTCCCTCTTAATTATACACTAATCTATCAAATCTACATCTTTCACACAATAATGTGGGTAAAATCATAACTTCCATTTTTCTAATAATCAAAAGAATAATCAGGAACCCCTTTTGTTAGTGTAGTATCTCCATGACAAGTATCATATTCCTCATGTAAGACATAAGTGCCTAAACCAATTTCTTCAATGAATCTATAGGGATCATGCTAATTATTTTCAATTTCCCACTCATTAAGTATTATCTCAGGGATTCCTTCAATAGGTATAGTTGGTTCATGATCTAGGACATACTCTTCTTAATCAAAAATGGTGTAATTAGAAATGGAAATATTGGTCATATATGGCTCTATGTGATACCTATCAATTTGTTCGAACTTGATGATGACCCTAGTGTCATACCTTGACCTAAATAACAAGATAGACTAATTAAAATACATGTAACCATCTATATTACGTATTTAAGTCACATGATAGGCATATAATAAAATATGGTGGAAATTTAATGACAAGGGTATCTTGCATAATAGAGACACTTGGACAAGCATGCAAAATGACACTCAAACCATTAATCATGTCAACTATCTTAGTGGCTATACCATCCAACTTATAATACTCCATTAGTGTATGGATCATATTTTGAGCTTAGTTTATCAGTCACTTGCTTAGGTATCATGGAACTACTTGCCCCTTATACCCAACATCCCCTCTTTTTTTAAGGAGAAATGGTGACCCTTTTTTAAGTTTGTAGCCTTGTTTTTGAGCCTCTTTTCTATATGTTTATGCAAATTATGGGAAAAAAATGATTATCATACTTTCATACTATGGAAAAATGACATTGGTATTATGTTTTCATAGACTAATCTTATACCTTTCATGAGGTTTTTCAACTTATTATTTCAAACTTATTCTATCATGTGTTTTATCCAGTATCTTTGTTAGGCTTATTCTATTTGGATTATGCTTTTAGGCTTATCTTTATTAGACTTATCTTTTTTTATCTTTTTGCCATTGACTTATCTTTTCTAGGGACATTATTGCAAACAATTTGTTTGAAATAATTTCCTCAATGGAATTGATCTACAGGAATTTTACCTAATGGAATGACCCTTGGGTATTTTTGTCATGACCATTTCACCCAATCTAATTGACCTTCGGCCTTTTTATCATGGCCATTTTTCCCAATAGAATTTTCGTTAAACTTAATTGTCATGGACATTTTACTCAATAGAATTACCCTTCAACCTTTTTGTCATGACCATTTTACCTAATATAATTGACCTTTGACCTAACTACCATAGCCATTTTTCCCATCAAAACAAATCATCCACACAAAAATCCTAAAATAATTTATTTGCAAGAAAAACCCTACAACAATTTCCCTGAAGCATTTAATACTATGGACTTTTAGTGCAAACATTTTATCTAATAAACCAAAAACCCTATGGAGCTACCATGTAGCACCATTACAATTAAGTAATTTATTATATATATACTAGGTTATTTTATGTTTATGTTTGTAGGAGTGAATCCAAAAGTGACAAGTGTCAAGCTCATGGAGAGTCAAAAGGTTAAGCACCAAGATATATAGCTCATGTTAACTCATGTACTAAAGACCTAATGGTGCATAAACAAGCACATTAACAAAGGATTTTAAAAATATCCATTAGAGTGTCAAGTGGAAGCATTATGGGTTCCCAATACATAGAGATCCAATAGTATGTAAGAGCCTAGTACATGAAGATCAATGGTGCGAGATCGATGGAGACTTTACAAAGGCCTTAAAATAAGCAAGGAGATACTAAGTGGAATAAAAACATTGAATATAGGAATATAAAGAGCATATAAAGCCTTTGGATCTACCATGTGGCATGCTCACATTTCATCATGTAGAAGATAAAATGGTACAAGCTAACAATGGACTTTTCCAAGATCTGGACCTAATGAAGTAGGAACGCATGTCTTAAAGGCAACAATAATATTTTGAAAGGTGGTAAATGGAATGACATAAATATATAATGAATATCTTTTGACACTTGATATATATTTAATGATAGACATTGGGTCTCACAGTTAAGCTAGAATATGAACATGCATGTATTAGAACTAATCTGGTTAGCAAATATGAAAGTAAACATTAAGTAGTAGAACATAAGAAGGCTAAAATTACATGGCATCTCAAAGGTAAATTAAAGTTAACACTATCAAATATTTCAATGTAAATACCCTATAAATCATTCTAAATGGATATTTTATAAATACACAAGTGACATGTAATGCATAGTTCAGTTAGATTGGTCATAGCTAACAATAGTGTCACTATTTCTAAAACATTGGTAAAGTGGTACTTGTCTTGGACATATGTATGAGATCCATTTTAAAATGGATAATCTAAAATATCAATAGGTTATTATCACAACCTATAAAAGGAGGCATGTGTAGTTTTAGAAAATGGTACATATATTTAAAGTTTGCATATAGCCCAAGATAAAATTGTAAAAATAGCCTTTGTCTTTATACACATGCACATGTTGTATATCTTTGGCAAAGGCTAATTTAAATTGATAATTGTAAGTGGAATCTTATAAATTTTTGGACTATAGTTAGAACTCATGTTCCACCTATCACATGTAATGACTTTACATGAACTTGGAGGATGAGGCACCTCCTTCCCCAAGTCTATATAAATAGTTATAATCCAACTTGGATTTTTGTCAAACAAATTTGAATATAGGAGAAGCATCAATTTTTATCATTAATGAATGTGTTTATGTATTTTATTTCCAATTTGTATGTAATTATTTGTTACTTTATTTGGTTGTATATTTCAATAATATTTAGTGTGCAATAGCTACAAATGGATTCTTTATTATATTGGTTGATGTATTGATTTGTAGATGTGCAACATCTATTGAGAGATTGGTAAAATATATTGGTTAAGATAGTCAAGTTGTTTGATTCATAATTTTGAATGTGTACTAGTGATTTATTTGATGTAGGTTTTTTTGTGTGTGTGCCAAAGCAACCTCTGATACTTTACTAGCCTAAGCCATAATATCCTAAGTAAGAGTGTTTAACAACTACCCTAAAAAGATAAACCTTTGTCTAAGACCTATGAATTTATTGCATCATTATCTCCTTAGACTTCTTAACTATGTCTAATTCAGTGTGTGCAATTATTTATAGCAATAGGTATAGGTTATGAGAGCACAAATCTATTTAGAAACCAACCAGGGAAGTAGTTCTTACAAACTACAAAGCCTTCTTTTCTGTCTTACCCTTCCCTCCTTTTTTGGGTTTGTTTTGAGACCTACCCACTTTATATTAGAATCCAAAAATCCATCCAAATCACATATAGATTCATTACCTTTTAGGGACCATGCCTCCATCCAAAAACCTTGTCAACAACCTGCATGCCCTACTAGCTATTCCATCAATAAGTTATCAAAGACTGCATGCTTGAAAATCATGCCCTAGAGTAGAGTTTACCTCCATTGAGATCCTAAAATGTTAGAGGGTACCTCAATGACTATGGTGTGCATAAAAATTGCATCAATAGTTTCACTAAGACTAGAAATAGGGATAACACCCCTAATAATATTAGTTATTATTTATGTAGAGTTACATTGGAGTTACCTAACAGAGTGACTAGATCTAACCCCTAGGTTGGTTTGCTAGTCTCACCCTTGACATATCATAAGAGACCTATAATTATGCCAATATCCCTAGTTTAGAATAATCCACCTCCAAGAACTCCTCTAGTTAGGAATCCTTTACCTCTTAACCAACCAATGACTCAACCCTAGTTAGTTGGATTTGTTATTTTCATTCCTAGAGACGTGCATGACTTAACTTGGAATCTTGAGAGGTACTTACCATCCTTTTCTCTTATGTGATAAAAGATAGTAGAGGAACATATCCAATATTTTAAGGTTGGATTAAGGCTAATGAATGTTATCCATGAGGATATTGCATGTATATGTGATCCATAAACACCACTGATAAACTCAAAGTGAAATTTTAAAAATATGGATTCTAAATTTCTCAACTTATAAGATGATGGAATGATTAAAAACTGATGAAAAACTAATCTAAGAATCATGTTTCAAAATTTAAATACAGGTGAATTGAAAGTTCACATCATTTATCCTTTGAAACTAGAAGATTTTTCAAATTCTTGATTTTATCCAATTTTTTGTAAATGATCAATTCATTAAATTTTGGATCCTAATTAAAAATCTGAATTTATAATCTGAATAATAACTAAAACTAAAATGCAAAAATGAATCCAAAGATCAAAACACAAAAATTGTTTATGGGGCTCATAATTCCTACCTCCCCGAGTTCTTATCGAACCGATCCATTAATGTTACTAAAATTTTAAAGATAAAATAATACTTATAAACAACAAATCAGACCTTCGAAAGACCTTGGCTGACTCAGCACGTCCTTCACCTTCCTGAATCACATGCAGAGGCTTCTCCAAATCAAAATTATCAACTTCTGTATCTCAAAATGGCATCACCAATTCTCCAAAATGGGCAAATGAATATACTACATAGAGCGTATCAAAAATCTAAACAACTTTGTAGTTCACTCTGATCTTTGGTTTGGCCTCTAAGGGCTCCAAAATGACCAAATACTATAAGTGGGTCTATAATCTCCCATACACAGTCAGCCAGAAGCTTGCCTTTAAATATAAATTTGTGTCTTAAATAGCACTTCGACCCTCGTAGCACAAGCGGTCAAAGCCTATCCCTTTTGGATGGTAGGTCATGAGTTCAAAACTTTTGGCCTTTTTTTTAGGCACTTATCTCTTATTATCCCACATGTGTGGGTTGAAAGGATAAAGTCAAGGCTTATCAAAGCCTTTGGCCGCCATTTCCAATGTGGGTTTATCCCACATGCAATGGATTCTATAAAATACAAGGCTTTAAAAAACCTTCAGTCACCCACTTATCATGTGGCTTCGGCCACCTAAGAGGCATTTTGTTCGGGTTTGGGCTTGGTCTTTCCTTCGAACTCGCCACATGGCTCAGTCAATGAGCTTATCTCAGTCTTAGGCACTTAACTCCATGTGCCATGTTGATGACGTGGCATGTCATCAAACCATTTTTTTTGGAAAACCTTTCAGTTTGCCAAGTGTCAACCTCTGATAGGTCCAAATGTTGAAACAACCTCGAAACACATGCCACATGTTGCAAGAGACATTTTTTGACCGATCTTCAAATGGCCATAACAGGGACTCCCGAACTTAGATTTACATTCCAAAAATGCATCAAAAATATCTCAATGAGATCTACACTATGAAATTGGTTTCATCATGATTTGAATTTTTTTTCTAGAATGAACTTTGGAGCACACCTCCCTACAAAATAGGCTTTTGGTCTCCAAAAATTGACTATCACCTGAAATCTTATAAATAGTCTACTGCATCCATAAAAATAGGACCCAATCATAATAAGAGATATAAACAATTGAATTAAAATGATTCACAATCAAACTATAAAAATGCCTAATCCAAAGGCATGATTAAGTGAAGTGGTGAATTGCCTACCCAAATGTCACATCCTGTAAAGTGGTGAATTGCCAAAAACTGAAACAACTCCCAATGTAACTACAAGACAAGTTTATAATGATGACAGCATACAATTAATGTTGTAGGCATGATGAAATACAATGCCCTAGTATGGGACTTATATGCTAAGAAAATACAAACAACAAAAAGTGTATGATGCCTAACATCTAAACATGCCCAAAGGGTCTTAAAAAAATGCATCTAAACATCTTTGTGCCAAAATAGATACATTCAAAATAGCAGTCTAACTAGAAAATATTGTAAGGAAACAACTCACAACATCACTCTACTATATGCCTATTTTTTTCAAATTAGTTAATGTCTTATCCATTATTAGACTACCCAAATAGTATATTCTGGAGATCAAAAACTTAGAGTTATCAAAAAGTGAGAATTGAAAAACTTCATATGGTAAACCTATCTTGAAGTGTTCCCACAAACTCTAATCTACATCTATCAAAGCTTTTTCATTCCCTTAGGTGAATTCTTAACCATGCTTTGCAAAAATAATGTAGTGATATTTCACTTAACTAATTCTTTCTTCCTAGTGAAATTGATTATCTCTGTGGATTCATTATCAATTGCTTACTTTATCAATTTGGGCTTTGCCATATGTAATTGAAAATATTTTTGACTTAACCTCTTAAATGGATTTTCACTTGTAGGTTTTACCTTATCCTAGGTTGTAGTTTCAACTACATTAGGTATTGAATTAGCTTCATTAACCTTAGTGAGAGGTTTGTAAATCATCTTAGTTCTAACATTACTTGAATGTGAAGATGAATGAAGCTTAAAACATCTATCAATTCTATGTCCACTCACTTTACAATGAGTGCAAACATCCTTCTTAGGTGAGGTTCCCCTTTTATAATTCCCAAATTAACATGAGAATGGTCTTTCAAACATGTAATCTTCTTAAACAAAGCTTTTCATTTACAACAAGTCTTAGCACTATGGTTATTCATCCCACAAAATGTGTATGGAAATGATTGCATTATCTTCTATACATTATATCCAAAGTTCTTAAATATATCAATCAGATCAGAATATTTAGTGTAAGAATCAAGAGGTGGAATCTCAATTCCTATTTTACCTTTACATCTTTGAACTAGTGGCCTAGAACCTTCACTATTGGAAGCTCGTCTTCCTTTAGCCATGGAATAAACTTCTCCATCATCCACCTGCACACTAGTATAACCCAAACCTGCATGAAGAGATCTATGCTCAACCTAAATTGGGTTAGTTATACCTTGGCTATCTCTGCCAAGTCTTCCTCCATCATAACCCATTTTAAACAACAATTTAGATCTTATGCCCTTAGTATATTTTTCAAAATCACCAAAAACAATATTACTAGAATCTAAATCTGAAATGATAGAAGAAGATGAATATTTCTATGGTGAAAAACTTACAATGCACTCAGCCAAAGTCTCTACATCTAAAGTTGAAAGCTTTACCTTTTCACACTCACCACATTGCAATCTAATCAAGAGCTCATCCTTGGATACAAGCTCTGATTTTAACTTCACCACTTGCAATTCAAGTGTAAATTTCTGGTATCTCAAGATTACATTATCATCTTTAATGGCCTCAATCTATGACAACTTGCCCATGGTTTCCTACAAACACTTGATTCCACATTGCACACTACAATATAATCAATCTGCAAACCAATAATCCAACTATTTTGGAAGCAACTGCCAATACACAACTAGAAGCAAACCCTACATTCTAACTACTCTAATACCAATTTGATCTATAAACACCACTGATAAACTCAAAGTGAAATTTTAAAAATATAGATTCTAAATTTATCAACTTATAAGATGATGGAATGATTAAAAACTGATGAAAATCTTATCCAAGAATCATGTTTCAAAATTGAGATATAAGTGAATTGAAAGTTCACATCATTTATCCTTTGAAACTATCAAATTTTTCAAATTCTTGATTTTATCCAATTTCTCATAAATTATCAATTCATTAAATTTTGCATTCTAATTAAAAATTTCAGTTTATAATCTAAATAATAATTGAAACTAAAATGCAAAAATGAATCCAAAGATCAAAACATAGAAATTGTTTATGGGGTTCGGAATTCCTACGTCCCTGAGTTCTTATCAAACCAATCCATTAATGATTCTAAAATTTGAAAGATAAATTAATACTTACAAATAATAAAAGATCATATATCTCTACAATAATAGTGATCAGACCTTTGAAAGACCTTGGCTAACTCAGCACGTCCTTCACCTTCCTGAATCACACGTAGAGGCTTCTCCAAATCAAAATTGGAAACTTATATATCTTAAAATGGCATCACCAATTCTCCAAAATGGGCAAATTAATATACTATTTAGAACATATCAAAATTCTAAACAACTTTTTAGTTTATTCTAAGCTCTGGTTCGACCTCTAAGGGCTCCAAAATGACTACATATTATAAGTGGGTATATAATCTCCCATACACAGTTGGCCAAAAGCTTGCCTTTAAATACAAATTCATGTCTTAAATAACACTTTGACCCCCTCAGCACAAGTGGTCAAAACCTATCCCTTTTGGATGGTAGGTCATGAGTTCAAAATTATCAGCCTTTCTTTTAGGTGCTTATCTCTTATTATCCCACATGTGTGGGTTGAAAGGATAAAGTCAAGGCTTATCAAAGCCTTTGGCTACCATTTCCAACATGGATTTATCCCACATGCAATGGATTCTAGAAAAGACAAGGCTTTAAAAAACCTTTAGCCACCCACTTATCACGTGGCTTTGGCCACCTAAGAGGCATTTTGTTTGGGCTTGGGCTTGGTCTTTCCTTCGAACTCACCACATGGCTCGATCAATGAGCTTATCTCATGCTTAGTCACTTAACTCCATGTGGCATGTTGATGATGTGGCATGTCATCGAACCATTTTATTTACAAACCTTTCAATTTTCCAAGTGTCAACCTCTGATAGGTCCAAATGTTGAGACAACCTCGAAACACATGCCACATGTCACAAGAGACATTTTTTGACCAATATTCAAATGGCCATAATAGGAACTCCTGAACTCAGATTTACGTTACAAAAAGTGCATCAAAAAGCTCTCAATGAGTTCTACACTATGAAATTGGTTTCATCATGATTTGCAAACTTTTTCCAAAATGAACTCTAGATCAATAATATTTGCTTTTATTTTAGTGTATGCTCCTTATGATTGGTATTTAAATATAATTAAAAACTCTACTTCTTGGAATAAGTGTCAATAAGATTTTATTACATAGTTTGGATAGGTCACCAATCTTAGTCTGGTATACCATCACTTCACTAGTATGAAGAGAGAGCCTAATTAGCCTATCTAGCTTTTCAATTAAAGGTTGTAGAAGATGTATAACTAATTAACCCCAAGATATAAACTAGATGAGCCATTAATGTTAGAGATATACAAGAATTCCATGGACCTAATTACTATCATGTTCTTGGGGAGAGTAGTTTCTACCAATAATTTTGCATTAACATATGAATAGGTTATCAATATAAACAAGTATCTTAATCTTCAGATGCTTAGCATTCCTAATACCAATAATGGATTTATATCACTTAATATTATACCATATGTGAATTAGAGCATTCCTACTTTCAATCAAAATCAATTGTATGTATTACCTCCATTGACATAGATAACACAACCAAATTTTAGATTTATAAAAAATCATATAGTAGGCAATGGTTATCATTAAAATTGACAAGTCACTACACTCCCCACTATTATTTTACATGGTATAAATTATACAAAGGTAGAACTAGATTCTATCTAGAATATGGTTCAAAAATTGAGCAATGACTTCTTAAATATGTAAAAGAAGATGACCAATGTAAACTCCCTAACTAGTATTCAAAATTATAGATTTTATATATATAAACAACCATTTACTATACCTAAGCATCCAAGCAAGCTTCTAGATATCAACATGGAAGAAACAACTCTTTCCCATTGGTGCAAAATTCACACTACCTCCCAGTATGATGAGCTTGATTACATTAAGTTTTGTGCAACATTTGAAGTCTTTCAAATAGAAGTAGTTAGGTAAGACTAGATATATAATCCAATAGAATCCCACTAGGATCTTGGCTCTTCATGTACTGCTATGTTTTTAAAAACTCATGAGTTTCCCTTGCTAGACAAATATGGCATTGAACTAGAACATAATATGGATGAATTTCATGCTTTTCAATGATTTTAAAGAGGTGAATATAATCTAAGGAATAATTAGCCACTTACAACATTAATTCCTAATGTTTTGGTGCTTCTTCCTAATCCTAAATTAGACAATAATCCATACCCCCCAAATGGGAATGATCAAAGAAGAGAAAGGAAGAACCAAGCAAAGGAGGATATAACATTATAAAGGATATGAAAAATATCAAGGTGAATATAAATCTTCATGAGTTAGCACAGATCCACAAATAAAAGGAGCTACTATGGAAGTCCATTACTGGAAAGGCTCCTATGGAAAGAGCTATAGCATCTACAAACAAATCAAAATTTTCTTATGTCAACATCATCTACAAGAGTAAGCCAAAATTCCACCCTTCCTGCTAACTATCTAAGCATTTAGAAAAACTATTCATAATTTTTAAGTCATTTTTTGAGAATCTAAAATTGTCATGCCTACATACACATGTTAGAAGCTTGGTCTCATTCTGAGTCCTTCAAAGAGAACTATTTCACAATTGGACAAAATAGTAGGACCAGTAGTTGGAGAATTGATTAATGTGCACATTCAAGTAACATTTGAACCATGAGTCTAGATGACCATTGATATTCTAGTGGTAGACATATCCAAAGAGTATAAACTATTATTGAGTAGGTATTGGTCTAAAAAACTTAATGGATATCTCTCTATGGAATTCTCTCATATCTTGCTACCATGAAGAGGAATTACAAATCAAATCAGGATTGATAAAGATACGAGAATGAAATATCCTATTACAGAATATAACATCAAGAATTAAGAGGTAAAGTATGATTTTCCCAACCTTGGTATTTATACTTTAATTACATAGAATCAAGTACAAAAACTAGGAATTGAAGGTTCTAATCAACTATAGACTCTACACTTTGATGGTGCTAGATCCAAGCAAGGATTAGGCATAGGAATTGAGCTAATTGATACATAAGGTAAAAGGTTCTTGGTAGCATATAGGCTATAATTGAAATTAACTAATAATATAGATAAGTATGAGGCTCTAATTCTAGGATTATAGTTTATACTTAAGAACAAAGTAAGGTAAAAACCAATATTTAGTGACTCAAAGCTAGTGGTAAATCAAATAAAAAGTAAATACCAATACAAGCTATCTTATTTAAAGAGATAGAAATACAGAGCATGGGACTTGATTGAAAGCTTTAAATCTATAAACATAGTATCTCTTCCCAGAGATAAAAATCAAGTGTCCAATTCACTAACTATTACTGTTGCTAATCTAGAGCAACTACATGAATCTAAGGTAAAAAGGTTCTCTATTGAATTGGTATTATGTCCTTTTATTTTAGATAATGTATAAAATTTATAGGTCTTTGATGATGAACAATAGGTTATTTAGTTTTTAAATAATTCAAGGGAATTTGAATACAAAATCATTAATAATAAGGATATTAATCACCTTTGTCAAGAGGAATTTGACAAAGAAGGCATTCTCTAGTTTAAAGAGAATCAAATTCCAATCATGTTGGTCTCTTTGGAAAGACCATTTGACATAGACCCTCAAGATCAACAAATCATGTAGCCCAATGTTAATGAATAATAATTTAAAATGGAAAATCTAGGAGATGAACATAACCCACATTATGTTAATATTGGTCTTAGTTACACCCCAGAAGAGAGACAATGAGTGAAGGATTTAATTGCTCAATATAGGGACATCATTTCTTGGACATATGAAGATATGAAAGTATATGAACAATAGGTCATTACTCATATCATTACCTTGAAGATAGATCATAAGCCATTCATACATAGGCAAAGATTGGTCAATCCTATTTTGGAGCCTCGCATTCAGAAAGAAGTAGACAAGTTGTTAAGTGTAAAAATCATCTTTCTAGTAAGACATTCTACTTGGGTGGAAAATTTGGTCCTATTAATAGAGAGGAATAGTGAGATTAGATATTTTTTGGATTTTAAGAACCTAAATAAGGCTTATAAAAAGGACAATTATCCCCTACCTTCTCTAGATGAGGTTATAGAAATAGTACGTGGTTCTAAAATGATGTCTTTTTTCGATGGATTTTTAGGCTATAACTAGGTAATAATGTAATCAAGGATAAAATGAATATGATATTCTATATGAAGTGGGTAACTTATGCACATAAGAGGATGTTATTTGGCCTAATAAATTTAGGACCTACCTTTCAATGTGCCATGGATCATGCCTTCAAAGGACTAATAGGAAAATGCATAATCATCTACATGGATGATCTTATGGTATTTTGAAAGAATTGAAAAGACCACATAAGTCACTTATAGTCCATATTAGAGAGATGTAGAATGTTTATGTTTTATTTAAACCCAAAGAAGAGAATATTTAGAGTGATTGAAGGTAAGATTTTTGGGAACATCATCACCAAGGATGGGATCACCATTGATCCAGATAGAATTTAGGTGATTTCAAAAATTTAGACACCAAATAATAAGGAGCTTAAATATTTCTTCAAAAATATTAACTTCATAAGGAAGTTTATCTCAAGATTTTTGGAAATTATTAGACTCTTAAACTCCATTCTCAAGTAGTATGCCATAATAAATTGGATAGATAAAGCCTAAAAGTCCTCCAAGACATTAAAGATGCAATATCATAGGCTCTAGTATTAATTATTCTATATTTTAATAAAAAAATTATACTAATATTCATTTACTTTAGAGCATATGATTGCAAATATCATCACACAGAAGAAGAATGAGACTGAGCATCCAATTGCATTTTTGAAAAAAATATGAAAGATGTAGAGCTCAGATACTCTATTATTGAAAAATAGATTTTGACCCTTGTGAAATTAGTAAGTTTCCACATTACATTTTGGGGAATAAAACCATTTCCATTGTTCTCGATCCTACAATCAAACTCACCTTATCACATAATAAGCTATGGGAATGTCAGGGTAAATGGATGGTAAAGTTATAAGAGTTTGACATAGAGATCAAGCCTATGAATGTCATTCATGGTCAAGGCATTGTTGAGATTATGACTGAACTAGATCCTTGTATTATAGTTGAAGAGGTATGTGAAGCTCAAATATCTAAACAAGAGTGGTATACTGATATGAAATAGTATTTATTTACATGAAATTGTTCCCTAGAACTCAATAGAGAGAGAAATAGAGATTTGAGTCTCAAAAATAATCATTACATTATCAATAAGGGAGTATTTTATAGAATAAATTATGAAGGTATTTATCTTAGGTGTGTATCTATAGATGAAACTAAAGAAAATTTAGATAACTTATATTAGAAGATAAGTAGTGTTCACCCATCTGGGAATACCACAACCCATAAGATCTTAATAATGGGCTATTATTGGACAAACATCTATAAGGATGATCATAATCATGTTAAAACATGCCATGAATGTCAATATTTATCGAAGAGAGAAGTACACACAACAATGCCTCTACATTCAATTGTTGAAGGAAGACCATTTATCCAATGGGGTTTATACTTCATTGGCATCATCAATCCAAACTCATTGGTAGGCCATAAGTTTATACTTACTACTTTAGACTACTAAAATAGATGGAACTAGTTCATATCCAAAAAAAAAAAACTAGAGCTTAAAATGTGATCCACTTCTTTGAGGAACACATACAAACCAAATTTAACATGCCCATTTCTTTGGTGTATGATAATGGACTAGATTCATATCAAGAGAATTTACAGAGTGGGCACATGATACCTAGATTATTATTAGGTCAGCTTCTAACTATTACCCCCAAGAAAATGGACTAGAATAATCAATGAACAAGAATCTGATTAATGCAATTAATAATTTAACTAGAGATAAGCCTAGGGACTGATATAACTTGTTTAATTATGCTCTTTGGGTAGAACAAAGAAGATACAAAAAAGCCTTTAAATATTTACCCTACTTATTGGTGTATGGATGCAAACCTATATTTCCAATCATGTTAAAGTTACCTACTTATTAGTTCATGTAGCACTACATGGAACCAAGTGATAGAGTAGAATTAAGACTATTAGATTTAATATAAATGGAAGATTTAAGGAATGAGGCCTCACAAACATTAAAAAAACACCAATATGTGGTCAAGAGGTGGTTTTATAAGATACAAAAAGTCAAATAATTCAATATTTTAGATCTAGTGATACTTTAGGATAAATCCCATGAGAAGAAATGACAACATGACAAGTTTGTCCCATTATGGATTGGACCATATTGAATTTTGGAGATCATGGGAAATAATGCATTTCATCAAAAGGACTTGTAGGGTAATGAGATCACATATCTAATTAATGGATAGTTCCTAAAGAACTACTTCATGGCTATACCATCTAAAGGAACCCCAAACTGATGAATTAGATGAATGCAGCTATAGGTTTAGATTAGATTTCTAGATTTATTAGATTAGTTTTTTGATTTCTAGAGTAATATTTCTTGATTTAAGTATTTTACTTTATTAGATTATATTTCATGCCTTCTAGATTAGATTTTAGTGATTTCTTAGTGAAGTTCCTTTCTTTCTTAGATTAATTGTTCTTTACTTTCTTTGATGATTGAAATTATGTTTGTTTTGACTATAAACAAGTTAAAATCCAAACCATTTAAGCTTAGGACTTGTATAAATGGGGAAAATTAAAAAGAAAATAGGAAATTTGTGATTGGTTCATAAAATTAGGTGTATTTCTATATTTTTGAGTCTTTAGGATGAATGTAGGTAATCATGGATTATTCTAGATGGTGTCATAATTGAATACTTTTACTAGGTATGTTGAATTTACTCTCAGAGTACTTAATACAAATTTAGAATGTTTTCTTGTTTTATTAGGTCAAATTCACTATCACACTAAATACTTGTTAGAAATGATAATTTTGGGTATATATGGCTGGCATGGATGTTTTAGTGATGATTTGTTATATAATTAGACCATCTCACTAGGCTTATACCTCTTCTCTTTTCCATTCAAGAGTAAAAAGAAAAAAATGAAGAAAGAACCAATGAGTTCAAAAGATCAAAATAATATAAAAACGATCACATGATTAAATAAGGTCAATGTACCATGAATCATGATAAAAACAAAATAATGGAAAGAGAAAATGAGGCTAAGGTATCTATGTCGAGGCTATGAATGTCTGGCTGGCAACAATGTAATTCTTGAGCTTCCTTTATTTTTAGTGATTTTTAAAAGATAATATTATTAAACCTATAGCCTCATCAAATCCTTTAAAAAACTCATCATAGCAAGGGTTAAATAAACTACACATTTGACATGCACATATCTAAGAAATTAGAAGGCAAGGATGTTGTGTGAATGAACTTAGGAATCTCTTTCATATTTTTGATTTAAGTATTCTTCTATGACACACTTCACGATTGATTTAAGGATTGTTAATTGGAATTATGGGTTCTTGAATACTTGAGAGTATTCCCCCTATAAGTCACCATTTTTTGTACCTGACATCCCCTCTTTCTTTAAGGATAAATGGGGACACACTTTTTTCAATTTTTAGCCTTGAATTTGAGCCTCTCTTTTATATTTTTATGCAAATTTTGGGAAAATTTTGATTATTATCCTTTCATGATTTTGAAAAATGGAATTGGTATTGTGTTTTCATAGACTAAGCTTATACCTCTTAGGATTTTTTTTAACTTATTCTTTCAAACTCATTTTGTCGAGTATTTCTTGTAGTATCTTTATCAAGCTTAATCTATTAGGCTTGTGTTTTTGGGCTTAGCTTTATCAGACTTATCATTTTTAATATTTTTTTCATGGACTTATCTTTGTCAGGGAAATTCTTGTAGACATTTTGTTTGAAATAATTCCCCTAATGGAATTGAGTCTGTAGGCATTTTGCCCAATGAACTGACCCTTCAACCTTTTTGTTGTGGCCATCTTTTTTGATATAATTATCCTTCAGCTTTTTTGTCATGGAAATTTTGCCAGATAGAATTACCCTTTGACCTAATTTCCATGGCCATTTTTCTTGATAGAATTTCCCTTTATCCATTTTGTTGTGGCCATTAGGCCCAATAGAATTGATCTTTGGCCTAATTTTCATAGGCATTTTTACCATAGAAACAAATAATCCACACAAAAATCTTAAAGCAATTTGTCTGCAAGAAAAACCCCCATAACAATTTACACAAAAAATTTAATACTATGAGATTTTGGCATGAACATTTTGTATAATAGACCAAAAAATATGTGGATATGCCAAGTGGTACCCCTATAGTCAAGAAATTTATTATATATATATATATATATATATATATATGCTAAGTAATTTTACATTAATGTTTTTAGGAGATAACATGAAATTAACAAGTGTCAAGATCATGGGGAGTCAAAAGGTTAAGCACCAAGATCTATAGTGCATGTTAACTCATGTACTAAAGATATAATAGTGAGTAATCAAGCATAGTAATAAATGATTTTCAAAATTTCTATGAGAGTACCAAGTGGAAACATTTTGGGAGCCTAGTACATAAAGATCTAATGAGCCCAATACATTGAGATCAAAAGTGCAAGATCAACAGAGACTTTTCAAAGCCCCCAAAGCAAGTGAGGAGCTGAAAAGTGGCACAAAAACATTTAATCTATGACTATAAATAACACAAGAAGTCCATGGATATGGTGAGTATCACACTCATGTTCAATCATGAATAAGATCAAATGGTGTGAATTGATAGTGGACTTTTCCAAGATCTATACCCAATAAGGTATGAATGCATGTCCTAAAGGCAATAGTCATATTTCAAAAGGTAAAAAATAAAATGCCATAGAGAATGTTTATATTTTGACACTTGAGCTATATATAATGATAGACATTGGGTCTCATAGTTAAGCTAGAATATGAATGTGCATGTCTTCGAACTAATCTAGTTAGAGAATATGAAAGTAAAGATCAGGTAATAGAACATAAGAAGGCTAAAATTACATGGAATCTCAAAGGTAAATCAAATTTAACACTATCATATCTTTCAAGATAAAGACCCTATAAATCATTTCAAAGGTGTATTCTATAAAGACACAGGTGACATGTAATGCACAATTCAATTAGATTGGTCAAAACTAACAATAGTTTCACTAGTTCTAAAACACTAGTAAAGTGGTCCTTGACTTGGATGTAAGTCTGAGATCCATTTGAAAATGGATAATCTCAAATATGAATAGGTTGTTCTCATAACCTATAAAAGGAGGCATGTATAGTTTTGTAAAATAGTTCATATATTTTTAGTTTGTATACAATTCAAGCTAAAATTGCAAACATATCTTTTGTCTTTATACACATGCACATGTTGCATATCTTTGGCAAAAGCTAATTTAAATTGATAATTCTAAGTGGATGCTTATATGGTTTTGGACTATGGATATAACTCATGTTCTGACTATCACATGTAATGTCCTTATATGAACTTGGAAGATGAGTTACCCCTTTCCTTGAGTCTATATAAACAATTATAATATAACTTAGATTTTTATCAGAGAATTTTGAATATAGGAGCAACATCAATTTTGATTGTCAGTGAATGTGTTTGTGTATTTTATTTATAACTTTTGTGTAATTAGTTGTTACTTTCTTTGGTTGTATCTTTCAATAATATTTATTATGCAATAGCTATGAATATATTATTGATTATTCTAATTGATGTATTGATTTGTAGATGTGAAAAAACTATTTAGATATATGTAAAATATATTATTTAAAATATTTAGGTTGTTTAACTCATAATTTTGAATGTGTATTGGTGCTTTCTTTAATGCATTTTTATATATGTGTACCAAAGTTGCCTCAGATGCTTCACTAACCTAAACTATAACCTCTTGAGTAAGAGTGTATAGCAGCTTCCCTAAAAGGAGTAACCTTTGTCTAAGGCCCATAAATTTATTGCATAATTATCTGCTTATACTTCTTAATAAATTCTAATTGTGTGTGTTCAATTATTTCTAGAAACATGCATAGGTTCTAAGAGCATAGGTCTGTTTAGAAACCAACCAAGGAAGTAGTTCCTAAAAACCATAGAGCCTTATTTTTTGCCTTACCCTTCCCTCCTCTTTTAAGTTTGTTTTAGGACCTACCTACTTTAGATTAGAATCCAACCATCCATCCAACTCACGTAGAGATTTAAAACATTTTAGGGATGACACCTCCATCTAAAAACCTTGTCAACAACCTACATGCCCTACCTGATATTCCATCAACATGTTGTGAAAGATTGCATACCTAAAAGTTGTGCCCTGGAATGTAGTTTACCTCCATTAAGATCCTAAAATGTTAGATTCTAACTCATTCAATATGGTGTGTGTAAAACCCACATCAACACCCCTAAATCAATCTTATAATTATGTACCAAATAATCTCATATGATTAGAGAAAGATAGAAAAGAGGAGGTTCAGGTTTGTCACTTACACTTGAATATTCTTCATTAGGCTAAGGTACCTTAGTAAGGAATTATTTCACCTACTTTATGAGTCCAACTGAGGTATTAAGGTTAGACAAGGCTTCTTGTCACAAATTATTTTCTCCTAGGATGGAAAGATCCTCCCACATGGAAATGTTAACACTTGTCTTATTCATTTTCTCAACAATGGTTAATGGACTTGAGCTCCTTTACACACTAATTTAGGTATAGCTACATCCTCTTCTTGATATTTGATGTTTGGGGCTATATTTCTTTATGAGTAGCTTGATTTTCTTGTTATTTAGGTGGTTTAACAACTATCTTATCCTTGGCTTCATCTTGAAAAGCATGTGGAGTTGTAATTTGAGCAGTTGAGTGAGCTAGTCCTTCCTTTATTACTCTTAATTTAAGACTTATGTTTTATGATATAGGGGTGCCACATTTGTTTGAAGATTCAATTTTATTTATATCATAGAATTCACCTTCTTACCAATTCACCAAAGTGGACTCACCTTGTGTTTGATATGGTTCATGTCCTCCTTCATTTTATTTAGTTTATTTACTACAATGCCCTTGTAAGGATGCCATACTTTAGACCATTAGATCCTGATTTAGCAATCTATTAGGATATGTAGTCTAAGTTTTGGGCTGATTTAAATGCTAAAACCACTCATTATCTTACACTAGGTTATTTTATATGGGAACAATTACTTTTGAAGTGATGGAAACATTGGGATTATGACTCTAGTAAGGTTTGGCTTGAATAAATTAACCTTGAGCTTGCATATATCCTTTATAGGGATATCTATGAGGTTGCAATGGATATTTATAAATTTTATATGGTCTAGTATTCTTCACTTATTACCTATTAAAATAATCCAATTCATTTCTAAAGTTATCAAAAGTGACTTAACCTAATGAAGTTCATTAGGAAGGGTAGTAGGAGTAACTTCTGGGTTGTTTACATCTATGATAGGTGTTAAAGTAGGATGGATAAGTGGAATTATAGGTTGAATAGGTTTTTTATAGGGTGGTAGTCCTATAAATAGTGGTAAGGGTGACATTATATCAGATTTTCTAACCTTTATGACGTAATTCTTAGCCTTAATGTCAATATAATCGGCATCAAAAGATATTTACCACCCTTAGACTAAATAATCACTATTTAAGGACCTCAAATAATATATAAAAGTAGTGTGAGGGGTAGATTTTACCATATGTGGGATTCTATCCCATGTTTTATAAAAACTAAAATTAAATTCAACCACATACTCATGTCCATCTTTTTGATGGTGGTTAGTTATGCCATCAGTGAAAGGTGGTCACTCTTATACTAAAACTACTAACACAACTTATTCCCTAGCTTATTCAATTTGTGTATTATGCCTACTTATATAACTCTATACCACTAATGATATTTCCCTTCAATAATAAATCTATAATATCCATAGCTATGTTATCCTAAGTGGCATGATGAACTAAATAAATATTTGATATATTATAGATGTGTTCAATAGGAGTTGTGGAGTTCTCACCAATGAAAGATGGGATGATGTTCAAGGATAAAATAGGCATGTCATCTCATATCTTCTTAGATCTAATGGGTTACCTATATCAAATACAAAAAAAGAGATAATTCTTTTAGAATAGCATGTGATGATGTTGATTAAACTTCCATCTTGGCCTTAGAAATATACCAAGTGGGGGTGGTGACTATGATCTTAGAGAAGGTTGGATAAAATCTATCTCTTATTTTAGGATATTGTGATGTTTTAATTATCCTTCTCCAAGGAGTGAATGACAACTCAACAAATTCAAACTTTGTACCTCTTCTTGAAAACCTTCTCTCCTTTGGCATGAAAGTATGAAACTGATCTATAACCAATAATGCTTGGATGCACTAGGTTTATTAAAAATATATTCAATTATCTAAATCACCAATGATAGCTCTAAACCCTCATTTTAATTATACCATTTATATAGAGTTAGTCCCATTATGCATGTTATAAACTATTATTGGTTTGAATTGTATCCTACCATGTGTTGAGACCTACTTTAAGTGACACAATGGAAGTACACATAGGTTATATGTTGAATAGGTTGTGTATAGGGTGGTATTTCTATAAAAAGTGGTAAGTGTGACTTTGGATAAATTTTCCTAACCTATATGAGGTAATTATCTACCCTAATATCAATATCATAGGCATCAAAAGGGTTTTACCACCATTGGAATAAATAATCACTATTATATCACTATTTAAGGACATCAAATAATATAAAAAAGTAGTGTGAGGGGTAATTTTTACCATATGTTGGATTCTATCCCATGTTTTATAAAAACTAAAATTAAATTCCACCACATACTCGTGTGGATCTCTTGATGGTGGCTAGTTTCTTCATAAGTGAAAGGTGGTCACTCTTATCCAAAAATTACTAGAAAAACTTCACCCCCAACTTATTCCAATTGTGTATTTTAACTAACTATATATCTTTGTACCACTAATGAGCTTTCCCTACAATAATGAATATAGAATCTTCATAGCTATGTTATCCTAAGTGGTATGATGAACCGAATAAATATTTGATATATTTTGGATGTGTTCAATAGGATTTGTGGAGTTCTCACCAATGAAATATGGGATGATCTTCAAGGATACAATTATGCCATACACAACTTCGTCATCTCAATATTATAACACCATAAACAATAACTCTCTATCATAATTGCTAACATATTGATTTTATGTAGGAAAACATCACCAACAAAACTTTTATTTTCAATTTTAAGGCACATATAATATGGTAACATCATTATTGGAACATATCTGGTCCTTAAAACTTAAATAAACCAATTTTAACAAGACTTTCAATGGTCTTATTGACCAATCTTCAACTCACCCATTCCATTTTTCTAAAACTTACGTATTACACATCATCTTGAGATCAAACATGCATTATAAACATGAACCCTACTAAAAGAGGCATTTATCTTAATCCATACAACACTCATAGATCTCTAAAAAACATGAATGAACTCATTTTCCTTATTAGATCCTACCTTAAGGTTTGTAGTCATAACTCATCTTAAACCCCTCAAATCATTTCCTTTCACCTCTTGAGATAGATATTAAAATTTAAGATCAATATAATTACTCTCAAAGCATCTATAGGTGCAATATTATCTTTAGAACACTGTCACACACTTTTATCAATCATATTGAGAGTCTAAGGTCACCATTAAACTCAATAAGTCACACTGGTCTATCAATCAAAAGATGTTGAGACACAATCAACTTCCATGGAGCTTTTTTTTACACAAATTCACACTTTTATATCTCTCTTAATGAACCAGACCTTGTCATATACTTTGTTTCTATTTTTTATGAGTCTTCTCCATGCATAGGTATCCATAGACCATCCTCTCTTATAAAATTACAGTACCTCTCATACCCTCATTAGGTCTCATGGAGTCCTAATACACATATACTTATCTTTCAACATGTCTTCAATGTCCTTTTATCTATAAACTTAGGTTTGATCCTAGAATTAGCTTCAAAATAATCCTTCTTATTCAACCTTGGTAACACCATCATGTAGACCTCTATGCAAACCTCAACCATCATCATCAAAAACTTGTCCATCATTGTAAACAAGATGAACTTTGTTCTTATCACACTTTGAACTTAGGATAACATTCAAACTATCAAGCTTCTTCCAAAGGACATAATTTGATACTAATTTTTGGAATTATCTAATAATAAGGGTGGGGGTGAATCAGTTGTAAAATAATACATATTCAATTCTTAACACCATTCCATAAAGCATACATAAGATATCAATGGATAAGCAAACAATCACATAAGTACATCACAAGATGACATAATATATTATGCGGGAAACCATTTTTGAGGTTAAAAATATCCAAAACATGAAAATGGAATAATATCATATAATGAAAATATTCAACATTTACTGAAGCACCCACTTCACAAGGAGCACCAATCCCTACCTAGTTGAACACCCACCCAACTAGTCTTCTGTAAGCTCTAACTTGCAAGGAGATTCAAACCCCATATGAAACCAAACACCAACCTAGATAACTTGAATATATGATCATATTTAACACCTTTTTTTTAATCTCTAACTAATGATGACATCTTTCATTAAACTATTTTCCCTTCTCTCTCACTCAAATAGCCTCTAGGGCTCACTTGCTTAATATGCCTCTTCTAATCATATTAGGTCCAATGATATTTGTGTCCACATAAATAAAATTGATAATATATTAATTAATAATATTCTTCACCCTTTGATGGTCCTTAATTATTTACCTCTTCTCCTTGATTGATCTCTTTTCTTCACTTAAGGCCACTCTCCCTCAATTAGTCCAAATAAGGCTATTAGGCCTTGCCTTTATACCACACTCTTCATATAACCCATATTAGTTAGAAAATATCATTAAATTCTTTTTATCACACTCAAAAATTGTCTATATATATGTTAAATATGATAACCAAACGCTTTATAGGTTGGCTATAACCTATGGAGGCTAAAACTCAATTAGGCCTAATAGAGACCTAATGGAATTAGCCATTCTTAAAGGCACACATTAACATTGAACTCCTTGGCCTATATTTAGATTCCAAAAATTCTTAGAAAAATTAAAATATAGATTTAATAAACACATTATAATCTCACATTGGGTCCTTACTACCTAGAACTCCATTTCAAACCTTGAATCTATCAATTAGGTCTTCTCCCCTTTTAGGCCATCTTACATAAAAAATTTATTTCATAGAACTAAAGATTAATAATAAAATTTACATATTACCATATGATAAAATAAAATAAAATATATAATTCATGACATAAAAAATATCTCCATGTTCATTATACATCATTACACATACCAATAGGTGTCATGAACTCTTTTGTAACTTTGCCACTTAGAACTACTAGTATATACTAAAATATAGTCATGAACATTGAAGTACGACACACTTTTTACCAATAAAATATAGAAAAAACTCAAATTTATATACATATAATGATATTATTTTCATAATAATTATCATTAGAGTCTTCAACTCAACCTCTACAACCACTAAACTTTCTGTACAAGAAGCTCACTCAAAGCCACCAAATACTACCAACACCTAGTCAACAAACTTTGACTTTTGCAAAACAATATGAGCACAACCATGAACGAAAAATACATCAATATGGTATTAAAATAAATATTTAACATATTTATTCACTTTAATTATCATTAACTAATACATAATGGATCAGAAACACCTTTGCCACTAAGTCTCTCAAGATTGTTAATGACTACAAAAAACTAGTCATGTAATCATGACTCTATAACATATTAAAAAGAACTATAAATGAGAATAAAATAATAAAAATGATAAAATATTATTCCAAAATATTTTATTACCTCCAAATAGGAAATAAGGGCTTCAAACACATCACTTACTCTAATACACCTAGAACTATTTTTTTGTCCCAAAACATAGTCATAGTGAACATGACTCCTAACACTTGTGTAGACACTTACATGATGTTAAAATTAATTAATTATATAATTAAAAATACTTATATCACTTTAAATCACATGGAAATAAATTTTTAATATAAAATAAATAATATATAGACCAATATCTGAACTCAACTTTCACTATTCACCTTCACTTTGATAAGCCACTTTAAGAGCATATATTTAGCCTATGTATGATCATCAAAAATACTTACAAAACAATAATTAGGGATAGGACTTAAAAAAATACCCAAAACCATTTTATCCATCCCTAGTCTCTTTTACATCATCCCTAAATATGTTCTCACTCTACTTGGTTATTACTCACTATTTTCACTATCTATAGATTAGTGATAGGTTAGTGTGATTTACCAAAATGATTGAAATATATAATTTCTATATCCAAAATAAATTAATTGACATTAATAAAAACTCTTGGCCTTAAACCTCCATCAACCTTCATGCATTGAATTAGTGAACCCTACCTATAATAATTAATTCTTTAAAAAAATGCACTTTTTTGTACATTCAACTCACTACCCTAATACACCACTACCACCTAGAGTTTCCTATAGATTCATATAAAACATCCAACATCAAAATTGATCAAAAAATACATGCTAGGACAAAAATATTCACATCTTTCTAATCACTCCAATATGAGGGTTTATAAGCACATAAACCTTCTTACCTTCATAACATTTGTTCATAGAGTTGAGGGCTTGGTTTCTTTGAAAAATGATTATAAAAGATTCCTAGTCCCTTAAAAAACTACTCCAAAATTCTTAGGTCACCATGAAAACTCTAAGAATTTTCATCTTAACTTTCTTCACAGGCTTGAAAACTTCAATTTACATGCATAAGATACCTTCTAATGTGATAGCATGATTTCTCTTCATCCTCAGGACCTAAAACTTGGTCAAAACCTTTAAACCACCTTGTTACACCTCAATCCATGCTCACATGATCTTTATAACCTTTGAAACTCAATGTGACCCTTCATTTGGACCTCATTAGGTCTCTATGCATATTAGATTTAAAACCATTAGTCGAAATTGGATATTGAAATCACTTGGAACCTTATTTTACTGATCTTAAATCAGCATCAACATTTCATATGCACTCATTCCATGATTTCAAGCTTCCCTCCATGTTGACATAGGTCACATGCTTCTTACCCCAACAAACTACCAAGTTTGTGCCTTCACACTAAGTCTCTCATGCTAGAACTAGACTTCGTAAATCATTCTTGTTACTTCATTATATCCTCATTCATCAATGACATCATCACTTATCATTACCTTTCACATGAATGAAATTTTTTTTACCAATAGATGGTTGCATTATTTTCTAGTATGTATTTCATACATGACATCTACATCAAGTTCATATAGTATTGTCAATTCAATTATCCAAGGCTAATACTAGTATTCATAACTCCAAAGGCACTTAATAAATAATTTAGTGACTTTTTGAGAACACTCATCTAGTTTAATTCCCATGTGTCCCATATCTAGAATTATGGCAATATCAAAATCAACTAAGTACATTACTTCTTTGTCAATTTCATTTCTAGCATATTTTTACTTACTACTTTTAGCCTATATCAAAATAATGAATTCAATATATGTTATATCTATTTTTATTATCTAATTAGCCTTCTATAGAAATATTTTATTTCTTTTTCACCTCAGGTTGTCTTTATCCCTCTCGAACCCTAGATAACCCCAATATAGATTCTTAAGGTTAAAAGATAAGTTAAATCCTACATAAGATAATGAAGAATTAAAAAATGGTTAATATAGCGTCATGCCAACCTAATCAACACATTTTATCTAATGTACCTAAGAGACAATTTGAATATACACTAAACAAGATAAGTTTATTTCAAGGTAACTAATAATAAAACCTAGTAATGTTAATAAATCATGAAAGGATAAGTAAAAATAAATCCCCTTTCCTAGGTTATGAATAATTAAGAGGTTGTTATATTAGTGATACATCAAGGAATATATAATCACCTAAAAGTGACACTTGATTTCTAAGAGTGCTAATTGAGACAACCTATCCCTAGCTTAACCCCAGTCCTATCCTAGAGCCTATTATCACACTTATCTATCCTTTATATAAGACTCAAACATCCCTATTCATCGCTAAAGTATTCCTAGAAACTTAGTATTACATAATGGCCCTTCATTCCCCAAGTTATACCATGTAGATACTAGCTTCATAATAGGGACAATAGTGCCACATGACATTAGTATCCAAATATTATCACTACTATCCTTTCCCTCTTTTCTCCACAAATATATATATTTTCAAATCTTACACCTTGTATGCTTAGCTAAGACAACTTTTAACACCTACAAAATCACTAAAATAATATAAATACATGAATTCTATCCCTTTAATCACTATATGGAAATGAGATGTAAATTACATATGCAAATTTAGAACAAGCTATGCACAATTAAGGTTATCAATCCCTATTATACCCTACTTATGCATATTACCATCTATAGCATTGCTAGGTTGAGATTACTTTAATTTCTAGTCTCAAACACATTCAAAGCACTCAAGTCAACCATAATACTATATTCACTTTAAATTTTACCAAGACTTAGGTGGGGAGAACTACATTAGGCTTTATCCCTCCATGGTGATACTGTCCTTTCCATCCTTTTTCTATACATGAATATCTTTTCAAATCTTAGAGCTCATAGGGTCTACCTAGACCACTTTCATCACCTGCACAAGCACCAAATCTATATAAATACATTACTTTTATCCCTTTAACCACTAGATCAAAATGAGAAACAAATGACATATGTAAACTTAGAATAGTTTGTTCAAATTAAGGTTATCAATCCCTATTTTTTCCTACTTATACATACTACCATATACAACACTCTTAAGCTTAGATTACTTATATTTATAGTCTCAATCACATTCAAAGCACTCGATTCAACCATAATAATATCTTCACTTGGACTTGAATTATAACTTAGGTTTGGAGGACCACATTAGGCTTGATATCCCTTTAGAGTTATGATATGTAGGAAAATCTCATCATAATGGGGTGTTGAGGATGTCCAACCTAGCCCACTAAAAACACACACTTTTTTATTGTATCAATAAGATGTTATAGAAAAATGGAGGATTAGGTTTTAATCATAAAATTAATTAAAATATACCATTTATAGGGTTAATATTGGCTAAATTTGGGCCACATATAAATCTTCTACCTAGATAGATCAACTGAGCAGAGTTCCTGATTGACCAAATGATCAAATAACTTGAGAAAGTGAGGAAGATGGACCAAATTATCATCAAACATCATGAAAAAATAAATATACCAATCTAGTTACATATTTGATAGATGCTCTTGAAAATTCAACCAAGGTTAAAGAGATATATGGACATATATATTTTCATTCCTTGAACATTCTCTAAGAATTTCATATCTTGATGAGCTTACTATCTCAAGATATAATAATTTAAAGTTAGATGTGTAGAGTAAATGTAGATGAGGACATGAAGTTAAAGATGTGTAAAATATATGTTTTAATTAAAATTTTCCAATGTTGAATATAGATCTGATAATTGTCAAGATCTCAGGAGCTTAGATAGAAGATCATGATACCCATAAGGTTAATAAGTCAAAAAGTGCCTAAAATCATATCAATGGTTAAAATTCAATCAAATTAAATATCCAAAAAATGAGTGGTAATAGGATAGTGTTAGTGGGTCTTAAATATCCAATGGAGTACATTTGATTATACACCTAAGATCTAATGGTGAGCTTACAATTCAAAATGTTAGAGGTTCTTGAGATTAGGAAAGGGGCTGACAAGTGTCATGATCATAGTGACAAAGCAGATCAATGGTGTGCATTTGAATAAGTGGAAGGAGATAAATGGAATGCATTGAATTGGACCAAGGAGATTTATGGTGCACATGAGGTCAAGAAGTCAAAATGCTATATTAAATGGGAGAATGCCATATGGTATAATCACGTTAAATTTTGGAATTGATAGTAGGATCCCATAGATGAACTCAAATATGAAAAATGTCTTAATCTTGATGGAATAGATCAATATAGATAACCAATATCAAAATTTAAAGATAGAGAACTTCAATGGAGAGAAAATGTGACCTAAGGTCAAACCAGACAAGTATGTCAAAAGGCATATGTCACCATTAGAGCTAAATCAAGCATCATTAATAATAAGATGCAATAATATAGTCAAGATGGTTATAATGAACTTTTGTCACCATTAAAGCATAGTCTTAACCTCTAGTTCAAACATTTATAACTTAAGAGGCCCATTTTTTGGGGGTCATAGTACTTTTTTATGACTGTGATAGTTGATCTTTAAAGAAGACATGTGCATATGATGAGTTATCATCTTCCACAAGGTTCATGGGTAGAATATGTTTTTCCAAACCTATTATAGTTAAAAAGGGAAGAAATGTGGCCTATATGTCTTCATAAATATGATGGATATAGGAAAACAAACAAATGAGATTTGTTTTCAATCTATAGAAATATATGTGCTGAGATTTAGAAATATGGGGAAGATATATAGTTGTGAATAAGTGCCTCATATCCAACATAGCTAGATCTCTGATAAGCATGTACCTAATGCCACATAAATTAGAGATTACATGGTTCTATCAGGTCCATGTGTATGATAACTTTATCCTCATAATGAAATCAAGTGGGAAGGTAGCGTAGAAGTTCAAGGAGCAGATTTGGGGATTAGAGAGTGGAAGTGGTGTTATAGGTACAATCACTAAGGAGGTGTGAGTCAGTGATCCCAAATAATCCAAATTAAATTTCAAACCTTTCAAAACTCTTAATCAAATACCATAATCATTCATGAATCATACACATCATTCATATCAATGAAGAATAGAAAAAATGCAAAATCAATCACTTAACACGACATATGTGGGAAACCCTCTTGCGGGAGAAAACCCACTAGAACCTATAATTGGAATACTATCATATAATAATAATAACCAATTTATACCAGATATAATTTATCAAATAACTACAATCCCTTATTTAATGATACTACAATCCCATAAGGTGCTACACCACCTGTCTAGCTGAGCAACCATAACAACTAGACTCTTAGCAAATCTCACCTTGAAATGAGGCTACAAACCCCTAGGATTTGAGTATCCACAACAAAACCTATGAACAAAACATCTCCTAAACATTGATTTATTTCTAATTTTATGGAGATATAAAGTATATCATCTCTCTTTAACTCTGCACACTCAAAGCATCTAAAATATCCGTTTAGATCACCCTAGACCTCTTCGCTCATCCTCAAACTACAAGATCACTATTATCATATTAGAAACATGACCCATAATTCATACACATATTCCTCAATCTTCTCTACTCATCAACCCATCCACTAGACACTCTCCTTCTCATTTTCTCCATAACTCTCACATACACACCTCTCACAAGTCTCTCTCTAGTCTTGAAACGATCACATTTGGTTTCACTATTTATAGAATATTCATGATCAAAACCACTTTGGTCAACTAATATGCATGACCTAACCTTTAAGTCATCTATCACATTTAGACATAGCTCAATACCGTCACATCTATGGGTCAATCTTATGCAACTATACCTTTAAACTAGGCCCTTGTAGCTCTTATAGGTTTCATGAAGACCTATTCACCTATTTAGAACATTATCTAGAAGAAAGAACATAATACCACCAAAAAATACATATTTTCACTCCACATGACCCCTTTAACTTCCTCAAATGATCAAATTTAACTCTACTCACCTTTTCATATGCTCAAATAACTCAAATAATGACCTTGTATAGAGGAACACCGTAAATGAACACACATTCAACTTCTTAAGAATTTCTCATATATAATATAAATTAGTAAAACATCTAAATACCATACAAATAATCTAAAAGGATTAAAAAATAATTTAAAATATCTAAGTCATCATGAAACATCAAAATAACATAAACACAAGCTTAATTATCCTTCTCAGGTCATATGTAGAACACATCAAACACATAGTCAACTTTAGAGCTCAATTTTTTTGATTGTATATAAATTTAGACCCTCTAACAAGGTTAAATATATTAACCATGGATTCCTCTTCAAAATTGGTTTTTATAGAACCTTAAAATTCATCTTGGAATAAACGTTATGGCCCAAAAACTAGACACTAGTCTTTCCTTTGTTAAATTCAAATATTTGAATTCAAATGGTCATATTTAAACCTCAAAAACTATGGTATAATATCATGTTCTCACTTCCTAGATAAATTATACACTATAAATCTTATTTTAAATTTAACTCATAGTGTGTCACTACCAGATTTTAAACATTAAATAGTTGACTTTATCACATGCAATCTCAAAATCTTGACCACATATGCACCATTGATCTTTGTATATTAGCTCAGTCTTTATCCTATAACACTCACTATTTGAACTTTCTTAGAGCCTCCATGATCATGACACTTGGCACCCTCACATTCCTTATAATTTTTTTTAACTCTTTGACTCAATGCTTACCATTGATCTCGATAAGTAAGAAATCCCATAAATTATTGGATCTCCATTTGATATTAAACTTTAACTTCATGCTAATTTGGCTAAGTATGGGAACCATTTCTATATGCCTTGAAGGCTGAATTTACATAGATATATATTTTTCCTTAATCAAATGCATGTTCTAAAATTTTCACCGTTTAGTCTAGGCATAATACTTAATAAACCCATATGACGATTTATTCTTGAAACCTTTTCACATGCAAGCTATAATGACATTAATCTTATCACTCATATTTTTTCTACCATAAAGCAAACTATGTCAAGAATTATTTGGAAGGCCAACTTTGCACATGTATATATTTTGACACAATTAATCACATAACCTAAAACATAGCACATAGAAACTAGGAAAAAAAATGAATAAACCCATATGACCAAATCAATTTCAAACTTCCACATGTAAAAAATATGACTACATTATAATCCCTACACAAATTTTCTTGCCACATGCAAATATGTCTATGGGAAAACACTGTCAAACTACCTAGAAGCCTTACTTTGCACTTGCATATATTTTGTCACTCTTAGTTGCATGACCTGAGTCTTAGTGCATAATATCTTATCTTATAAAATAGTTCATCCATATATAAATCTACTCCTAAAACATTCATACATGTGAAATATAATGTTACCAAAATGTTTACTCAACTTTGTTTAAACATAGAAAACAATATAAAAATGCTTGGGAGACCAACTTTGCACAAACATATGTTTGGCTATGATTCATCACATAACTTGAGTCTTGGATCATAACTAGTAGGTCACAACCATATGACCAAATCCCCTTTACTTATCCACACATGGAAATTATGATGTCAACAAATTACCTACTTATATCTTCTACCATTAGACATAAAATGTCTAGATGAAAAAAAAGATTAACTAGATGAAATCCACTCATTCACACAAGATTTACATTTAGCCTTGAATAGTGATAAGACCCCTTTCTCATTATTAATTATTTAGACTCATACCTAATCATCTTATACCATGCCAAAACTAAAGATCAACCAAGCATACATTAAGCATACTAGGACAAACACATTGCAGACTTTGTCATTGTCACTTGGGCTATGAAGGAACTTCATCCACTCATATGGACACCTTTATTACATCACCATGACATGATTTAAAACTCTCCAATAATTTCCCCCTTTGTCATCAATGTTAATACCCATCATAAAACAATATACAACTCACCTTTCTTCTCTCTCTTCAAGCACTCTCAAAATAAGTAGTTTCTCCCCCTTGAACACAATGACAAAGTGGGAACTAATTGATCCTAAGGATTTAAAAATAATACCAATAAGAGAAGACCATCTTATAAATATAGTACAAACTCCCCTTACCTTGAGCCTACCTCTTCTTTCCCTAATAACTTCCTCTTGTAATATGCCAACACTTCTTCAACCAAACACCACAACTAATAAAGAAATAACACAAAAAATAATAAAACTAATGGACCTCACCAAGAAACATATAAGAGGGACTCCCCCTAATATTTTTGAGAAATTTCACCTCCTGAGCATCTTCAAATCTTCATACACCATTAAAAACCACTGTACAAGCTTACTATCCTTCTCTCTCAAACCACCTCAAGGACCACTAATAGAACTTCATGCCACTCAAAAAATAGAAAACATGTACTAAACCAATCCTAAAAAATCACCTTGAAATACTTATGATGTGTTATTTTGGAAAAACTAAACAAAAATCACTTTTCTGCTCACTAAGCTTATATAGTCTCCTCATAGCCCTACCTAGAAATTATAGACCCAATAAATTTTAGTAGATACACTATCAAGACCTAAAAATTCATATCTAGATCACTCTCATATTCCACCTTAATAACACTAATTACCATCACCTATCTCATCTTCTAAAACATAATGCATTCACAAACCTACTAGCTAATTAGGACTCCATCTTGAAAAAAAATGAATAATTTGAAAACCACAAACCTTCATATCTAAGTGAATCTTAATTTGAAAACACTTTTGGACAATTAAACCTATAAATACACCTCAACCTTAAAATCATAATGCAAACCAATGTTCTAGCATAGCTCAAAACCCTAGAATCTCCAAAAAAAAGTCAACAAACCACCTTATGGTCAATACCCATCTCTTAAACTTCTTGTACATTTGGAGATAAAAATGACACACTAATTTACAAATATTTGAGCTTCCATACCATTGGGAACCTTAACATTATATAACCCATTTTAGGCCTACTTACCTTTAATCCAAAACTGAGAAAACCAAGAGCACTCAAAATTATTCAATTTGACTTCAACATACCTTCAAATTATAAAACCACTTAGATCAAGGTAGAATAAGGTCAATATACCTTTTTGAGCATAAAAATATTCTTTACATTTTTTCAATCTCATTATGCCATCTACAAACACCCATTTTGATCCTACACAAAAGCTTCTTCACAAATATTTAAAAAAAGCTCATGAACTTGTTGCTTCCACTTAATCAATGACCTTATCTTATTGGTATTAATATCTTTAGCACACAAAATTGTGTCTCCATAAGAAATATGTCTCCTAAGAAACATAGATAGAGACACCCTACTTCACAATGTCTTAAAATAATGTGAAACTAGGAGTTACCCACAACTCCTCATATTCCTTCTCTTCCTTGGTCATATGATAATTATAGTTCTTCTTATTCTTATTATTCTTAAGACAAGAAAAATTCTAACCCACTACCATATTGTCATTTTTTTAGAGGATTTAATTGACAATACATGGAAATAACATAGATTTATGACATAACTTTTCATCTAAATAGTCGACCTTATAATTATGAACCTCATCACTAAGTACTAAAAATTGATGTTCTTTGCATGATAAATGTATAATAATGGAATTATGTTTACTTATATCCATACATATATTATAACTAGCCTCAAATAATACCTTGATCCTCTCCTTGAGGTCAGCTCTTTATCCACAACATGAGTAGACAATGAGAGCCCTTGACACTCTTTAACTTTTGAAGCATTCTCCATAATAGCAAACATATTACTTGGACCTATAGACTCATCATGATTCACACTTGCCACCTTTGGCTTCCATGAGTTAACATTCCCTCTTCTTTTAACTCTAGGAGCCTGATTGAACTCATTTTAACTTGATGACCTTTTCTTGTATAACCTAGCAATGTGGCCAATCATCTCATAGTTATAGAAAATAATAATACTTGAAAGAAACCTAGTTTGTATTCCCTTGTTTGGATATAAACTTTTAATATGTCCTATGTCATAGAAAATGAAACAACCTCCTCTTTTTGAAGAGGACTCACCTTGTCTAACTTTATGTGGATAATGGTTTAAAAAGTTTCCCACATCAAGATAGTTTAAGCACTTAAATTTTTTCACACATTTTGATAAATGAATCTCATGATAGTTCCATGCAAACTCATTTATAATAGGTCTTTTTCATTATCTAGCTCTATTGACCAAATTGATTACATGTGTAACAATAACCATTGAAACTTGCATACCTCATGGCATTTAGATGTTTGGTCTGATTTGTCTTCATTATATTAGTAACTTCACTCCTTGTCTAATGATTTGTATTCAAATTTAGATTGTTCTTGTTCACACTAATCTTCATTTTGTCTTGAGTTGCATTCTCTATTTCTTCTTTGTATCCAAGACTAGTTCTATCACTTGCATGCTTTAATCATTCACAATATTTTATAAATCACTTGAACTCTTTTCAAATATCAAAAATAACTTCACCTTACTATATGTCTTTTCTAACTTTGGTTTTAATGATTCATTTTCAATTACATAACTTGAACACTCATCTTCTTTGTCTTTTAATCTTGTAGACAAAATTTCTAGTTGAGAACTGAGATGCTTGATCATATCTTCACCCTCCTTGGTATATTCATTTATTATTGATTCAAGCACATTGAATTACTCCTCATATTCCTTTATTTGGTACTTAATCATCTTGTTAATCTTCTTCTCAATCTTTAGTTCTTCAAAGGAATTTGTCAATGCAGTCTCATAGTCCACCTCATCTTCATCATCATCTAAATCAATCAAAGTAGACTCCTTTTGATGTGAGCAACTTCCTTCCTTAGCCATGAATAGGGCATTATCTTTAATAGGGCCATGATATTCATGATCATACCCTAAGTCACTATGTTCACTCTCATCTGATTAGATTCAATCTTTATTGTGTAGAGACTCTTCTTGTTCTTGAAGGACTTCTTCTTATTATATTTCTTGAATCCTTTCTTCTTGTATGTATTATTGTCTTCATATTGGCCTTTACTATGGTCTTCATCATCATTGTTCTCATGTTTATTAGGGAAATTACTTGTATAATGTCCTACATCTCCATAACTAAAGCATTTGAAGGGTGGTTTACCATTATACTTTCCTTAACCTATTTTTAACTTCCTTGTAAACAAATAATCAGTGCATCCTCATCAATATCAAAAATGTCATCCTCCTTGGGTTTCTTACCTTGAAACTTCGTCTTAGGCTTCATCTCTATCATGTATGTTTTATATTTACTTGGTGGTATATCATCATTTACTCTTGTATCATAGGTAGCAAGGATGACATGCAGTTCATCCATCTTCAACTGAGTAAGATCATGACTTTATTCTACACCAAATACTTTAGAATAAAAATTGAGGGATAAAGACCTTAATAAGTTTTGATCTATAGTAACCTCATCAAGGTTATCTCCGTGACCTATGATGATGTTCAAAATCTCATCAACTCTGTGTATAAATGATTCCACATAATATTCTTCCTTCAATTTGAAACTTTCAAATCGCCTTCTATGAGTTTGTAATCTAACAAGCTTGACCTTTGAATCTCCTTCATAAATGATCTAAATTTTGTCCCATATATATTTATCACATTTAAAATGGATTACCTTGGTGAAATTAGTCTCTATAAGGCCACAAGTGATGGCATTAATTGCCTTATAATTATTCTCAAACAACTTCTTATGTGTAGCACTAGATGGAAGAGTAGTAGGAGAAACATAACCATCAACAATAGATTACCATACATTAAACCCTTGGGATATAATTTATGTCCTCATTTTTTCACTCTAAAAATAATAATTGGATCCATTAAACACTAGTTATTACTTGGTAGAGAAACCTCATTACATTTGATGACTACGATATTGTACATTGGATCACCTTCAAGTTGTCAATCATTTACCAAAGGACCTGATCTGATACCAATTTTTAGAGGTAAAATTACTAATGGGGGGGTGAATGAATGATTGCAAATAATTAGTTACCATAAGCATTTATGAGGCATACACATCATTCATAATACTGAACAAGAGTGATAATACAAGATCAATCACCTAACATATGATGTATGTGGGAAAACCTCTTCGGGGAAAAAACAAACTAGAACATGTAATTGGACTACTATCCTATAATAAAAAGAACCACTTTACACTAGATTCAATTGATCAAAGAAATACAATCCCTTATTTAGTGAGACTACAATCCCATAAGGTGCTATAACACATATCTAGCTAAACAAACATAATAATAGACTTTTAGCAAACTTCACATTGCAAGGAGGCTACAACCTTGTAAGTGTGAGTATCCATGACAACACCCATGAACATAACATTTCCTAAACACTAACTTCCTACCAATATAATGAAGATATAAAGTATATTATATCTCTTCAACTCTACACACTAAAAGCATACAAAACATCCTTTTGGATCACCCTAGACCTCTCACCCATCCTCAACCTATAACATCACTATACTAACATTAGAAACATGTCACATGGGTCATACACATAGTCTCAATCTACTCTACTCATCAACCCATCCACTAGGCACTCTCCTTCTCCTTCACTCCATAATTCTCACATACACACCTCTCATAAGTCTCTTTCTAGTTTAGAAACCATCACATTTGGTTTCACTATTTATAGAGCATTCATGATCAACACCATCTTTATCAAAAAATAATCATACCATAACCTTTAAGGCATCTACCACATTAATACATAACTCAATACCATCTACATAAGTTTTCTATAGTATCTATGTGTCACCCTAAAGTAGATACACCTTTCATTTAGGCCCTTGTAGATCTTATAGGTCTTAAGAAGACCTATTTACCCATTTATCACTTGAACAAGAAAAATAAGAACATAAGACCACCTATAAATACATAGGTACACTACACATGACCCCTTTGACTTACTCAAATGATTATAATTAACTCTACTCACATTTGTGTATGCTTAAACAAATCAAATAATGACCTTGTGTACAAGAACACCATGAACGAACATACGGTTACCTTATTAAGATTTATTCATATAGAATATCAATTGGTCAAACCTCTAAAGAACATAAAAATAATTTAAAAGGAGTCCACAATAATTTCTAATATATAAGTCATCATGAAACATCAAAACAACATAAACACAAGCTCAATAATCCTTCTCAAATCACTTTTAGAACACATCAAAAACATAGTCAACTTTGGAGCTCAATATCACTTTATATACATTCATTCCATCTAAAAGGTTCAATAGATGAGCCATGGAGTCCTATTTAACTTTTATTTTTATATCACCTTTGAATTCATCTTGGATCAAATGTTATGGCCTAAAAACTAGACACTAGTCTTTCCTTTATTAAATTCAAATAATTCAATTCAAATGGTCATAGTTAGACCTCAAACACTATTCTATCATCTCATTTCCTCATTAATTAAATCAGTTACATGCGATCAATATTCTTGGAAATTTAACTCATAGTGTGCCACTATAAAATGTTAAAATTTAAACAGTTGAACTTATCTCGTGCAATATTGAAATCTTGACCACATACACATTATCAATATCTATAGATTAGCTTGGTAGTTATCTTATAGTGTTCACCATTCAATCTTCTTCTAAACCCACATGATCATGACACTTGGCACCTTTACATGATTTTTGAGCACTTTTACCTATTTAACTCAATGTGCACCATTGATCTCAATTCGTATGAACTATTATGAATCATTAGATCTCCATTTGGTCCTAAAAATTTAACTTCATGTAGATTTGGCTAAGTATGTGAATAATTGCAATATTCCTAGAAGGCCAACTTTGCATAGATATATCTTTTTCCTTGATCAAATGTATGTTATCAAATGTTCACCATATAAGATACTCATAATAATAATAAAAACCCATATGACCGTTTATTCCTTAAGCCTTTGCACATATGAGATATAATTCCATTAATCTGCTCACTCAATTTTTTTCTAGCACAAAGCCAACTATGTTAGGAACTATTTGGAAAGCTAACTTTACACATGCATATATTTTGATGGGCTTCATTACATGATCTAAAACATATCACATAATAACTAGGAATAAAAATAAACAAACCCGTGTGATCAAATTAATCTAAAACTTCCACACATGTGAAATATGACTACATCAAAATTCCTACTCAACTTTTCTTGCCACATGCAAATTTGGCCAAGTATGAGAAAACACTATCAAACTACCTAGGATGCCAACTTTCTACTTTCATATATTTTGTCACAAAAAGTCACATGACCTAAGATTTAGTGAATAATATCTTCTCTCATAGGTAAATTCATCCATATATCAAGGTGCTCCTAAAACTTTCATATGTGAAATATATTAATTCACAAAATTACTTGCGTGGCTTTGTTTTTACATAGAAAACACTATCAAAATACCAGGGATCCGAAATTTGCATGCACATATTTTTTTTTCACTTCATTGCATGAATTGATACTTGGACCTTATTATCTTTGGACTAATTTTATCATAACCATATGACCCATTTCCCTTGAGTCATCCACACATAATGACTATGACATCAATAAATTGCCTACTCAAATTTTTTGCCACTAGACCCATAATGTCTAAATGAAATCCACTCATATAGATAAGCTCTCCAATCATCTTTGACCATTTATAGGACCCAATTTTCATGATAAATACTTTAGACTCATCCCTAATCATATCAAACCATGCCAAAATGAAAGATGAACCACGCATACTAGGAGAAGCACATTACACACTTTGTCATTGTTACTTAGACTATCAAGGCACGTCACCCACTCACTTGGACACCTTGATGACATCACCATGACATCATTTATAACTCTCTAATATGTGTAATATTTAATTCTATTTAGATCTTAAGTATTTGTCTTCCTTGAAAGGATCATGACTCATCATCTACGAAATAGACACTTTCTTGTCCTCTAGTGTATCACTCAACCAATGAGAAACTATAGAGGTAATTTGGATAAATGAAAAATATATTATAAATAGATAATTATTATTAAGTTGATCAAAAGGTGGTGGAAACTCATTTATTATCTTAGTTAATATTTTTCCTCTTCTCTCTTCTCACTTTATCTATATCGCCTCATTTTTTCCTTTTGTAAGTGTTCTCTCTCTCTCTCTCTCTCTCTCTCTCTCTCTCTCTCTCTCTCTCTCTCTCTCTCTCTCTCTCTCTCTCTCTCTCTCTCTCTCTCTCTCTCTCTCTCTCTCTCTCTCTCTCTCTCTCTAATAAATTTTTGAGTTTGAAGAGTATGGGACTCTCTAAGATATTTCAATATATGGTCATATTGATTAGGCTAATCCCTATCAAACATTTTTAAGAACTAACTCTTGATCTAATAATAGACTTTATTTACATATCTCTTTCCTTGGATCCATGTTCAATGAGTTGTGCATTATGGAATTGTGTGAAGGATAATCTTCCTCATTCATTGTCCTTATTTATAACCTCTTTTAGGGTATTTTAAAGCTATATATAAGTCTGGATTAGTGTTCTTTCTTTAATTAATTTAATCTCTCAATTAGTCTAAAAACTCCACTTTGTTTACATTATTTACTTCCTAAACCTAGTCTATGAAATACTTATGTAGTTAGATACATTGTGAGGTTGTATGAGATATCATTGTATTGTGTTGTTCTAGTTTGGGTTGAATATTATGGGATTATCCCTTTTTATTTGGTGTATCACCTTTTTAGCCTTCTTAGGAGCCCTTTTCCCCTTTCTAACACTTCCCCTATAGTAGCATTAGGTTAGGTGATCCATGAATATAAATTCAACCTTATTTATAGGTTTAACCCCATCATAGGTTAACCATAGCCTTGGGTTATCCAATATTGTGACTGGGAGTGGAGAAAATTGAATAACTCCCCACAAGAATGTAATTCCATGGTCATAATAGTTTTTGGCATGCCTAATGGGAATTACTACATTATTCATTAGTGAATATTTTTGATGTTCTCTTCATCCAATCAGCCTTTAGATTCAAGTGTTTAAACATAAATGGTGACTCCAAATATTCATCAATTGGTTTAAGTATCCTAGATGCCTAATCATCATTATTCGGTATGTATCATCACTCTTTTGATAAATATGCTTACTCTCTACCTTAGAGTCATAATTATTAGGCAAATAATGTTTATGTGTTCCCCCCATGTGGCCTTCAAATAACCTATTATCCCTATCATAGCCTTTACCCTCTTCCCACCCTTGTAAATGACAAGGTCAGCCTCTTTTTCATTCAAATAAGTCTTCTAATTCCCTTTTTCAAGACTAGACATATCTTGTTACATCATTATTAGGAGTTAAGTAAGCTTTATCAGTTCATATTAAGTTGATAAAGGAGACCTGTATGGGTTTGGATTTTTCTCCAGTCATTACTATCCATGTTATACAAAAGGTAAGGAGTGATATTTAGTTCGTCAAGAATAGATGTGTAGTTTATGAGGGTGAACAATGGTCATCTTTTAAGAATGATAACATAGTAATGATGAGAAGCATGGTACAAAATGCAAATAGTGTGTTGATATCTTATTAAGAGTAGCAGGATCATTTGGATCAGTCTTACATGTCCTCTCCCCTCCAAGATCTTCAATCTCATCCTTAAAAAGATGATCAACCCCTAGTCTACCTTGCTAAAATCCATCTTTGTTAAAACTTATAGAGGTGATACTAGGCCAAGGTAGAATGATCATGAAAATTAGTGAGGGGATTAAGCTTGGAAAATAAGTCCTCATTAATGACATGGAGGGGATAATGATCTTCTTACATGAGTTTTGGAATGTGTGGGTATGAATTAAGGAAGCTGACTATCCACAAGTTGAGAAGAAATAATTGAAAGGTTGGGTATTATCTATTGAAAAAGTGTTTGAGTAGTGGGAGAAAGAGTATGTCAAACCTAAGCCAGTCAATTTTCCCTCTCCTACCCCTATGCCCATTCCCACTCAAGAACATGAAGCCATTCCATCATGGATCTTCTCTAACACATTTAACGTTGGCTATGTCATGCCCTCAATTATGAGACCACCCTCTCCTATAAATATTCAAAAGGAAGATAATTTATTTGTTCCATACTCATTTCCATCATGAAAATTAGTTCAAAAATGCATAAAGAATAAGGAGGTGTTAGCTGAGTTAGTTCCTCAAGATCTACCAAAGAGACCCTATAATGTACCTATTTGGAATGACACTCTCTTAATATAAAATAAAGGTAAACTTATTCACCCTCCCACCATCTACCTCTTGGAGAATGAGCCTATTTTACAAAGGTTATAAGAGGATCTTGTAGTCATAAGTGACCCTATGGAGGACAATGTAAGTGTGTATGAGGAGGAGATCATGATATGAACCCCACTTCATAGGGAGGAACATGTTTCAGATGTTAAGTTTCAATAATTTAATGAGCCACAAGTGGGAAGCGTTCATGGAACTATTATTAAGGTCAAAATTATCTCAAATAAGTTATAATATCAATGGTAGCATTTGTACTTGGATTTATTGACTGAAATGGAGAAGCTTAATGTTTTAAACTTCCCTGAAGAGTAACATCCTCAAGATGAATGTAGAGTAGATTTTGAATGGACTATTGAAGGTCTATTATACATAGATCAAGAATAGGATCAGAACTAGGTGCCTAAGGTTAGTCCACTTCAAGATGAGGTGATAGTTTAGGATAGCCCTAACATGTTGGAACTAGAGGAAAGCAAATCAAATCTTGAGTAAGATAAATTTGATGTTTTAGACCTTAGATGGTCAAATTAAACATCATTTGTAGTTAAATAACAAGATGAAATCTTGAGTGAGGTCTATGAAGGAGACATCTCAAGTGCTCAAATGATACAATTTGATGAACATACTAATGCAGAGCCTGAATAGTAATGGAATTGGTTCAATGCCATAACCAAAGAGTTTAAAAAGGCTAAGAGACATGTCCTTCCTCTAAAACATTATCATCATGCTGATCAAAGCATGATTATTCCTAATTTATATAAGGATAAGGTAGAATAACATGGTCTTTTTTAACCACTAAATGAGCCAAGTGCAATTGCTCCCAAGAGCCTAAATAAAGTCTTTATGCAAGGCTTTCTCAAGGGTGATGAGCAACATTGAGGAAGTTCTCCTATAGTACAATATGAACCAAGATTGGAAGACTTTGACCATCATGTCTACATGGGAGACATGGTTTTTCCATTTCATCCATTGGAGAGCACATCAAAAGGATTAACCATCAATATAATTGGTTCATCATTTTCGGTATCTCCAAAGAAAGGTATTTTTCATTTTGGTTTGTTAGAAGTGAATAATACTAAAATTTTTCCATTTAAATTAGGAGGGAGGTAATTGTAAACTAATGTATAATATTGTATATAATGGAGTCAATTTCATGCTTTCTTATAAGTGCCTTTGTGCACATTTATTTAGTAGGTTAGATATTTTTTTTCTTTCTTATAAGTTCTTATGTGTACTTGACTTTTTTTAATTCTTGTTGTCCTTGTTGGTTCAAGAGGAGTTATCTAGACGTTGGTATCTAGTTTAGCTTTAGATCAATATGTTAAATAAAGAGAGGAGACTCCATACCTAATAGATTAGATAAGGTAACTAGTCTGGGTTCTCAAGCATAATAGGCATGCTTCCCTATGAGTCACTAAATATATTGGCCAAATTTGGCCCACATACAAAAAATTTACTTGGATAGATTAGATGAGCAGAGTTCCTGATTGACCAAGTGATCAAATGACTTGAGAAAGTGATCAAATGACTTGAGAAATAAATAGATCAATTTGGTTACACATTTGATATATGCACTTGAAAATTTAACTAGGGTCAAATATTTACATGGACATGAATATTTTAATGACTTGAACATTATTTACAAATTTTTTTTCTTAATGAGCTTTTTATCTTAAGATATAAGACTTTAAAGTTAGAATTATAGAGTGAAACATATGTGAGGATGTCAAGTTAAAGCTATGACAAATAGCCATTTGAATTAAAATATTCCAAGATTAAACATAGATCTGACAAGTGTTAAGATCTCAAGAGCTTATGTAAAATATGTACAACACACCAAAGGTCAATAAGTAAAGAAGTTCCTAAAAGTATATCAGTGTTCAGTGTTTGATCAAATCAAATATCTAATATTGAGTGGAAATAGGATAATGTGTTTGGGTCCTAAAGATCCAATGGATCACATTTGGTCATGTACCTAAGATATAATGGTGAGTTAAAAGGTCAAAAATTTAGAGGATATTGAGATCAAGAGAGGGGATGAAAAAGGTCATGATCAAAATGACCAAGTAGATCAATGGTGCACATTCGATCAAGCAGAAGGAGATCAAAAACATGTATTTAATTAGAGCAAGGATTTTTATGGTGTGTATGAGGTCAAGAAGTTAAAGGGATAGATAGAATGTGAGAACACCACATGGTGAAAGTGTGTTATATCATGGAGCTGATAGTATGATCCCATGAATGAATGTGAAACTAACAACTTTCTTAATCTCTAAGGCCTATATCAACATCGATGGACAATATCAAAAGTCAAAGCCAGTGGACTTCAATAGAAAGCAAATGCAACTTAAGGTTGAACTAGGCAAGTATTTCAAAAGGAATATGTCTCTATTAGATCATAATGAAGCATCATTAAGCATAAGACGTAGTCATATAGTTGTGATGGTTGTGATGAATTTTCATTACCATTAAATCATAGTGTCAACCTCTGGTTCAAAGATATAAATCTTACAGGGCCCATTTTCTAGGTTCATAGTATTGTTTCATGACTATGATAATTGATTTTTAAATAAAACCTATGAATATGATGAGTTATTGGCTTCCATAGGGTTTAGAGGTATAATAGGTTTGTTCCAACCTATTATAACTGAAAAGGGAAGCTATGTGGCCTATAGGTATTCATAAATATGAGAGCTATAGGAAAACCAATAAATGAGATTGGTTTTCAATCTATAGTAAGATTTTATGCTCAAATATGGTGATATGGGGTAAATATATGGTTATAATTACGTACATCATATTCAACATAGTTAGAGATCCAACAAGAAGGTACTTACTACCATTTAGAGAAGACATGGCATGTCTCTGTTAGGCCCATAGGTATGAGGACTTTGTCCTCATGATGAAAGCAAGTGAGAAGGTGGTGTAGAAGTAGATTTGGGGATTGGAGAATGTAAGTGGAGTATTTAATTTTGTTCATATCTTAAGGATATCTCTTCCTTGAAAGGATCATGACTCATCAAATACAAAATAGACACTTTCTTGTCCTTTAATGTATTTCTCAGCCAATGAGAATATTCAGAGGCTATTGGGAGAAATGAATGATAACTTGTTAATATAGCACTAGTGCTAATTTGATCAAAATGTGGTGGTATTTTAGTTATGATATTATTTAATGCATTCCCTCTTCTCTCTTATCCATTTCTCTATATCACCCAATTCTTTCCATTTATAAGATCTCTCTCTCTCTATTAGATTCTCATAAGGACTTTTTGAGTTTGAAGAGCAGGGGACTCTTTGAGATACTGTAAGATATGGTCATCTTAATTAGGATAAACTTTGTAAATAATTTGTTAAAACTACCTCTTGATGTAATAATAGACTTTATTTACATATCTCTTGCCTTGGATCTATGTTGAGTGAGTTATGAATGATGGCATTATGTGAAGGAGAATCTTCCTCATCCATTGTCCTCCTTTTTGACCTCTTTTAGGGTTTTTTCAAGTTGTTTATAGGTATAGATTAGTGATTTTTTACCATTGATGTATGTTCTTAGTTAGTCTTAGAAATCCTTTTTTTTTGCATTCTTTTCTTCCTCAACTTAGTCTATGAAATACTTATGCAATTACCTAGATTGTGAGGTTATGTGAGTTAGAATTATCTTGTGATGATCTAGTGTGGGTTCAAGATAATGAAAGTCTCCATTTTTAGTTGGTGCATCACCTTTTAAGACTTATTAGAATACCTTTCCACATTTATAACCCTTTTCCATATAGTAACATTAGTTTAGGTGATCTATTAAGAGTAATTCAGCCTTCTTTGGAGGTTCAACCCCATCATAGGTTACCCACAGCCTGGGGTTGTCTGAATATTGTAACTGGGAGTGGAGGATCCTGAATAACTCCCCCATAAGGTTGAATTTATATGCTAAAAATAGTTACAAAAACCATGCATGTAGTAATAGGCCTTATAGACCTAGACACAAGTGCACCCAAAAGTTTAAAATAGTTATACACAAAGGACACTACCACAAATATAGGGACACTAATACCACTTGATGCCACTATCTAATTAGGGAGATACTATCTAAGAGGGGTTTTGATACATTGATCCTATTTGTGACCCTTATATTAGCCTCTACCTTAGTTTTCAACCTCCATATCATATGTCTCAGTCATTTTCCATCTATGTTCTTTTTGCATTATTTGTTTCTATTTTTAGAAGGTTCAAATTCAGTAAATTATGTAAAAAATCAATGGCTATATTTAATCCATATTTATACCCTTATTTAATATACTCAACTCTTTAACCATATAGGATTTACATTCCACTAGGTCCTAAAAGGTTAAAACATTTGGTGGACCTGATTTACATTAAATACTATCTAAACCCTAAACCTAGATGCTCTTAGGGTTTGAATCCTATTTATTATTATGCTCAAATATTAATTCCAAAATCTTAAATTTGTTTCAATATTTACTTATTACAATATTTCATAGATTAAAGTTATTTAAAGTTTAAAAATATACAATAATTGTTTTATTACTCACTAAACTACAATGATTGATTTAATAGCCACTTTGATAAAATTGATAAGAGACAATTGTAAGATTTTGTTTGAAAAAAATTGAATATGCAAGATAACATTATAAATATTATCCATGAAGTACATAAAATTTTAGACAATGGTGAATATTATACTCCCCTAGATAATAATATTATTACATTAATGTTAGGTCCAACTTAGATATCACAACAACCAATTTTAACTCAATAACTATCAGTGAAAACCAGACCTCCTATGGCTAGTTCCTATTCTCTATATGTACAACCCCTTATTTAGTAGGTTCATACTCTATAGGAAAATGTGTTACATATTGATCAGGGACATATTAGACCATCACATGCATTGGATTGTCATATTAGTTTACATACACCTTTAACACATCACATCGTGATAACTCCTTTGCCATATAGATTCATAGAACCTAAGATTACATTTTAAGAATGGTAATGGTGAACCAGAGTACCATCTCTAAGCTTTCCACACAACATGTTTGGACTATGTGTCTAATGATTAGATCCTCACTAATTTTTTACCATGTAGTTAAATTAAAGGATTATGCCTAATAATGGTTATACAATATATTGAGTTAGTATATCACCTCATTCAATACATTGGTAGATATGTTTTTAGCAAACTCATCAATAAACATTAGTGATAAGATCTCATGTTCTCAAGTATCACAACTAAAATGAAAACCAAATGCTCTTATTATAGAGTACATCTTGTGATATAATACTATATTGTCTAAGTTGAATATTCCCATGGAAGATAGAGAGATTGAGGACACATTCAAATAAATCCTAATACCAACATTACATGAAGCTATATTTTTCAATATGTTTCCAACCTTCACAAACTTATGCCACATAGTGAAAGAAAGAGAAGTCAAGCTTCTCTCTATAGGCAAAATAAAATATACAGTTGGATCAAAATCAAATGATAAGACTTATAGTAAGAATCCATACAAGATAAGGTCCACTAACACTACGATTATTCCAAAGGCCATAGATAATATAGCTTCAGATCTATTTCCTTACCTAGTTTTATCAACTCCTCCATGTAGAGTTTTCACCAACCATTTAGAATTGCCGACACGTGCTTTATAGAATCTCTTAGAATGCAATGGCATATATCTTCCTCCCATTAAAGAATTTGATATGACATGAACTCTTCTAAATAACTATGATTCTAATTCATTCTATTAATATCAGAGGGAACCAGGCCACATAATAAATTGATGCATCAACTCGAAACCTAATATATAAGAATTTATAAAAGCTAATATTAATTATGTGGGCATACTAACAGAGGTACCCAAAGTTCAATAAATGGAAGCTAAGGCATTGAAAATATTCTAATATCCATTTTTAAAGCATATAGAAAATGATGTTTGGGAACTTCAAGTGTTCATTACACATATCATGCACATCCATCACTAGCGTCATATCACACTACTATAGAGGATACACACCTAATACATAATATAATTTGTGTGTACCATACTATATTTACAAATAGACCACTCTTCACTTTATCATAGTAGAATATTTTTGATGATGATTCAAATATATATACTTTCTTTGTATGGGCCTATGTAGTTCATCATCTTATTTAGAGGGTTATGGTTGATAATGGGTCCAGTAATAACATGTGCATTATCACGCTCCTACAACATATGGGGTATTTAGAGTAAGATGTATATACTAAAAACATAGTTATTCAAGGTTTTAGTGGACATGTTTAGAGCTCCATTGTGGAGATGATACTTCCACCACATGTTGGACCATCACATTTGGCCCTTAGATTCTTAGTAGTACCAAGTGCAAACACATTTGACATGTTATTGGGTAGACCATGGATATAAAAACTATGAGCCATCCCATTAACCATGCATAGGTACCTAGAATATATACATTAAAATAAATTCATCCCAATTGACAGTCTTTGATATGAGGTCCTCTAATTATCCCACAAGAAGTTACACTGTAGTTACTAGTTATACCATAGTTACTAGTTACAACACAATTACTAGTTACAATATAATTACCAATTATAGCATAATTACTAGTTATAGCTCTGATCATAGTTCTTATTAGTACACCACTTATTATAGTGAAAACACCAATATAGGTGAGGCCTACTCCTATAGTGTTGCCATGTACACATACTCTCCCACAGAGACTATTATTAGAGAGACCCCTTTGTCAGAGATATGTTTCATATTATAGATGGCCTTATTTTACTAATTTTATTTTGAGATCAATATTATTGAGTTCTCATGGTTCTTATCATAGGGTAGTTGTGTCATATACAACATCTCTTACTCTATGGGTCTATAATACCCCTAAAACTTGGAAGATACCGTAGTAGGTTTCACATATTCCTAGCACCACTTCATTGGAAATGTTATTTATAGATCACTCAATAAAAGTTTTGGAACAATAGTCACCATTTTATATAGTAACATGATCATTGTTCCTTTATTTATATAACCCACATTGATAGTTAGTATCCCATGAGACTCATCGATTAATATTGTTCCTCCCTTATTGTACCTACTTTATTTATCTCTTTCTATTTGTATATAGTTTCATTATAATGTTACTTGTATATAGCTTATTTCTATAAAAACAAAAACTATATAATATTTGAAAAACACAAAAACATTAAAATATTTACATAGATTTTTTTTTATAGATTGTATGCATTTTCATGTTTACATTTATTATACTTTATAGATACTACCTATGATAGATATTTTAATATAGTTAGTTTTATCATACATATATGCTTCACTTGTTCAATGCAAGTGCTTGTAGAATTTTATAGGGCTCAATTCTACTATACCAATCTATATTTTCAATTCTCTATCCACTATGTGCATATGAATAGATACTTGAATTCTTCATTGGACACATTCACCTATTTGGGGGCACCCTATACATAGTTTCAATTACCAAGTTACATATTTCTATACTTTACATCATAACTTTAGCATTGTTATATTTTTATATTGATCATGCTATACCTACTTAAAATTTTGGCTAGTTATTACTACTTTAGACTCATAATATATACCTCTTAACTCTTATATATATTTCTATTACATGTTCATGAATACTTTCATTTACATATTTCCTAGTTTAGAATTGATTGTATCTCTATGTCTATTCTATTTGAAAGCATTTGAATATGACATTTCTCTTTGGCTCTATGGTACTTCTTTTCATAGTATGTACTATTTGGACATGTGCCCATGTACTTATGTGTGGATTCATAATAGTTTATGAAAAACTTTGAACATGTACTTCTATGTGAATCTAAGCCAAATTTATTATTTTTTTGTGTATGTGGACATTTACATGTCCATGTATTTCTTTTTTTATCACATTTAGTGGTATGTGCCCATGTCCCTTGTATTTTGGTCCCTTGGCCTACTTTTTGTGCCTCATGTGTGTTGTATGTATGCTATATTGTATGCATCATGGCCATCACAATTATCTCTTAATTTTTACACACTCCATTTTGATAAGCCATGACGGACCTCATGCATCTCCCCTTCCTACTTAGGTGTTATTAGGGATATCATGGCCCATTTCCCTAAGTATCTATTTAGTTTTTACTTAAAATTATTGTTACATACTTTATTATTTATATCTTGACAACATTGTGAATGTTATACATAACATACATCACACACTACAAAATTATGCTCAAATTATTTTACATTATGATGTTATGTATGCACACTATATTGGATTATTATGAAGATATCATCTATGCTCTAGATAACATACATATTATAGAGTTTTTTATTTTAAGGATAGTTATTGTATATGATCAACAACTCCACTCAAAATAGTTGGAATTAACATGGGTTTATCATAGATACTAGGCTCTCATAATGCACTCATAATGCATTTTTTAGTAAAGGCTTAGGATACAAGAATAAAAATTAGGTAAATGTAATGTAAAATAGTGACATAGAAATCAAAAGAGTCATACATTATCACCCAAATTGGGACACTAGTGCCACATGGTATTGCTTTAAAAGATATGGTGCTATTGTAGAGTACCCTCAACTTCAAAAAAATATGGATTGGACAAAAACATAAAGTAGGTATAGTCCAAGTTTGTATAGGTTTAGTTATAGATTTACCAAATTTCCCTAGTTTAACTTAGATTCATACCAATTTATCTTAGATTCATAGTAGCTTACCTAGATTTGACTCATTATGCATGACATGATGATTCCCATTTTTAGTTAAGATACTCATATATATATATATATATATATATATATATATATATATATATATATATATATATATATTACTACAACTCAATACAAAATCCATGTGCTCAAATATAAAATATCAATTTCCAATTACTCACTTACACACTAGTTGATTAGATGGAATGATAAATTCCATGTCATTCTATACACTATATACATCTAACATCATATTTTAGGTTATACACTAGTTTCATACCTAACTCCACATATAGTGGTTAGAAATCTTGAGTGTCCTAGACGTACATAATATACATGGGTAGCCACAAAGCCAACATCTCTAGATAGACATTTATAGTTACATCTAACAGTTTTAATTTTGGATGTATCTACTACACATGAGTGGGTAATGATGGATTCATAATCAACTTGAGTTCTTTAGCCACCTACATGAGAGGGATGGACACACCATCATTCCAATCCAAGTTATTCATAAGTCATGATCTATAAATCAATGGTGGTAAATGATGTAGTCAGAACTAGATTAAGTTCTTGAGCCACACAAACATGAGGATTGAGGAAGCCGTCAACTCAGTCTAAGTTACTCATCGATTGATCATTATATACATGCACACACCAAGGTTATAACTAATTTTATGCATTGGTTCATGTACCTAGTGAGGTGTATTCATTCCTTTCCTCTCTCTTATACCTTCACTAAGTTTTTACTTAGTTTTATGTAATTTTACTCCTCTACTCAATTTTTTCTTTGATTTTGATATCTCTTAAGTAAGGACTTATTTATGAATGTTTCACTGGAATAACATGAAATAGATAATTCTTCGCATACGTAGATCTACATGAATAGGTTTCACCTCTTAGGTAAGTCTATGTAAACTTATTTTTCATTTATCCTACTCATTTTGCCTTGATGCATTTCTAGAATAAGGGGGATGTAAACGTGATCAACTAAAAATGACACTTGAGTGATAAGTGTACTACTTGAGATAACCTATCCATGGTTTATCCTTAGACCTATCCTAGAGCTTATTTTCACACTTATCTAGACTTTGTGTGGGATAAAGGCATCCATAGTCATCCTTAAAGTAGTCATAGACCCTCATTATACTAGTCATACCTCACGTTATACCACCTAGACACTAGTGACATATTAGGGACAATAGCACCATATCTCAATATTGGAGCTATTGTATTTTCCCTCATTTTTCCATAATTAGATATCTTTTAAAATCTTAGACCTCTTAGGGTTAGCCTAGAATACTTTTAGCACTTGTATAAGCACCATAATAGTATAAATACATGAGTTTTATCCATTACACCACTATATGGAGATGATATACAAATTACATATGCAAACTCAAAACAAGTGCACAATTAAGGTTATCAATCCCTATTCTTTCGTAATTCTACATACTACCATCTACAACATTCCTAAACATAGATTACTCAAATTTATATTCTCAAGCACATTAATATAACTCAATTCAACCATCATACTAGTTTCACTTGCATTTTCATCAACACTTAGGTGGGTATAACTACATCAATCTTGATCCCTCTTTAGAGTATTGGTATGCAGGCAACTCTCATTATAGTAGGGTGTTAAGGATGTATAATCTACCCCAATAAAAAACATACTTTTTTGATTGTATCAATTGGACACCCTAATAGCATGGAGGATTAAGGTTTTTCATAAAATAAATCAAAATATGCCATATATAGGATTTCAAAACCTGTGCACATAGAAACATGCCTTACAGACCTAGACATAGGTGTACCCAAAAACTCAAAATAGTCATTCATAGAGTACACTGTCACCAAAATATGGACACTAGTGCCACATGATGTTACTATCCCATTGGTAGTTACTATCTAAGAGGATTTTTGACACTTGTATCTTATTTTTGACACTCAAACTAGCCTCTACCTTTTTTAGCCTCTTAATCATCCATCTCAATCATTTTATAACTAATTTCTTGTTTACATTATTTATTGTTGTTTTTATAAAATAAAATTAACTTAATTTTGTAACAAATTAGAGGATGTATATATTTAATATCTATAACCTAATTTAATATAATCACCTACTTAAAACATAGGATTTACATTTCACCAAGTCCTAAAAGGTTAAAATAAAATCCAAGAGGTCTTCCTTTATACCTTCATGGCCTAGATACTTATTGAGAGTAGATAAACATGTTTTATAGTAAGTAAAAATACACAAAATACACCATAGAAATAATAGAGCAATAAAAAATGGGATATAGAATCTACTAAAGCTTTTATTATTATTCCATGTCAACAAAATGATGTGAAGCATACATAGATTATTATAAACTCTCTATCTCTAGATTTAGCACATATACGTGATCCTTTCTAGCTTGAACATTTTGTTTTACCATATTATCATTATATATCAACATACATTCATCACTTAGATGGTATCATTTCCAATATTAAAAAAATAAGAGAATACAAAAGAATTCAAATAATCAACAAAATGCAAAAAAAAAATAATATTACATGTTAGCTATATTATTTATATGTTGTTCAATTTATGTTAGTAGAAAACATATAATTTAATTATACACATATTTTTCATGTGTATTTCAGTGTGTTATAGGCATACAATAGATCCATGATTCATGAGAATGTACATGTTGGACCTTTCATCTACCTAAATGACACAATATGTTGGGGGCATCTTGATTTTAGTAATCAAAATTGGTACATGTTCTATTATTTTATGATCACTTTACATTTTAATTTTGAGATTATACAATACTTATTAAATATTTCTATACTCATGCCATCATCTTACATAGTGTACTTTATATGCTATATTATAGGACATTTTTTTAACACATGCATGCATGGACTACTATGGCATGATTATTCTAGTTGGTTATATTTCACTTGTTTTATCTTATCGCATGGCTTACTTGAGTGTAATTATTGTTTTTTTCTAGGTGTCAATTTTAGAAAATTTCAACATGCTAATTTTTGTGGGATTTAGTGTCCCAAGTATTGATTATTTATTGTGGTGTGTGAAAATTTGAACATGCCCCCCATTAAGTGTGTAAAATTTGAACACGACACTTGTTTTTAGTCTCTTTAGACTACTATTTATGTGATTTTGAGTCATTCTATGTGCGTTCTTGATTATTTTTTGAAATTTTTACTTATATACATTTCCATGATTCATATCATTCATCTTAGGACTTGTGATTTGATACTATGAGTTTGATTGATACATCTACCTAGATATGATACCATTATATGATCTTATTTAATAAATGAATAATACATAAATAACATTGGTTATCTTATCCATTTGAGATAAGGTGAATATCAATTTTCATTACCCTCACCTTAAATGAGGGAAATATCAGTGGGCGAATGTAATAGTGACACAAGAAAAATTTTAGTGGCTAATAAAATATATACTGGGGTTTTATTCAGGTGAGTCTATTTCAAAATTATGGAAAAATATTTTAGAATGCAGATAACTATACAGGTGAATAATAATTTCAATGGAGTAAATTGAGGACAATGACATGTAAATCACATGAATATGCTATGTAAAATAAATGGATATGTAAATGTTTTGATTGCACATGTAGATGTGTCAACTACATATGCAGGTGGTCAACTACACATGCATATGGTTCATCTATGTCAAAAACATCCCTAAACCTAAATATAATTTCATATTTGTATTCCTCTCAAAGAGTTGTTAAATTTTTAAAAAATCATCTAAATCTGAGTATGTATTCAACATTTACGGCCTAAAGAAGTTTGTGTAACTTACATTGTATATGAATATGGCCCATCTTCATATGCAAATGGATCATATACATATACAACATAAGTTATAAATACTTATATAGGTTATAATATTTCCATACAAACCTAAATTTAGATGATTTGTGTTTTTTAAATTTAATACTTTTTGACATGAATCCAAATATGCAATTATATTTAGTCTTAGGGATGTTTTCGATGCCCTTTTTTCCTTTATCCCACAACCTTTCTTTTTGTAACTTCTTGATAATAATTATTTTATGATTAAAATGTTATTCATGTAACAAAAGTGTTGGATTATCGATGTTTCCCATTGGATCATCTTCACCATTCCAAAGCAAAAAAATAAACAAATGAAGCCACATGAACACAACCACTAATTTTGGTTGATGTAAGATTACATGTACACCTTGGATGCTTTTAAATCACTATTTTATACTACAAGAGTCTTTTATTGATGAATAATTTAGTTTTTTTTCTAATACATATTTTAATAAGTATTTTAAACAAATGCATATGATTAACAATAATTAAAGGTGATTGACAATAAATGCAAGTGGTTGAGAGCAATTGTAGGGAATTGACAATAAATGTATATGATTGAGAAAAAATGAACATGATTGACATTAAATGTATATTATTGAAAGTAAAATTATAAAATTTATATAGTTTTATATGATTAACAATAAATATAGATGATTGACAATAAATTTACATGATTAAATATGGTCAAAGTGTCTATTATAGTATAAATAGTGACCATAGTACCCATATTAAATTTATAGGTACTGTAAAAATACATTTATAATAATGAATTTTTTTTTAAATATTAGGTGAGCTGACCATAAAAATTAACTTACATCCCAAAACTTTAGGGGATTTTGCATTGTTGGCCACCACATAAAATTGCCAAATGCTAATTTATAAAACTAGAATACTCATGAATTAACCAAATTTCACCACTAAAATTTTCTATAAATATACATGAGTCCACATATATAAAAGTCTTAAAATTTATATAATTTATAATATAAAAATACAAAATTGTGACAAAAATTGTACCCTTGACACTAGTTTTCATGTATTTGTGATAAAGTTTTTTAGATTTGTGACACGATATACATAATTTAATGAGAAGATGTTACTTATTGAAAAATAATTCATATTGAGACACATTAGAGATGAATATTCTATGTAAATAACCAAATCACAAATAAATTATTCAAATCATACCAATATTCATATACCAACCTTACCAAAAAACATCGATTGAGATTTTATTTGCTTCAAAAATTAGATGCCTTGATTAGTGAAATCATGATTTTATATCCTTGATCACCTTAGCACTAGTTATATTTTTTGGGTTGATATGGTTACAAAATTTGACTAAATTTAGATTGGCTAGATTATGTTTAAATTTGGGTTGTATGATTGAGATCCAGTGATCTCAATGATCTTGGCACAACTCATCCTTACACCATATTGGGGGAATGATCACCCTCCAATGTTGATATTCACATATTCAAGGTTTAATTATTAAATTGTCTCTAACTATGTAGCTAGGAAAAATCATTACCAAGGTTCAACATGGTTTCATTGATAAGCATGTGTAATCCTCTCTCATTCTCATTTCTTTTAAACAATTTTAATTATTAATGTTTTAGATTATATGTGTTAATTACATCTATAAAATACTCTTAGTTTGAGTTCATATTCACATGATAAATTAAAATAAGGTTCAATTCAAATAAAGGTGTATTTTATAAACCATAATATGCATTTTATTTCATTTAAACATAGTAATTTCATACTTATGCATTACTATATGAATGGAGGGTTAGGGCAAGGGGATAGGGGAGGGAATGGAGAAGGTGGGGGAAGTGAAAATTTAGATGTTAAATATATATTTTACATTACTAATACTATTTAACACATGAAAAATATCACTAAGGGATCCACCCTTCAGTTCTTAACTTCCTTCCTACTAAAAGGTTCATGTTCACCATCTCACTATGCTTCAATGCTTATTTTATGGTCTAACCATGATATTATAATTACCTAGATCACCTATATCCAATTGAATCATTAAAAATGGTTTATATATCCTTAATTAATAATTAAATAACTTTAGAGTTTATATATTCTATAGGACACTACTATATAGATATGGACATGAGCCTCAATGCTAGTGTCCTAGTTCTAATGCTAGTATATGTACCCTAAAAACCCAAATTTTAAAATAATTTGATATGTATGGTTCAAGATATTTGTCTTGAAATAATCATCCATGACGTTATTTTTAAATGGTATGGTATAAATACAAAAAATCCACTCATTTTTCATCTATATATTACCAAGCAAGCATTTATTCAAGATCATTAAATCATTCAGACAACTGAGTTACACTATCCTATTCTTCATTAATTTAAATATTAATCATATGATCAGTATTCTTAGAGGTATGTAACATTAGAATAAAAATTGATGAGTGTTTTTTTAAATTTTGAAGTTACATCACTACATGCACTCATATATATATATATATATATATATATATATATATGAGTGCATGTAGTGATGTAACTTCAAAATTTAAATATATATATATATATATATATATATATATATATATATATATATGACATTTTTCACACATGCCCACACATAGGGGAAAAATTCATATGTCAGAGACCCTAATTGGATTATTGTATATATAGGTAGTGCTTAGTGACATAGTGTCTTTGAGGTTATATCAACTTCACTTTATCCCACAAACCTTGGATTGAAAGGTGGCATGCCCTAATTATAATTTCTATGGTTTTGATTAAAATGATTATATACATAACATATGCACAAGATCTAAATAGATAATATGAAAGGTGATAGGGAGTCCCAACATGCTTAGGTTTATTTTGTATAAAAGGATATGTCCTTAAATTTGGAAATAAGGGTTGGTTTTAGAATAGAATCATCAATGTTAGTGTCTCAATTTTTATGGTAGTATATATATTGGGAGAAATAAAAAATATATAATTTAATGATGGGTTCCATAAATTTAGATAGTCCACTCCTGACTTTATACTACTCAAACCTACCTATGAATTAGTGTAAAATCTAAGTATAATTTATCCTTCATTTTAAAATTACTATATAATTGAATGTTTTAATTTATATACTTATAATATTCTTTGATTTAGTATATCTTATCATAATATCAATATAAATAAATTCATTTAGTTTGCATAATTTTTAGATTAACATAATCCTTACTTTGTTAGGATAGTCTCTATCTAATCCTTATTTCAAAAAGGGGGTAAACACATCCACACATACCTTATGTTTGTTACATATGTGAAAAACAAGGACACAAATAATTTAGTGTCTACATTATCATGATCAATAAAATGAGGTAAGAGGATTACCCAAAAGTTAATTTGGTTGAGGTTAATGTATAATAATAAGTTACATTCACATACATAAAATAAAATATAGTGATGAGGAGAACAATGATAATTAAAAATAAATAACAATCGCATGATAAATAAGGTGTTGATTCATGGTTATGTACAAATATTCTTAAACAATGTGCACTTCAAGAGGTAAGATATACAAATTAATTAAAGATGGTATTATTAGGGAAAATATGATTTCTAATGATATGGTAGAGAAACTAGGTTTGTAATGTGAAAAACATCCTTATCCCTAATGAATTTCACTATTTAAGAAAGGGAATTAAGTTATATTACATGAAAGGTGTTTAATCATGTTTTCTATATGAAAAACTTACAGAGATGAAATATGGCATGATTTTATTCCAATGGATTAATGCAATGTGTTGTTTGGAATTCCATGTCAATATGACAAAAAGGAAATTCATTATGGAACAAGGAATACATATAAATTTTTAAAGGTGTCAAAAGGTAGTTATATGACCCATTAAAGAATAAGAACAAGTAGATAGTATGTTATCCGCAAAATAATTTCATCAAACATATGAAGATGACATGTTATTATTATAAATTAATATCAAAGAAAAATGATAAAAAGTGGTGTAAATACTATTAGAAGCAGTAAAAGTGTTGAAATAATATACAAATGTTATACCTGATGAGTTACCAAATGGTTATCATTGAATAGGGATATTCAACATCATATTTATTTTATTCTAGGACTAGATCTACCCAATCAAGTATCTTATAGGATGATTCCAAAAAAACACATAGAGTTGAATAAATAGGTTATTAAATTGGTGAGAAAGGGTGTAGTAAGGGAGAGTACAAGTCCATGTTCAACACCAACATTTATAAAATATAGAAAATATGTAACACAAAGGATGTGTGTGGATACTAGAGAAATAAATAAAATAACCATCAAATACAAATTTGATATACCATTATTAAATGATATGATGGATGTGATTTCAAGATAAAAATATTTTATTAAGAGTGATCTAAGGATTGGATACTATAAAATTTAGATATGTGAAGGAGATTAATGAAAAATAATATTTAGGATAGAAATGGATTATATGAGTGGATTTTAATGCAATTCATATTGTCTAATGCACTCAACACATTTATGAGGGTGATGAACATAATTATATGAGATTACATTGGTAGGTTAATGGTGGTATATTTTGATGACATTTTTATATTCAATAAGAGTAAACATGAACACTTGAAATATTTGAGAATGATATTAAAATTTTTAGTAAATGAAAATATATGTGAAATATAAATAAGTGAAATTTTGTGCATAAGATTTTGGTGTTTTTTGGATTTCTAGTCTCAAAATATGGTATTAGAATGGATGAATAAAATGTAGAGGTAATTATTGAATTCCATATTCCAATAATCATAAAAGAGATAAGAAGTTTTCATGGTTTATTAACTTTATATGGAATCTTTATTAAGAATTTTAGTGGTACTGTTCAACCAAAAACAAATTTCATGAGAGGAATATAATGTGTGCACAAAGGATATAACATAATGTTTTCAATTATTGAAGAATGAGGTGACTCAAAATATTATTTTATCATTACTGTATTTTAATAAAGTGTTTTATATATATTTAGATGCTTCACATGTGGATATCAGTGTTGTGTTGAGTCATGAAGGAAGGACAATAACATATGTTAGTGAGAAATTAAATGAGGTAAGAAATAACTATTCTACATATGATGATCAATTTTATGTCATTGTAAAATTACTAAAACATTATAAGTATTACTTGGTGTCTAACAAGTTTATTGTATTTATATACCATAAAGACATGAAGTATGTGAACACTCAAAAGAAATTAAATAGTACACATGAAAAGTGGGTGTATTTCTTGTAGGGATATAATTTTTTTTGAAGTATAAATTAAGAAAATATAATTAGGTAGTCGATACATTGAGAAGGTGAGCAGAATTATTATCTATTTGGTAGGCGAAATAATATAGATTTGAAGTTCTTAAGTAATTGTATGATATTGATCTAGTTTTTCAAAATATAGTTGAAAAATGTACGAATCCATTATCACGTGATACAATTAATATCCATGATTATTATATTATACAATATGGTTATCTCTTCAATGGAAAATAAGTATGTATTACAATTGGGTATATGAGGGAATATTATAAAAGAATTAAATAGTGGTGGTTTAGGTGAGCACTTTGATAAGAATAAGATAATAGAATTGGTGGAAGATAATTATTTTTATAAAAATATGAAGATATATGTGTAAATGTATGTTTCAATATGAAATATATGCCAAGGGGGAAAAGGAAATTCAAAAAATATAGGGTTGAACATGTCGTTACCAGTTTTAAGAGGTCCATGGACAATATTTAGTATGGACATTGTATTGGGATTTCCAAATAAAGAGAGGTAATGGTTTTTTTTTTGTAGACATGTTTTTAAAGATGGTTCATTTTTATTACATATAAAAAATTAATTATGCCACTGGAGTAATAGATCTATTTTTTAAATATCTTATGAGATTGCATGTTTTTACAAGAACTATTATTTTATATAAGGATATAAAATTTATAGGTAATTTTTGAGGATGATATGAAAGAAATAAGGAAATAAAATAAAATTTAGTAGTGTGTACCACACAAAAATAGATGAATATATAGAAATATTAAATAGGATTTTGGCATTTTTTTAAGACGCATAGTTGGAGAGAAGTCGAAGCAATGAGACTTGGATTTACCACAAGTTAAGTTTTAATATAATAGTTATATTAACAAATAAGTATTAAAATCACCATTTTAGATAAATTATGGATTAAATAACAAGGTTGTTTTAGATTTTGTGTAGTTACTATTTTCAATGAAGAGTGTGCCCTTGTGAAAATGTGTGTTGTTCCTCACTCTGACTAAAACATGGAATATCTCAAAAGTGTGGGTGGATTTGGAAGGGAGAAAATATCCAAAGATAGATGGTTCCCTTTTTTATCTCACTAAAACTTGTTCTTAAACCTATTAACTACTGATGCTGACTATGAAAAGGGCGAAAGGAATACTACTTGCAAGGGAATTTCAACAAAAACTAGGAATGAAGGTGATGCACCAATATTGCATGATGATGTATTATTGTAATAGACACTCTTATGAAAGGTAAAATATTTCACACATTCTCTTCACCTTAGGAATTACCTCTATAATATTTTTTTGCAAGGACTTGATAAACATAATCTTTATACTAAAGGAATGTAAATGAATTGAATTTACATCCAATGCTTGGACTAATGCTGATATTGACACTTATAATGAATTATATAAGTTCTAATATGTTTCATTAAGGTACAAAAACCATATAATAAAATATGAAAACAAATTCTTCACAATGTTATATCAATGGCAAACACATACACTTCACCAAAAACCTAAAAATGAAGGAATAAAAGCTTATTATTTGTCTCAAAAGATGATTACAAAATTTGTCATCCTTTTATAAAAACTAAAATAAAAGAGTGATTGCAACATTATGTAAAATGTGTATATATAGAAAAACACATGATAGGAGACAAATCAACCTTAAAATAGGGGTCTCAAACATCGTATTCACACTCCTTAAGATACACTACAATACTTTCTCAATCTTTTTTAACTTTCATGTCCTTAGGGTTGTGTATAAGAGAGAGTAGCATGAGTTTAGGAGGTTTTAAAATGTATTATTTATTATCAATCAAGTTTGACCACTTGGAGAATGTCTATATCTTTACTTGACCTCCTATATACTCTCTCCAATATCTTTATTGAATAATTAGTCTTCCCCTTTGAAAATAATATTTTAATTATTACATTATTATTGATTTAAAAATTATTATAGGACATGAATGAGGTATTCCCACCATACATGGGTTGTTAAAATTTCTTTAGTTCTTGTTTGACTCCTTCAACATGTTAGGAGTTAGTAGGAGAGAAGGATTTTTTGGAGACTTGAGACTTTTTCAAACTTTACCAAATCATTTCAGCTAATCATTGAATTTTTATTTCATTATTTTTGGCATAGATAATATGTATTAGACTTGAAAAAGTTTATTGTAAGCCGTATATAATGATTTAGTGTTTTGAATCCTTAGAAATCTCATCCTCAACATGGAATATAAGGGAAAAGTTTTTTTTGTCCTAAATAATACAAATATATTATATGTATTGTCTCCCAAAAACATTTTAACTTATAAAAATACATTTAAAAACATTAAACACTCAGAAAGTCTTGGTTTTGCACCAAAACTTTAAAGTTCCTCTCAATCTCTTATAGCCCTACAAATAGGTAAAGCTGATTTTATGGAATAATATGGATATAAATATAGAATAATGATCAAATTTTTAGAGACCCATTAATCTCTTACATCTCTAAAAAACATTTCATGATCATATTTTGAGTGTAAGTGTCTCTTTCATCTCATTCTCTCTCCCAAATTAGGCCTCATTAGCCTTCCTAGGATTAAAAAATAAAAACATTTCTCCAAAAATATCCCACACATGATAAATGACCAAAACTAATGTGATTAAATTTCCATAGGCTATCATCAACCTCCATGTTAATTTTGGGGTCTTAAGACCCTATGGAAGTATGCAAACCAAGAAATCACCTTGTCACCTAGTCTTATTTTGAGCTTATTTGGGATTGCCTTGGAAAATGAGCCTATTTTTATCACCTTTAAAATATATTATGAAATTTTTTTCACTTTAATATCTAGGAAACATCCCAAATTACATCATAAAATTATTTGGAAATTCTCCCCTTCTCATAACACCTAAAAAACACCAAAAAACATGAAAATAGGGTATTTATGACAATCTATAAAACTAAAATTACATAATAGGTACATGTAAAAAAAACTACATGGAATATTTATAAAAATTATATAGGTTTCAATATCAAACTATGGAATTATATGTGCATTTGAGGTCCATTTGCCTTGACTGGTCATAATAAGGGTTTTAGAAGGGTTTAAGACCTCTTTAGTGTCTTATTGGTTATTCATAAATAAAAAATCACACAATTACCTCATTCCAATTTAAAAAACTTATTTACTTACCTCATAATCTATTCCTAATTTATTATCTCACCATGCAAAGTTTTAGAGATGGTAGTAGTATGTAAATTGAATCCTTGAGTGGCATGTTTATCTTTCTTTGGACTTAAGAGAGGTCTAATCTGAGTTTTGGATCTCAAAAATTGTTTTAAATATTTTAAGAGGTTAATAAACATCCACAAAAAAACTATCCATTATTTTACATGCCTTGGTATTTCTCATCACTCCTATGTATGCATTTGGTATACTCGTTAGGGGTCTTGGGGTTTAGGCTTGTCTCCTTCTTGCTAGCCCTCAAGGGCACTTGGGTTGAAACCTAAGGTTTGGTGCATCCTTATACTATATTTAAAAATTTTATATTAATATTTACTACCCTCAAGGATATTAATTAATTTTAAAAATCTTAATTTGTGCTTAGACCTCAAATAGGCCCCTTAGTCTTGAAACTACCCCTTGACAAAAGAGTGGGCTAAGTTTGAGATAAAAAATCAGTATGTACCCTATATTTATGAATTTTAAATTTCTATGTATGATTTTTTTCACTCATTATAAACCCATATAAAAATTTCAAAGTATTATTATGCTTATAGAGGCCTCAAACATCAATTTTCCTCAAGACTAGTTGGGTGTACAAGTGTGGCTTTGACTATGTATGGAGTTTAAGATCAGTTTGGTTTAATCCTCTTCAAGTTTTATTTAATATTAAAAATAAATTTTATTACTAATAGTGTCAATTTATAAATACCTTAGTGTCTTTTCACCATGTCTTCCCTTCCTTCAAGCTTAAAGTTAGTCTGTACTAGGGGTAGCCAATAGGTGACCTTTGAGAATCACTTGATTGTCTTCCTGTTTATGACTCCACCATTATCATCACTAACTATCTCAAATTTCATGATCTAAATTAAATTATTCAATTATTTTTTATATCCTCTTTCCCACACCTCTACCTCTTTGTTTTATCTTAAAAGTAGAATGGTCTTTCTAAAGGCATGTATGTAGCCATTTAGGAAATGTGACTATATTAGGTATTTAAACTCCCATTTTTTACATCAATAATCAAATACAAGGTTTTCTAATTAGTTGTATTTTTAATTATGTTTCAATAATTTCAAACACATCAACTCCTTTCTTCATTGACATTTAAACCCACTATCTAGTTGGGCATCTATCTTTCACTATTGTTAGGTCACTAAATGACTATAGGTGAACATTTGATGTTGTTTGTGTGGATTGTTGGAAAAACTTGTACATAATAATAGATTAAAATGTTTATAACATGGCTCAAAAACCTCTTAGATATATTGAAGACATATTATGAGTATCAAAATCTTCAAACATCTTCATACCTCACAAGTATGAACCTTTTTCTTCTCCATTAAGGATTTTATGCCAAAATCTCTTGCTCATCCTAGAAGTTGGAAAACAAAGTTTTATCTATCATCTCATGATCCAACATGATTAATATCTTCATTAAAACACTAACACCCCATATTCATTTCCATTTTTTTAACCTTTTAGTAAAAACATGGTCTTCTTACCTTATTTGTGAGTAGGTAGGCTTTTAGGTCTATATTGTACTACATGTGAAGGATTGAGTTATATGATTCACTAAGATGAAATATTTCATGTATGCATATATGTATTAAGATACATTATTAGATATATAATTGTAAATGAATATCCAAATCATATGATACGAATGACACAGAGATTTTAAAGTGGAAAAACATCTAGGAAGTAAAAAAACCCACAAGTGGTATTCATTAATTAAGAAATAATAATATCCCAAATACAATTTCTTCCACATTCTCACTTATTCATATAATTTCCTTCAAAAAACTCATAGGTTGAATATGAAAAAATAATTTCATATTTTAATGAACTCACAATAGGGGTAAAACCATATTTTATAGCGAAATTCTTTTTAGAGGTACAATCATTGAGAGGGGGGGGTGAATCAATGATGCAATATAATCTAATTCAATTCTCAAATATTAAAAATTCAGCATATACAATCATGATTCATACAAATTAACCATTGTAATGAACAAGGAATATATAGAAAGATCAAGAACATAACACATGATATATGTGGGAAACCCTCTTGGGGGATAAAACCCACTAAACCCTACAAGATTAACTATAATCCTATAAAACAAGATCCAAAATTTATAACAATACCAACTTATTAAGTAAAACCCATACCTTATTTTAGTGAGATATCAATCCCACAAGGAGCTACTATCCCCGTATAACTGACCACCCATAACAACTATACCTTTAACAAGCTTCTTATTGACAGTAGGAACCAACCCCATAGGCAACTAAGCACCCACTTAGCTACCTTAAATAGATAATATTAAAAACTTGTTATATCTCTTCAACTAATGATGACCACCTCTTTCTGCACTCTTCACCTCTAATCTCTCTCAAGCTACCTGTAGGACTAACTCGCTCAAACTACCTATTCTAGGCTCATTAGGTCCAATGACCTATGTGTCCTTCTACATATACTTTATCAAACAATCATGACTGATTCTATTCACTCTATATTTTTCCTTAATGACATGTACCTTCTCTTTCAAGGGTTCTCTCCTTTAATTGAATCCACACTTCCATAATAAGCACAATTAGTTGAATTAGACCTTGTACTTATACCACTTTCTTGGTCTAACCCATATTGGTCCATAGAGATGCTTAAATTAAATTTATTACACTTTAAATAAGTCTCCATACATTTTACATGAGTGAAACACACAATCCTTAGGTCATCCAATACCTTATTAGCCCCAAAACATCATTAGGTCTTGGTGAGACCTAAAATAATTAGGCTTTCATACTCATACATTACGACTTCAACTCCTTAGGTCAATTTTATCATTCACAAAATATTAAAACACATCAAACATATGTCCAATATACCATTTTTTCACTCCTTCATGGGTTCATACCACATAGAACACCAATTGAATAGTTGAACTTACTAATTAGGTTTGCTTGTTCTTCAGGTCTTCATACATAGAAAACATAGTCTCAAAATTTTGAATCAAACACTCTAATATTTAAAATATAAAAATGATTTTATCACATGGGTGAACCCTTAAGGAAATCTCCAACACATCTATGTGTTTTATACACTTCAAAAAAATCTCTAAGCACTAAAAAAAACTCTCTCAAACTGACCACTCAGGATGGTCACACAAAGTCAAGATATAGTTATATTATTTTGACTCTCGATATCTAATATATGGAATATCATCACATAAAATACTTTATCATAAGCCTTAAATAATTATATAAAATATTCATACTCATTTACATCTTCAATTCTTCTCAAAACACCTTCAACTCACTATTGCAGCACGGTCAATCGATCTACTAGTGCATTTAATAAATATAGTCAACATATAAACAATTTTTCACACTAAATATGGATTTTAAAAACCTATAAAATACACATATATTTTCCTCATGTGTTATATTACACTCTCAAATATATATTTCATCATGAAACATCAAAATACTACAAATAAAAACTCAAATATCCTTCTCTAATCACTTACTAAATATGGTCAAACACACAATCAAATATGGAGCTCAATATCTGAATATGTATTAAAATTAAAATATTATAATTAAATTTTATGGATACACCTTGAAGTTATTTACAACTTTACATTTTACATCATCTTCAAATTCACCCTACATCAAAAGATATAAGCAAAAATACCTAACACTAGTTTTTCCTTTATTAATTTCAAATACCAATGGTCACTGGTAAATGAAAACATTGTAGACACGTGTCTTAATCTCATTTATTAAAAAAAAATTCTCAAATATATTTTATTTATCTCCTTTTAAACCTATTGACTTTAACTCTTTAATGTTCACCATTTATCCTTGACATAGGCTTCCATGATTAAAACACTTGGCACCCCCACGTGCCTTTTGAGCACATTTTTTTTAGTCCCTAAACTTGAATAAAATTTAAATCCCACATTTAATTTATATAATATTAAATCACCATGATTTATACAAATTTCACTATTACATAAAATCTCAGGAACGTTTGACATATTGACTTCATGCATGTTGTTAGATAATAATATGGCTGATTAATGCTCATTGTTAGATCTATCTTGACTATTTGACCAAAGATTTAAATTTAATTTAAATTTATATTATATATCACATTATAGTCTAAAAGATCAAATTTTAAGGTTTCAACACAAGATCTAATCACTAAAATCAACTCTCTCAAAATGACCACTCAGGATGGTCACACATAATCAAAATATAGTTATATTATTTTGACTCACCATATCTAATCCAAGGCATATCATGACATCAAGTAAATTATATTAATCCTTAGAGACTTATATAACATATCCATACTCATTTTATTCTTCAATTATTCTTAGAACACCTTCATCTCACTCCTACAATATGGTCACTTGATCTACCAGTGCAATCAAGAAACACAATCAACTTCTAACCAATTGTTCACATTGAAGATTGATTTGTAAATTTTTTTAAATCCAAATATATTGTCCTCATGGATTATATAACACTCTCCAAAATACATTTCATCTTGAAACATCAAAATACTACCAATAAAAACTCAAATACCCTTCTGTAATCACTTAAAGAACATGGTAAAACACATAGTCAACTATGGATCTCAATATCTAAAATTGTATAAACATTAAATTATTATAATTAACTTTTATATATGTTCCTTTAAGTCCTTTATAACCATAAATTTTACATCACCTTCAAATTTGTCATAGATCAAAAGATATAAACAAAAATAACTAGCACTAGTTTTTCCTTTGTTAATTTCAAATACCAATGGTCACTAGTAAATGCAAATATTTTAGACATGTGTCTTCATCTCATGTCCTTTAATAATTTACTCAAACACACTTTTTAAATATCCTTGTGATCCTCCTAAATTTAACTCTTTAATATTGACCATTTATCTTTGACACAGGCTTCCATGATTAAGACACTCAGCACCCCCACATGCCTTCTGAGCACATTGCTTTCCGTCCATGCTCTTACATCACATGTAAATACTGCATGCCATTGATATTATATCAAATCATCATGATTTAGACACATGCCACTATCACATTAAATATTAATAACCTTTGACATATTGACTTAACTCATGCCAATGGATCACAATCTGGATGATTAATGTTCACCATTAGATATGTCTTGACTAGTTGACCCTATATTTCAATGTAGTTAAAATTGATAGTCTCTAACACATCATATTCTAAAATATAAAATTTTAAGGGTTCAATAAAATCTCTAATAACTAAAACAAGTCTCTCAAAATGATCACTCAAGATGATCACATAAAGTCAAAATAAAGTTATACTATTTTGACTCTCCATATCTAATCTAGGGTACATCATGATATCAAACACTTTATAATAAGCCTTGCAGACTTATATAACATCCCCATACTCATTTTATTCTTCAATTCTTCTTATAATACCTTCAACTCACTCCTACAACATGGTCACTTGATCTACCAGTGCATTCAAGAAACATAGTTAACTTATAACTAATTGGTCATACTAAAGATGGATTTTTAAAACCTTTAAAATACACATAAATTATCTTCATATATTATATAACAATCTCCAATATATATTTCATCTTGAAAAATCAAAATACTATCAATAAAAACTCAAATACCCTTCTCTTCTAACTTATAGAACATGGTCAAACACACAATCAACTTTGCAGCTCAATATCTACAAATATATAAACATTAAAATATTCTAATCAAATTTTATGTATGTAACTTGAAGTATTTTACAACTTTAAATTTTAAATCACCTTCAAATTCATCCTATATCAAAATATATAAGTAAAAATACTTAACACTAGTTTTTCCATTATTAATTTGAAATACCAACAGTTAGTGGTAAATGCAAATATTGTATACATGTGTCTTCATCTCATGTCCTCACACAACTTTAATGAACACACTCTATATATCTCCTTATGACCCTCCTAAATTTAAATCTTTAATGTTGACCACATATCCTTGACATAGGCTTCTATGATTAAGATAATTGGCACCCTTGCATGTCTTCTTAGCACATTGCTTTCACTCCCTACTCTTGCATCACTTGGTAATCCTATTTTCCATTGATCTTATGTCAAATCATCATGATTGAGACACATGTAAATAGCACATGAAATATTAGGAACCTTTTAGATATTGACTTTATGTGTGTTTTTGGATCATAATGTAGATGATTAATGTTCATTGTTAAATCTATCTTAACTTGTTGACCCTAGATTTCATTATAGTTAAAATTGATAATCTCTAGCACATCATAGTCTATAAGATCAACTCTAAGGGTTTATATCTAGATATATAAAACACTTCACTATTATAAATATTTAGGCTATCTTTTTGGCACTATATACAACATCTCCATTGAAACCTTTGACCACTATTGACCTTCTAAGTACCTACACTGAATACACAAACTTATTGGTTCATTCATATTTGCATGATGTTCTATGATGATCTACCTTCTCTTAAGATATAAGATGCATGTTTATATTTACAAATGGTCAAATTACACACCATAACTTCACCAAGATATATAAGGATTCCTCACAACCTCTTCTTTGTCCTTACTATTCTACACATATGACATATACTCTCTAACCTATCAATCTGATCACTTTGTCATTAATGCACTAGAATCATCACTAAGCTTGACATCAATGACAACAATGACATTCTTAGGATACCAAGAGACTATGTCCAATAATATTCCCCTTTGTCATTGATAGAAAACCACACTCAAAATGCCTTCTCTGAATCTGAACAACTCTTCCATTATGATCTTTCTCCCCATTTAACATTAATGATAAAGGGTATCTTCCTCAATATGCCAACTTGATCATTTACCTAACAAATTTCTCATAAATATTATAAATATCCCTCTAACATCAAGCTCCATCTCATGTCATCTATTCTTTGGCATACACTAATATGAATTTGGGTTTCTTTGATCCTTGGACCTATCTACCTATAGAATCACAAGCTCTCTTTGATCATGAATGAAGATTTAATACATTGTCAAAACACATGACTTGGTTTGATCAATTCATCATATCAATTTTCTTAAATTTACAACTATATCAAACATCTTCACACTTCTATCATGACTAAAGCATCTTCACATATGCTCCTCCTCACATCATGCACATATTATTCAAGATACTCAAGTTAATTAAGTTATCTCCCCCTTAGCCAGACACATCTTCAAATGATATTATTATCTTGAAACATTAAACAAAGATCAATTGGAATCGACCATGCTTCCTCTTGATTTTCAAGTGTATCTTTAAGACTAGATAGAGATACCCTAACCCACAATGTCCTAAAATACTATGAAACAAAGAGTTTCCCATAACTCCTCGTATTCCTTCTTCTTTTTGGTCATCTAAAAATAATAGTTCTTTTTGTTAGACTTAAAAGAATAAAATTTCTCATCCACTACAATATTCTCCTTTTATTTTAATAACAAATTTAAAATACATGGAGATAACAAATATTTGTGACATACCTCATCACTAGACATTGAAAATTGATGTTCCTAACATGAAACTTGTTTATCATTAGCAAGATGTTTACTTATATCTATACATACCTCAGAACTAGTCTCAATTAGCACTTTGGTTTCTTCCTTAAGATTTAATGAAATTAAATTTTGATTCTCCTTTTCTATCTAGTCAGATGAGACATTCTCTTATCATTTTTAAACCTTATACATATTTTATTCCTCTTTTACTTTAGCAAGCAGTCCACCTTGATATTTTAGATCAATTGAATTAGTTATTTTGGTCTTCACTTCCTTAGTATTACATACCAAGGATTGAAATTTCTTGAGCACACTAAGATGTTTGTGCACCTTCTTATGACTTGAAATCTTTCTTATACAATATCTTGCAATGTGACCAACTTGATGACAATTGAAATAAATAACATCTTGTCCCTTAGGTTCATTATGCTCAAGCTTGACTATCTTAGGTCTCCATACCTAGGTTAGTATTTTCTTATGAATTATGGGATAGAATATAATAATATGTCCCATGTCATGACAATTATATCTAAATACATTATAAATACCTCTAGTTGACGAACTACTCTTGCTTCTATAGTTTCATACCTTATGCCCAAAAATCTTACATGCAAAGTACGTAGCATGAAATGAAATTTTATACCTTATAGCATTTGGTTGTCTAATATGTCTTCTCATGTTTCACTTGGTGCTTGCATACTTATTATCTTGATATAACTTCTCTTATTCTTTCTTAGCCTTATTTACCTTCACAATAAATTATTGATGCTCATCTTCAATGAATCTAGCTTTCTGTCATTCTTTTTAGGCCTCAAACTTGAACTTCTAGCCTCTAACTAGATTATGAGAACATGGATAGTCTCTTTATCCCTATTAGCTTATTTAGCCATGTTTCCCTTAAATATACATGCTTTCTCTTTAGTAATATTTATAGAATCAATATTGGACATCAACTCAAAATTCGCAACTTGATTTGAATTCAACATGGCATTTGTCTCTTCTAATTGAGTCTTGAGATTTCTACATTCTTCCTCTTTTGAACTAATATTTGTCTTTGTAACCATTAATTTATCTTCAAGAATGATAATCTTTTCTATATCCTATTTTTATCTTAAACCTAGTTTCAAGGATTCTAGCTCCTTATTAAGCTTGATGCACTCACCCTTAATATCCTTAAAGCTTGAGGCTATGATCTTATTCTAATCTTCTTCTTGATCATACTCACTCATCTTACCTTTAAACTTTTCAAAAAGTTCCTTATACTAATTTCAATTTTATTCACTTGATTTTATACATGCATAAGTAACCTATATTTGAGCCTTCAACTCTTGATTCTCTTTCTTCAATTGCTTATCCATATTATACCTTGGATCACCTGCAAGTGGTTAAACCTGTAAATAAGTCATGATTTGATACCAATTATTAGAGGTACAATTAGAGATGGGAGGTGAATTAATGATACAAGATAATCCAATTCAATTCCAAACTCTTAAACATTTATCATATACAATCATGATGGATATAAATTAACCATTGTAATGAATAAGGAAGATATAGAAAGATCAATCACATAACACATGACATATATGAGAAACCCTCTTAATGGTTAAACTTGAATGAACCCTACAAGATGGACTATGGTACTATAAAATAATATCCAAAATGTATACCTATACCTACTGGACAAGGAACACACATCCCTTAGTTAAGTGAGACACTAATCGCATAAGGAACTACTACCCATGTCTAGCTTAGCAATCACAACAACTAGACCTTTACCAAGATTTATTGTGCAAGGAGTAACTAACCTCATATGAAAATAAGCACCCACTTAGTTACCTTGAACATATAATCTTAAACACTTATTTCTAATATTTAACTAATGATGACCACCTTTGTATCCACTCTTCACCTCCAATCTCTCTCAAGTTCTCTTTAGGACTAACTCACTCAAACTACCTCTTCTAGGCTCAGTAGGTCGAATGACTTATGTGTCCTTCTATATCAACTTGATCAAAAATTCATGACTGATCCTCCTCACTCTCTTTTGGTCCTTAATTACTTATACCTTCTCTTTCAAATTTTCTCTCAGTTGCTTCAATCCACACTTCCATGACAAGCACAATTAGTCCAATTAGACCTTGTACTTATACCACTTCCTTGGGTTAACCCATCTTGGTTAAACAAGATACTTACCATACATGTATTAAAATTGAATTTTTTTTACACAAATTCTACATGGGTGAAACATGTACTCCTTAGGTTGTAAAATACCTCATTATCCCTAAACCACCATTAGGTCCTTGTGAGACCTAAAAAAATTAGCCCTTCATATACATACATTACAACTTTAACTCATTAGGCCACTTTTATATTCTACCAAAGATTTAAAGACATAAAAAGTATCTCTAATAGACCATTTCTGACTCCCTCATGGGTCCATACCACCTAAAACACCAACTCAATACTTGAACCTACCAATTAAGTCTCTCTACTCTTTAGGTCTTTATACATAGAAAATATAGTTTCAAAATTATTAAGTAAATATTCAAGTATCTCACATAAACATATGATTAAGTAAAATGGATGAAAACTTTAGGACCTCTAAAACACATCCATTTTCTTTAGAAACTTAAACACAAGCTATAAGCACTTAAAACAACTCTCTCAAAATGACCACATAGGATTGTCACACATAGTCAAAATGTAGTTATACTATTTTGACTTTATATATCTAATAAAAGGCATATAATGACATATAATACTTTATAATAATCCTTAGATACTTATAAAACATCTCCATACTCATTTTATTCTTTAATTCTACTTATAACACCTTCAACTCACTCTTATAACATGGTCACTCAATCTACCAATACATTCAACAAACACAATTAACTTCTAAGTAATTGTTCACACTAAATATGGATTGGTAAAACCTCCAAAATCCACACATATGATCCTCACTAAGTATATAATAATATCCAATAGATATTTCATCTTGAAACATCAAAATACTATCAATAACAACTCAAATACCCTTCTTTGGTCACTTATAAACCATGGTCAAAAACACAATCAACTTTAGAGCTAAATATCTATAATTATATGAATATTCAAATATTTTAATAAAATTTATTAGATTCACCTTGAATTCATTTAAAAATTTTCCTTTTACATCACTATAAAATTATTCATGATCATAATATATAATGAGAAATACTCGACACTGGTTTTCCCTTTATTATTTCAAATACCAACAGTCACTGGGAAATGCAAATATTATAAACACATGTCTTCATTTCATGTCCTCATATTACTTTCTCAAATGATCTATATCTATATCCTTGTAATCCTCCTAAATTTAAATATTTAATGTTGACCATTGATCCTTGACACATGCTTCCATGATTATGACACTTGGTACCCCTACATGCCTTCTGAGTATATTGCTATCAGTCCCCACTCTTCTACCACTTGAAATCCTACATGATGTTTATATTCTATCAAATAATTATGATTGAGACATATATCACTATCACATGAAATATCATTAACCTCATATTGACTTCACATTTACCATTGAATCATAACATGGATGGTGAACTCTCACTATGTGATGGGTAAAATCATGGATTAAGGAGGCTAATTATTATTATTAAAAAGGGCTCAAGGGGGATTTTGAGACATGGAGTTACACATGTGTGTGACATTATTTTTGTGTCTAAAATTTCCCCTTTTTGTATTTTAATTTGCATTGACAAGTTTTATGACAAAAATAAGAGTTAGATGCTCCAAGTATTGGATGAGGTATCCCCCCTCAAAATGAGAATTTATGGAGAAACTAGAATCGGGTACTAGTTTGATAAGAAGTGGATTAGGTGAGTGGAGGACAATATGGTATAATGGATTTATTGTATAGTACTATGAGCTATAGTAGATGAAATTAAGAATAGGTAAGGTTAATGAGGACTCAGATAGAAATAACCAAATCATATCTTGTAAGTGATAACTGAGAAGGTCAAAACAATCAAAGTTGTAGCTCCAATGGTCCTTGTGTGCTAGGTATTTGATGTAGAAAGTTCCCTTAATAAATAGAAAAAGTTGTAGGTGATAGGACTAGCTTTGTCTCTATCCAAAATACCTAATATACATGTGTGTGTATAATAGCCAATTATAATGGAATAACATAAGCAGTCAACATAAACAATGCAAGGTTGGTGTAAAAGGGTCAATGATCAATGAGATAGTCATGATATATAGTCAAATTTGTCATGGGTGGAGATTTAAGTGATATTTAAGGGTGGGTTTTGTGTTTAGGGAGATATACATCATATTTAATTTCCCAAGGAGATATACATCATTAAGGAGATATATGTGATCTCTAAGTTTCCCTAGGTTAGGGTTAGAGTATAGAGGATTATGGTTATTAGTGGAAACTCTAATGCAAGGGTACCAAAATTGGTTATCTCACTGATGTTAGTAGGAAATAGTGATGACATTAGTGGCTTAGGTTAAGTTTATTGACATTAGTAAGAAATAGTACTGATATTAGTAGATTAGGTCAAGGATGATGGCATTGGTGGGTGACCAAACCTAATAAAAAGGGTTTTGGTGTCCCACAAAAACTCATTTGTAACATTTTATTGGAGAGAAAAAGATATCTGAGTGTGAGTGAGATGGAAAACCTAAGAGGGGACCTAGCAAGAGGCATGCTACCATAAGAGCTAGGTATTCTAGATCAAAAGAGATGAAGAGATGAAGTAAGCTCCCCTCTGATTTGATTTTGAAGTTAAGTTTGTTATTTTGCATTTTATTAGGCTAAGTTTGATGTTGGGGAGGAAATTTATAGTAAAGGGGTAGGAAAGGGAAGAGTAGGTTTAGATGAGTTTTGGGGTAGATTTTAGGTTAAAATTTAATATTGGGAGATAGGCAATTTGGTCTTATCACTGAATCAGTCACTAACGTCGATGGGATCCACTGATGTGGACTAACATGATAATTTTGACAAGGTGCTACTGATGTCAACCAACACCAAGCACTGATATCAACATATAAAACTAATGTTAGCAACTGTGCAGAACCCAAAATAGGAGAAAAGGTCAAGTTATATCCCTAATTAAAGTAGTCAACAAGCTTAATGGCTGAGCTAGCCTCAAAAGACCATATGTTGACTAAGTAATTTTTATATATCCCAGTTAAGGCCCTTAGGCCAATGTATTTCTCCTTTTGCATAAATAAAAAGATCTAAGATATGGTTAAAAGTGTGTAAAGGGAAATGGTTTATAAAATGATAGGTTGAATTAGGTTAGGGGACCTAAGGTTTAAAAGATAGGTCATAGGGTTGAAGGTTAGGGATATAAGCTATAAGTCCTAAAGTTGTGATAGATAGTTGGGCCTAGGGTGGAGAGAGAGGTAGTGAATCCTAGGGTAGAGAGGAGAGATGAGGTTAGACAGTTAGGTGGGTATATGGATGAACTAACCCTAGAATACCCCATATCAACTGAGTACTACCTATGTAGCTGAGTTGAGGGCCTTATACTAATGTAGTTCTCTTAGAGAGAAGAGAAAAAGGTGATGGTAGGTTATATTAGAAAGTATGTGACTTAAGGTGTGTGTGTATGGATGTAAGCTAGGTAGGAGTTAACACTATAGGATCAGCTACCTACATTAATGACGTGGATGATGAGGGATATCACCCCAAATGAGTGGGAGCACATGGTAACCATATGTTTCAGGGGATTGTGATGATATTGTAGAGTTTCACAAGATATTAGTCTGATAATAGCATTGATTGAGAAGTGGGATCACACACCAACACCTTCCATTTACTGATCAAAGAGTTATTAATGACCCAAAAGGATGTGTATAGGAATTTACTATTGCTACTCTAGGGTGACGAGTTCCCATGTTTGAGAGAGAAGCATGATATTCACATATTGGAATTATTTTGATAACATGTTAGTGAGGTGACCTATCATTTAATTAGCTTTGTCTACAAGTCACTATACATTTCTACTAAGGAGTAACATCAGCTAAGTATCCTGATGATGATAGGGATTATAGTTTATACACTACCAGATGCAGATGGTGGGAGATTTCCTATTGCATTGATAGGTGTTCTACCATAGATGGTTGAGCAATGAACCATATTCATATGGGGACCAACTTTTCTAGCATAGTTATATAGAGAGATATGGGTGTTGAGACTATGATGATGAAATAGTTTTTGTGTTAGGAATTTACTCCATTATTAAGCATACGAGAATATTGTAGTGGCACAACCATTGGGGTTACCTACCATGATTGTAGCTAGTTTTAGTCTTGGTTTCATATGTTGGAGAGATTGTATGGCCTAGACCTGAGTAGCTATCATAGTGTGGGATATTGATCACTATAGGCACATGATAGAGGGTTTGAACCCTACATATATTAAATGGATACCTTACTTTACATACACTACATTCAAAGGATAGGTAGAAATAATTATTTTATGGGTTAGAGGGAGATGAGCTAGTGAGATAGAGGTGGTACTCATGGCATGGGTCAGGAGACAATTTGGATTGCTATAAGATGTACCTCCTACCTTCCCTTAATATATGAGGGATGATATAGATGCACCCCTGCCATTTCCATAGGAGATAGATGGGCCTAATTTTGAGGAGCTATGAGCAAGGACAAGTGTATTAGATCTTAGATAAATAGTGGTATATCTAGCTTGGTGGATAGGCTTGCATCCCTTAGTTTAGGTCAAGATGCCACTACTAGATTTATAGGGGTTGATGAGAGAGAGAGAGAGAGAAGTAGCCATACTAGCTCAAGTTGTAATGATACTTACACAAGATGCAATAGTACAAGCTCAAGATGTAGTAGTGTAGGCTCAAGATCTAGCTCAAGCATATGTATTAGTTTTATAGGGATAGGTGGTGACATTTTAGGGATAAGTCAAGGCATTACAGGGCTAGGTCAATATATTATAGGGTCAAGGTACCATATTAATAGTAAAGAGGGATAGTTTGAGAGTAGTAGTTTAGGCTACTCCGCTTCCTCCACCATAGGGACTAGTACAGGACGGGCACTTAGTAGGTGTGATGGGACCACCATATACTATATCTATAGCAAGGCAAAACACTTCCCTTGATGATATTCATTATTATGAGAGGGACATCAAAGAGTTCCCATAGATTCAGAGGCATTCTGATTTTAGAGAGTAGGAGAGATTAGTGACACATGCCATGACTTCTATCTCACGCAAATGTAGATAGGGACAGAGTGGTGATGACACTACTTCATAACCATGTAGAGAGCCTCAAAGACTCTAAACACTAGATTTTTTTATTGTTATATATGTTTTATGTACACTGGCGTATGAGCTAAAGATGAGAGATGTATATTTTGAGAGAGAGATGATATTGTGATGATGTATTGATGTATATTTATGTAAAGCATATATAGATATGAGATGTGTTATGATTTTGAGATGCACTTTATTGTGATAGTGATGATGTTTATGTTGAGCATGTTAATGTTATGTTAATTGTATGTTAATGTTGAGCACGTTAGTTGAATTAGACTAGCATTTCCCATATGTGTGATGGTATATGCATAGTTGATTTGTTAGCTTCATTTTAACATTTTTCCATATTTTTGATGGTGTATGCTTAAAATGGATAGGCTATTTATGTTATTTTTTATATGAAGTTTTCATCTCAATAGAGAGATTGACATGTGATTTGGATGGGAAATAAAGAGGAAGAATGCTCATTTACTATAAAATACCATAATCATAACATAAATAGGCTCAAGAATATGAGCCTCCTTCATGATTTGCATCATTGGACCATTTTGTTTGTTAGATATGCATCATGTTCACCTTATGTTAAGTGAGTTCAAAGTCCCTTGATAGAATATCAGGGGAAACGGGTAAAATGAGTGAAAGTTTTTGGGTAGGATAACCTTTGAAGTGGAGAAGATATGCCCCTACTGTAGATGACTCAAGAGTTAGTATAATCAAGTCCATGACTTAAAGCTTTTTTTTACATTTTTTTTTTATTTTAGTCATGGACAAGACTATAGAGGCTTAAGAATTTTCCACTTTGAGGGAAAAACTATAGCACTTTGTAAGATAACTAAGTGTGTAGGAGTAAGGGTTAAGAAGAAGGGAGATGAATGTAATAGGGGTACTCAAAGGACAAGCTCAAGTGAAACATGAGGTGAAGCATTACTTGGTTAACAAAATAATGGTCATAGGTGTAAGGTATTTAAAGGCTCAAGTTATAGCTTTCCTTTGAGAGAAGACAAGCTATAATTCCAAGGCCATACTTGTGAGTTATGATGTAGGATCCAAGCTAATTAGGAGAAAACATACCCAATTTTATTTTTTCCATGTTTTTCACATGTTGATTTTCTTTTGAAATGAGATCTCCAATATTAAAATTTCACTCTTTGAGGTTTTTGTTGTGAGCACATTTGATATGATCTTGATAGATTTAGAGGTGATTGAGGGCTAAGAGACGATGCTCATCAAGCAATTTGAGTTGAGCTAAATGTTCTTGGTGAAAGTCATCATTAGTAATTATGTCTTTTAGATAAATGTGAAGAGAAGGAATCTAAACTTCAAGAGTCAAAACAACCTTCATCTCATATACCAAGTAAAAAGGTGTAGCACCCATAGGGGTTTGAATGCTAGTTTGATAAGCCCATAAAGCAAAGGGGATGTGTGTGTGCCTATCCTTACCCATATCATTAACTACCTTCAAGAGAATTTTTGTCAATATTTTGTTAGAAGATTCTACCTATCCATTTGCTTGTGGATAGTATGGTGATGAGAAGCTTAATTTGATTCCAAATATATCACAAAGACTTTGTATAGTCTTGTTTTCAAAATATTTTTTGTTATCTATTATAATTTTATATGGGACACCAAAATGACAAATGATGTGGTGGTTAATAAAGTCAATAATTTTTTAAGCCTTAATAGAGATGAGAGGAATGGCCTCGACCCACTTGGTGAAGTATTTAGTGGTAGTAATGATATAATGATGATAGAGGGATGAATGAGCATTAATCTCACCAAATAGATCAAATCCCCATTAGGAGAAGGGCTAGAAGTATGTGGAAACTTGTAATGCATTACTTGAAACATTAAGGAGGTTAGCATGTTATTAACATTTGATGTAACACCAAATGTAATCACCACAGTCTTGATGGAGTGTTGGCTAATAATAGCTAAGTAAGATGATACACTTGGAAACTGCATGACCATTGAAATGTCCACCACAAATCCTGTCATGGACCTCTTTAATAGTGAAGGAATTCTCAGTACTACTGAGGCATCTAAGGAGGAGACCATCAAAACCTTGCTTGTAGAGAAGTCCCCCTAGCATAGTGTAATGAGTGGCATGTTTTATGAAGGTATGTCTCCCATTATTGGAGAGATCATAAGGGTTAATAAAAAAGGAAAGATAATTAATGAGTTGCTTATACCATAAGTCATGTGGGTTGGATGTTATATTTCTAATAAAAAGGATGTGAGTTGATACATAGAAGGGTAATGTTAAGTGACGCATAGTGATAGATTTTCAAGGAAGAGGGTGAAGAGGGTATGTGTGAAGCAAGTGAAGCCATTATGTCAAAATACTTATTTGTATATCAAGGAATATTTTGTAAGAGATAAGAGTCGAATGATCCCAATAGTTTATCTACATGATGTTTATACTATTGTAGAATATCATTTTTGCATAGGTAGAAACCATTAAACAAATTAACCATTAGCTAAGAATCACCAAAAATGGTTATGGATTTGATACTCTAAAAGATATCCATTTGAAGCCCTAAGATCAAAGCCTCATATTCAGCCATATTATTAGTACATTCAAAATCGAGTTTAAATGACAAAGGCATAGGCTTGTCATCTAGAGGAAGAAGAATGACCCTAACATGCCCATCATTCTGACATTTAGACCTATCAAAGAACATAATCTTTTTATAGGAGATGTCATCGGTGAAGAGCATTATGATGGATTCATTAGATAAATCAAGTTTTGAAGGTTGGTTATCAGGTAAAGGGGTGGTAGCTAACTAGTCAGTGATCATTTTCCCCTTGATAAACTTTTCTTGAATAAAATCTAAGTCAAATTAAGCAAGCATCATGAGCCACCAAGCTACACATTTGGTTGTGATATGGCTTGAAATGCATGTATTTGAGGGAATTAGTATGAGTGACCACATAGGTTTTATGATTTAGGAGATAAGGCAAAGCTTGGAGGCTAAAAAGACCAATGCAAGGTAAAGTTTTTTGTTATGGGTATATCAAGTTTCATAATCAGTAAGTGTGTGACTTGTGTAGTAAACTACCTATTCTTGATGGAGTCATCTTTATGTGAAATCATAGCACCTAGAGAATGGTCTGTTATAGAGATGTAAAGGTAGAAAGGCTGATTTTCCTTAGGTGGAATAAGAACCAATGGAGAAAGGAGATATTGCTTGAGTGCATCAAAAGCTTCATGGTAATCTTTATTCCAATAGAAGGAGACATATTTTTTGAAGATATGGCGAGTGGGTTGGCAATGATCTGATAATTGATAGACGAAGTGGTGGATTGACTGAAGTTTGCCTTGTAGGTTATGGATTTGTTTGATATTAGTAGGTGGAGGTATCTCTAGTATTGTTTAAACCTTAATAGGGTAGACTTTAATACCATGGAGAGAAATGATAAAACCTAAGAACTTACTGAAAAGGACACCAAAGACACATTTATTTGGGTTTAGCTAAATGTTATATTGAAAGAGATGAGTAAATATGATTTTGAGAATTGTCAAGTGATCTTGGAAATCTTTAGACTTTCCAAGTAATTCATCCATGTAATCTTTCATAATTTTGTGTAGAAGATCATGGAAGATGTAAGTCATAGCACGTTTCTAGGTGGTACCATCATTATAGGTCCTAATCTTTAAGTTACCTTTTTTGAAATATAGAGAAAAACTTCATGAAAACATTTGACCACTATTTAATTTATGAGTAAATACATAAAATACACAAACTTCCTAGCTCATTAATATCTACATGATGTGTAGTGATAGTCTAGTTTCTCTTAAGCAAGAAGATACATGTTTCTCTTTCTAAATTATCAAATGACACACCATAACTTCACTAAGACATCTAAAAATGCCTCAAAACCTCTTATTTGTCTTTAATGATTTGCACATATGACATATACTCTTCAAGCTATGAATCTGATCACTTTTTTATTAATGCACTAGGATCATGACCAAGCTTGACATCAATGGCAACCATGGCATTCTTAGGACAATAAGAGACCATGTCCAAATATTATAAGGGAGGTGACCATTGTAAAAATAGTGGGTCCATCCATCCTTATAAAGTCATTCAATTACATTTTGGTAACACATTAAATAATTAAAACTTTATTATTTAGTTTTATGAGGTTTCCACCTCATGTTAATAAATAATATATTATTATTATTATTATTATTTAATAACTTTAACAAGGATAAGGGTCAATAATTCCACTTAGAATTAAATCTTCTAACACTCTCATTTAATGCTAAGTGCAGATAAATGTCATAGTCACCTTAGAGAGAAATTATACTATGTACACAACTGAAGGATTAAAAAATGTTCATCATGCCAAACACCACCTTTTGAAGCAAAAGGAATTATAATCCATGAATTACTTAAAAGTAAGTTTAGGATAACATAATCATGAGACTACATATCATAGTTTCTCATGAATAATCATCAAGCATATTTGGAGCCTTTCATAACATAAGGACTTCCATTATAAATTATGTTTTTTAATGTATTAGGTTACAAAAGTAAAACTTCCACACAAAGTTTACTTAAGTGACATAACTTCCACATAAATTTTATAATGTTTTAAAATGATAAGTATAGAGAAGGATAAGAAACACATGGGCATCAAGAAGTGGAATTGCCATGCACACTCCCCATCAATAGAAAATTTGAGAGGCCCAACATTAAATAAAACTGACAAAAATTGGTAATAACAAGTGGTTTTATGAATATATCTACCAATTATTCATATTTAGGGCATAACTACAAATTAATATCAACACTGAGGACTTTATTTCAAATGAAATGCATATGAACTTCAATGTTTTTATTTCTTTGGTGTTTCACTAGATTTTTTGCTAAATCTATATAACTTTGGTTATCACAATGAAAGATATTACTCTGAGAAACATCCAACTAAAATTCTCCAAAAATCCTCCACAACCACATGGATTATTTAGTTTCTTCTATAGCACTTATGTACTCAGCTTTTGTAGAAGAGAGAAAAAGATAGTAGATTGCTTGTTGTTGCTCTAAGTGATAACACCAGCACCAAGTTTAAACATATATCCAAAAGTAGATTTTTTATTTAAAGTATCACTAGCATGGTTAGCATCACAATAACTATATAAATTAGCATTATCAATGGATAAATGAAATAAACCATAGTTTACATTGAATTTGATATAATTAAGAATATGTTGAGCTAATTTCTAGTGATCTAAATACGGATCTTGTATAAATCTAGAAGCAACACTAACAACATATGAAATAATTGGCCTAGTTATGGTTAGATAAATTAAACTTCAAATAAGTTTTCTATACAAATTAGGGTTAGATTTTTCACATGCAGGTTTAGGGGACAAATATTGTGTTATCTAACTTCAATAGGAGTAGTGGTATCTTTACAATCAAGCATGTTAAACTTAACAAATAGATTATGTGTGTACTAAGATTATGATACAATAATAATATTTTTATTCTGAAATATAGCCATTCCTAAAAAATGATGTAGAATGCCTAAATTAGTCATTTCAAAATTTTGACTTTATTTATTGTTATATTTAGGAATTAAACTAGCGAGATTACTAGTAATCAACAAATCATCAACATCAAATATAATTAGAATCAAATGACAATTTTCAACTTTAAAAAAAGATCATTATCTAAATAGTAGTTAGAAAAACCCAATTCTTTAAAAAAATAAGTAATTTTAGAATACCAATTTTGAGGAGCTTGTTTTAAACCTTACAAAGATTATTTTAACTTGCATACATAATATTCTTTATTAGGATCAATGAAACCTTTTAGGTTAATTTGTATCGATTTATTATTATAAATCACCATTTGTAAATGCATTCTTAACATCTATTTGATGGATAATCCAACTATTTTGGACTATAAGAGAAATAAGAAGTCTAACAGTATTGATTTTTACTATAAGAGTAAAAGCTTCAACATAGTCAATGTTGAGCTTTTAAGTAAACCCATGAGAAAGTAATCTAACTTAAAACTTGTCAATTTTACAAATTGAACTATATTTGATCATATAAATCCACATGTAACTGATAATATACTTTTTAGGTTGAGGAGGGACAAGATCCCAAGTCTAATTTTTAATTAAGGCATTATATTAAACTTGCATAACAACATTCCATCTATTATCTTTAGTGGCTTCCTCAAATGATTGAGTTTCACATTCATTCATAATTATTAAAACATGATAAAAATAATGACTTCTAGTTAATTTATTAATATTATCAACATTAGAATATTAAATTAGGGATTATATCCATTTAAGTATTTTATATTAAACATGAAACTCAAGGGGTTCCTTAGAATCTAAGTTATTCATAACTAGAGGAACTTCCTCAAGGGCATCTGTTTCATCACAAGGAGAAACATGAGAGTCAGTTTCATCAACAAAAGAACACTGAGGAGGATCCATAGAGGTATCACAAAAGGATTTTTCAAGAATAAGAACATTCCTATTCTTAATAATATAAAATTTAGAGGGATCATGCACTCTTAAACCTTTTATCTTACCTACATAACCTATAAAAATACAAGAAAAGGAAGTGGGATCAAGCTTCTTTCTTTTAACTTTAGGAATACAAATAAAAGTATGACTACCAAAGATCCTAAGATGAGCCACACTAGGTTTCTTTTTAATCCACATTTTTAAAGGGGTAGAAAGATGCAAGGATTTCATAGGGACTCTATTCATTACATGAACATTAATACTCATAACTTTGTCCCATAAGAACATAGAAACATTTGTAGATTGTAATATTATTCCAACCATTTATATGATGGTGAAGCTTTTGCTTTCAGTAATGCCATTTTAATAAGGGGAATAAGGAGTTGTCAGTTCCCTTTGAATACTAAAACTAATTCAAAATTAATCAAACTCTTTACTAAAATATTCACTACCATTATCATTTCTTAATCTCTTAATAGAAAAATTAGATGCATTTTCAACAATAGCTTTAAATTTATTGAAGTTAGATAACACAATATTTATTTTTAATAAAAAAATCATATCATTCTAGTTTAATATTTAATAAAAGTAACAATATATAAAAATTCATTAATAGATACAAATTCAAGATGTCTTACAACATCACTTTGAACTAATTCTAAAGGATGTGAAGATTTTGCATCATGATTCTTGTGAAAGGGGTTAGTATGTTGCTTACCACATAGGAAACCCTCATAAGTGTCATGATGAGAAGGGATAAAAATAAGTCCAACACCTATATTATTTGTATACATATCATGTAAAATTATAAAATTAACATGTCTTAATATTTTATTCCATAATTGAGATTTAATATTACTATGTGATGAAAGAAAACATGCAGAAGAAGAAGAAAAGATATATAAACCATTTTTTTTAGCACCATTAAAAATCAAAGAACCAAAATAATTTTTAATGGACCAAATATCTTTAATTAATGTTATAATTAAATTATTATTTGTAGGTTGATAATAATATAGAATTATTTTTTTTTAAGCTTAGATACATAGAAAACATCATTAATAACAACATTTGAAAATTTTGCTTTTATATGTTTAATTGCTTCTAGAAAAAAAATTCTTATAAGTAAATTATTATAGAGATATCTATATAATCATATAAATTATTATATAATCATCGCATATTTTGTGATGCACCGCTATCTAAAATCCATTCATTTTCATTTTAAACACATAAAGCAACATATAAAGCAATAACTTTTAAATCGTGATTGTTATTTTGATTAGGGATTTGATTCTTCTACTTGTTTAGATTAGATTTCTTCCCTTTGTTTTTTTTAAAATTTTTATTTTTATTTCTATCCTTATTTTTGTAACAAGTTTCTCTTCTATGATCAAATTTACCACACAGATTTCAATTTTCATTAAACTTAGGTGTATGATTCTTATTACCAGATTTTTTTATTCTCGTATTTTCTTTTAATAGAATTTGGGTTAGATTTTATATTTTTTAGTATTATTAGAAGCATTATTGAGACTGATAATTTTTTGAGTGTCATTCTCCTTAGAATCAAAATTTTGTCATAACTTTATCTTCATAAATTAGGAGAGCAGACAAGGTGGTAAGGCTAGGGATATCTCGATTAGTTTGATACTTAGAATTGAAAATTAAAATGAAATTTATAAACTTTTCATGAATATTTAATTTAATGATAAAATAAATCAATTGATCTTTAATCAAATTATAATTAAATCCATGTAATTGAGGTTTAATGTTTTTAATTTTAGCAACAAAATTAACACCTTTGTCATCACCCTTCACAGGTGTAGTTAACAATTCAAGGATTAATTTAATGATCTTTGAAAGTTAAGTTCATTCATACATTGAATTAAATAACTTATAATGATCACTAGGTGATCCCTAATTACCAATGTGGATAAGGAACTCATCCTTAACACTCCACAAGATAATGGATATAGTGTCCTATGATATTTGTTGAAATGCATTGGTATGCTCAGAGGTCACATGTCATCTAGAAGGAGCCTTTTTAGTCCCAAAAAAAATATTTAATAATTTTTAATCCATCAATTCATATTTAACATTATTTTTATATATATTATAGTTACTTACATTAAGCACTTGAGATTTATCTAAGGAAAAAAGAGGCAAAGCCATAACTTCCCTTTAAATGGGACAATAAACAAATGCTTAAAATAAAACCTTTTTAATGTGAATTTAAATTAAGTTTGTAAAATAAGATAAATCACAAGTGCAAAAATTTAATTACATAATTTAGATACTAAATGATGCAAAAAAACTAAATTAAAATTGCACAAATCTAAGTATTGAAAGAGTCACACACAAAACAACCACCTAGGCACCATTATTAAAAAATGTATAAAAAATAATAAGAAGCTTGAAAAAAAAATGGACCACTCCAATGTGTTAATAATGTTCTAAAACCTAGATATCATCTGGTCACATGACTATGGTTGACGAAACATTCACTAGGTTTAACATCGAAACAAGTTTGACAAGTCATCTGGGATTTTAAATGCATGACAAATTGGCACATAAACCAAAAAATGGAATTTAATTTAAATCAAATTTAAAAAAATATTTGACTAAGTCAAAAAAAAAATCATCCCATGAAATATTTCATGTATACATATATGTATCAATACACATGATGAGATCTAGAAGTATAAATGGATAGGCAAAACATATGAAACAAATGACACATAGATTTTAAATTGGAAAAACCTTGAGGTAAAAACCCCATATGTGGTATTCAATAATTGAGAAACAATAATAATACCAATACAAATTATTCCACATTCTCATTTCTTCATAGAATGGCCTTCACAAAACTCATATGTTGAATATGATAAAATAATTTCATATTTGTATGAATTCATAATAGGGGTAAAACCCTATTTTATAGTGAAATTCCAAGGGAGGTGACCATTGTAAAAATAAAATATCCATCCATCCCAATAAATTAATTTAATTTAATTTTGTCAATTCATTAAATAATTATAACTTTATTATTTATTTTCAAGAGGTTTCCATGTCCTGGTAATAAATAATATATTATTATTATTATTTAATAATTTTACTAAGGCTATGGGTCAACAAGTCCACTTAGGATTAAATGATCTAACATAATATACCTTTATGAATTTTGAATTTTTTCATATTTTCAAAGATCATCAAATTAATTTCTCCAACTCTCTTATCACCATCTCATGTGTGACTATTTGAAAGACCTCATCCATGTTCTTGACTGATTCTATGCCATTACCATATGTAAGCTTTTTAAATGTTTCCCTTAGGTTATATATGGAACTATATGACTTCATAAATTCTTTGAGATACCTTATAATTAATATGTTATTTGATATTATGTTCAAACTCGTAAACCTCAATGAATTGGTTGTTCAACAAACCCTGTCAACCTTATCGTTGCACTCCCTATTTGAGCTAAAATATGATGGTTTTAGGTGGAGATTAGGTGATTCCAATTCCTTGATAAGGTAATTAACATGTATTAATAACCTCATTTATGATTTTAAGACATATTAACATCCAATATTATCTAATACACCACTTCCAATATACTATGCTTGACTATGCTATCTCCTTGGTGACTGTAGGTGTAGAGTTATGGATTGTATGGACTGTAGGTGGATTTTGTCAAAATCTAACTTGTTAACATCCTTTTCATATTTGACACTAAAATTCACCATTTTGATAAATTAAATATATATTACAAGTTATTTTGACCTTCTTTCCTTTTAAATAATATTGCATGAAAACTTGACTAACAACCAAGATACATGGTTGTAGATGTAGATGTGTCTTTGTACAAACTAAAGGTTCACCACACTATTCCACCTACCTTCATGATCTATATATGATATATTGTTCATTTATCATTGATATAACTTTATTTATTAAACTTATAATCCACCCACATTCATGTTTCAACAAGATGACTCTTGAAGATATAGCTTGAGAAGGAGAACTATTGTAGGTGGTGATTTCTCCCTATGTGTATAGGCTAAGGAGGGATGAGAGGTTGGTTCCAAGATACTAAAATAATATTAAGACCTTTATTAACCATTCATATTCAAAACTATTTTTAAGAATAATTAATTTTCCATGAGTAAGTATGGATAACATGGAAACAAGAAACAAAATATTACCTTAAATAATGTTAATTTACCTTAAAACTCTGCTAAATTGAGTCTTGAGGTCTTCATCTACAATTCCATCTAGTACCTTCATGACCTTAATCTCATCCTCATCCCTTAATTTGTACTAATGAGTCTATTGTTATCCATATAACACCATCAACACACATTTAAAGAATAGACAAACCTCTAAAACTTCTCTTAAATTGGAAATGCAATACCATATAGTACTTTAGTGTTATTTTAGGCATTTGAGGGTTTGAACAAAATTTATTTCTCCCAAGAGTGTCTATATTAATATTTAATATCCTATGAACATTTGAAAACAATATAATGACCTCAAAACTAACCTTTTAAACTTAATTAACCTTCATAACCTTTATTACCTACCATGATGTCCTTCTAGCCTACTCATTAGGCCTACAAGAGAGATTTTGAGCTCTTAAGAGACCATGGTCCTTTTAACTCATATGGAATATAATTAAATGGAAAATTAATCATTTTTAATCCTTTATAATCCTTCTAATATCATGATAACCTCACTAATATTCTCTTCACACACTAAGAATCTCATTATATCTGTAACTATACCTTGTGGAAGGGCTAAATGACCAACCAAGTTGTCTTAAAAAATAAATTATCAAGATAAAATTACCTAAAACATTTATTTGATGAATATTATGTACCATATCTAATCAATTATCTTGAAAAACCTTAAAATTTTAATACATTCAATTGGTATATCACACATGCTTGAAAAGTGTCAAATCTCAAATCAAGATAGATAACTAGTTTCATTTCAAAAATCCCCTTACCAAGGAAAATTATATGATGATTCAAATATGAAAAATTTCCTACTTAACCTTAAAATTATCTTCCTAAAATCATTTTTCACGTTTAGTATTTGAAGTGAATAAATGGAGACAAACCTGGACACTTTCTAGATGACTATCCCATAATGACGCCCTTCCACTCTTAGTCATTATTCATAAATATAGGTGGATGAATATGAAAAATAATACCATTAATTTGAATTTAATTATGGTCCCTATTATTTACAAATATATCTAGACCTAAATCTCTCTCTCTCTCTCTCTCGCCTATACTGAGTAACAATTGATGGCCCTTCTAGAGTTTCCAAGGAGATTTATATGAGAGATAAATCAATTTTCTTC